>SSNP01000216.1:483460-654000 GCA_006937955.1 Pachypanchax playfairii | reverse complement strand
TTTTTTTTTTTTTTTTTTTTTTTTTTTTTTTTTTTTTTTTTGGTTCCCTCTACAGGTAGGATTTCACTTGCCTCTAAAAACCTTCTGGATGACGACGACCGTAATGCCCTTACCCATGACCAGGGTGAGGGATCTTATCCTCCTGCTGGCCTGGTCCCTCCAAATTACAGTAAAACTCTAGCAGCAATGCCACCAAATCGATTCCCAGCTGGACAGAAACCAGGTTACGTTCAGAGTGGTAATGACGTCGAGAAAATTCTTAATGGTGCATCAAGAAAATGGGAGTCAAACTCCTTTGACCCAATAACATTTCCTCTAAAACCTGGTTATCCAGTAGTGAATCAGCTGCAACAAAGGCCAACTGCTAACCAGCCTCAGTCACCACCAGGTCCTGTTTACACGGGCAACTTGCCTGTCTCTTCAGGCAGTGTCCCTGTCTCACCAAATGTGTATGAAACATCTGGTTATGGAGCCCAAACTGTAAATGTTAAGCCTCCCCAATCATCCCCTTCTGCAGCTGTGCCCTCTAGTTTTCAGTATTGGAAACCTGCGACCAGTCTAGTGGCTGGGTCACAGTTCAGTTCTCAATCCCTGCCGATCTACTCTGGTTCCAGTCCACAAGGTGGTTTAACAAAGCCTGCTACCCCTGTGAGTAAACTCCCAGATGGTTCTGAAGACCCTCAGTCTTTAAGTTCTAACATGGTGGAACTTGGTAACCCGTCTCCAGTTCAGTATGCTCCAGAGCAACCATTGCTCCAGTATCCCCCTGACAACACTCAAATGTATCGCTTTAATCCAGCAGAGCAGTACAGCCAAGGTAATGACATCGATGGTTCAGTTGGTTACACCTCACCATTATGGCAACCCTTTGAAACTCCAGCAAGTCAGTCTCACAAGGCCTGGATGACCTTCCCTTTCTCTAACTTTGGAGATAACAACCTGTACTATGGTCAGATAGATCAACCCCAAAACTCTGTGGACAGCAGGGGGAAGTACTGGGTTCCTCGTGTGAGCCATCCCCAGAGAGTCAACCAGCTGCCAGGTCCACGCCCACTCCGCAAGAGCTTTCTAGTCCGTTCCAAAAGTGGTTACCAGCGAAGGAGGTTTTCACATTCCAAGACTACTTACACTCCTCACTACAAGATGCCACCAAAGTACCCCAAAAATTTGAAAGCCTTTAGTGGCCCAGAGCAGAACCCTGTAAGAAGACGTGCACAAAAGCCCACTGTGTCACGAAAGATGTAGCGGTGTTAAGGTACGTCCATCACTTTAATTCAATTCAAATGCTTCAGATTTAAATTTATTACAGCAACATTTTATCTGTTTCTATGCACTGAACTTCATTTTAAACTAATACCTGCTTTCTTGTTTGCAGAATGACCTGCCTTCAGAGGGATAAATGAAATAAACTTTTAAAAATTGAGTCTTTTTGTAGCGTTCTTATTTCCTCAATGCTGAAGGTTTCTTACTAAGCACAAGGTGCTGATTTCTGGTTTAAATGAGCAGACTATAAACTTTGTTCAGACCCCTTCTCATATTTTTCCTCTCCATTTAGAAGCACTGAGAAATGCACAAACTCTTACCTTGGCACTGAAATCCTTGTTTACCAAAACCCCTGCAACAGAAAAGATGTTTAGGCTGAAGGGCTTTAAATAAAAATTTGGGTTTTAACTTTAACCAGTACATCGCAAAACGGTTAATCCTTCAGTTTTAAACGGAAAAAGCAACTTACCATATAAAATCTGTGCAATGGCTGCAGAATGTCGGCTGCTTGAAAAACCTCGCAATAAACTTGTGGTTTTTCACTTCATGCACATTTTTCTGTCGCAAAGCACCTTTACGGGCGAATCTGTTTCCAACCCCTGCCGAGTCATTATAATGTAGGAGATGCTCAGCCATCATGGGGGGGAATGAAACTAAAAAGCCACAACTTTGTAGTCCCGACTGATGTCGGTGGAGCTCCTGACGTGCACGCCACTCTCCGCTGCCTCCTGACGGACTGCACGCCTCTTTTCTGCGCCTCAGCTGAGCGCTTCTTTTTCACCGTGACGTTAAAGAAGCCTCTTTTTACGTGGGAATAAATCAACTCGGTTTAAACGAGGGACACGTCACGATACAGTTTTCTTAATCCTTTACGTTAAAAGGTCTTATAATTTTACTATGATGGGGAGCCATTTTCTTAAAATAAGTAAAGCGAGTCACCCAATTTGGAAAAATTGATTTACTCGAGTTTTATCTCTTTAAGTTCCTATATCATATGTAGACTTGTTTTTACCTGTTAGCATCTCTAGCCAGTAGATAATAACTAGCTAATCATTTGTTAGAAACTGCTTTACCTGTTTATCAGTTCATTATTTTATTGCTTTTTCCGTTATTAGATTTAAATGAAACGTATTGACGGGGCTGTTTTTTTTAACTATTGCTCTTTATAGGCTACGTCACTGCTGGCAAGAAATGAAAGATGACAAACATTGAGAAATGAAACATACGAGGAGTACTTGAATGCGTCACAACTGTCCTTCACAATCTATAAACTACAGTCGCTTTCTGCCATCTTGTGGAAAGAATGTAGAATAGTTCCGTGAATTTGCAGCTCAAAAAAGCTTTAAATTGTTGAGTCTATTTATTCAAGAGGATCAAAAATAAAGAAAATTTGAGACAAAAATTAATTAAAATGAGAATTGAGACACTTTTAAACTGTCTTCTTTCCTAAATGACCCTCAACCACGTGACCGATGGAGGAACTAGATGATGATGTGCAGTGTTACTTTTAATTTTTTATTTGATGAATTATTGCATAATGTACTTTTCTTAAAAATGGTTCAAGTAAAATTTATATTTTCAAGCTAAATTACCAGCTGATAAAAACAGCCTCATTACAGCAAAAATGTCCCTTTTTTCTAAATGCACATTCTTTTTCCATAATAAATAAAGAAAAAGATGCAACTATTATATGATTGGGGTTCTTATGATAAAAATATAAATAAAAATAAAACAGTTTTGCAATGTTGGGATATAAGAATTTGTATTTTGCTAACCCTATAAAATCTTTTCAAACACTATCTACAAATAATTTTAACAAAGCTAGTAGTTACTCAAGTTTGATACTTTAAGCTTAAAACAAAATCTAGTTTAGTTTCATATTTTGTTAGTTTACTTTAGTAAATTTTATTTATTCTTTGTTATGTAACATTTTATTATGTTTCTGAGCAACATCCATCTTCTGCTTATCAGATGTCGGGTTGCTGGGGCAACAGATAGATGTGAAACCCAGACATCCCTCACTTCAGCAACACTTTTCAGCTATTCCTGTGGATCCCAGGTGTTCCCCGGCCAGAGTGGTTAAATAATCTAATATGATCCAAAATGGGACAACAAATGGAAAATAATTGATCACCATATTTTTCTCATTATTTTAATAATATTATTAATATTTCTGTATGGATCTATACAATTATCTTTCAAGTCCTACAATTTCAAGGCTGTTGACTTGTTGGAGGGTGCTCTGATAAGGGCCCTTATCTACAGTCTGAATAGCTGCACTTAAAACTGCAGAATTATGAACTGCTGTCTGAGCAAACATCTGATCTCATAGATCATATTGCTCTTCTACTCATTTCATCCCAAATACAAATAAACAGCATCTCCTCAGGATACTAACTTTACCATCACTGATTTGTTTCCGAGTTTTGATGCTGAAGTTGACGATACCAGTCTGTGTTACTGGACTTTTTTTTAGTTACATTGATAAATTAGCATCTCTTGAGAAAATGTAATACTTTACAGTATGTCTCGTTTTCCCATCAAGGTTTCTGAGTCTCTCTGAAGATCTTTCAGTTTAATTCTACTCAGTAACCTATAACCAGCAGTAATCTCCTTAGTTTTAATCTAAGTTTCAATCACTCTGTTTGTCTTATGGATTCGGGATATCTCCAGAGAAATCTAAGAGCAGACACAGTGTGCTGATTTCAGGAAATAAGTTGAGCCCAGTTAATGTTAGTAAAACAGAAGATTTGTCTTCAGATTTCCTTTAGTAAAAAACAGTGTCTATTCAAGGTGACAAAGCTGCCACACCTGTGAACAATGAGCCCTGATTGCTCCATGAACACCTGCTGGTCGTTTTCCTCGCTAGCAAGCGCGGCGAAGCCAATATTAAAGAGAGTCAAGGAGACACAAACTATAGGACAGAAGATCAGAGTTGATCTATTTGTCACAGATCACAATAGTGGATACGTACTGAGTGCTGCTGTTTAGTTGACAGCCATGAAATTTGCACTCATTTTGTGGTATGTATTACTGTTTGTATTTGGTGATGTGTTTTAGTACTGTCCTAATTATGAGCTCTAACTTCTCTACAATATTTGCTGCTTTTTAGGCTTTCATGGATGTCCTTCCTGTTGGAAAGCAGTCGTGTTTTTGCGCCTCCAAGAGGTAACTTCTTCAGTGTAGCTTTCTAAACATCTCCAGGCTGCTTTCAACTTTAACTATTTTTGCCTTGTTGACTTCTACAGTGGCAGGATTTCGACAAGTACTTGCTTCTCAAAATCTTAACCATAATGGAGATGATTTTGTATCCAATGACCTCTTGTTTGATGAGGGAGAGGATCTGGACAGCAAACCAAGCAGTCCGGTCTATACAGGCTATAGCAAGCTTTCATTCTCACAGCTGCCCAATTCAGTCCCAGTGGACCAAAGTGTACCGAACAAATTTGGGCAACTATTGAGCAACTACCTCACTAAACCAAGTTCTCCCTTCATGAATACAGTGACCTGGTACAGCCAGGGCAATGACATTGATGGTTCTACTGGTTATGCTGCTCCACCACAGAAGCCATCATCTCAGGATCCAATGGGTCAGCCAGACCTCTACGGTTCTGGTTATGCTTATCCACCACAGAAGCCATCATCTCAGGATCCAGTGGGTGAGCCAGACCTCTACGGTTCTGGTTATGCTTATCCACCACAGAAGCCTTCATCTCAGGACCCAGTGGGTCAGCCAGACCTCTACGGTTCTGGTTATGCTTATCCACCACAGAAGCCATCATCTCAGGACCCAGTGGGTCAGCCAGACCTCTACGGTTCTGGTTATGCTTATCCACCACAGAAGCCTTCATCTCAGGACCCAGTGGGTCAGCCAGACCTCTACGGTTCTGGTTATGCTTATCCACCACAGAAGCCATCATCTCAGGATCCAGTGGGTCAGCCAGACCTCTACGGTTCTGGTTATGCTGCTCCACCACAGAAGCCATCATCTCAGGATCCAGCAGAAGGTCAGGCTCAAGATGAGGACTGGATGAGCTTTCCATTTTCAAACTACTTTGGTGATGAGGACTTTGATTTTGGTGAAATCTTTAATCAACACAACTCTGCATCCTACCCAGATAAATACTGGGTTCCTAAGAGTCAGTCTCCTGCAGTAGCTGAAAATCCACCCAGTCCTCCCCCACGTCCCAAAAATATATTCCACTCCAAAAGTGGCTACAAGAGAGGGAGGGTTATTCACACAAAAACCTTTTACACTCCTGAATATGATGCCCCAAAGATGCTGCCTTCCCTTGGCATCCCTGTGGAGAACCCTTTGGTTTCCCAAAAAGCTTAAGGAATGTGCCAAGGTACTGTATGTTCAGTATTAGACCCTTGTGTTTGAAGTAGAAATATTTACCTGAAACTTTATTTATTTATTTATTTTTTTTGTGCAGATTAACCTGTCCTTTTGTGAGGGATGTTTCCTGTCAAAGAACAAAATAAAACTTTTTTTTTTTTTTACATCAAATGTGTTGTGGCATTTTAATGTTAAATATCCTGTAACTGAAATGTTGCAAAGGCTGAAAGCCTATACTTCATTTTTAGTGTTCATGTAGCAGAAGAGCCTAAGTTCTAAAACCTCCTGCAAGATATGTCCAATACAAGCATACCTTCACTCAAATTGAGAGCTGCAATTTCACTTTCAAATAGAAGTGACTGCAAGATTCAACATGTGTGGAGCAGGGTCATATGGGTAAGTTGCGTGCACCATTCCCCCCACACCTGCTGTCATTAGTGATTGGTAGCTGAGGCCTCATGAAGCATTGTTGCACGTTGCCCAAACTGTGACACTGTTGTTACTGTGTTGGTCTAGTGACACCTGCTGGATCCTAAATGTCACTGAAGGAAACTTAACCTGCATATTCAGTGAACTAAATATAAAAGACAGTTTATGTAATTGTGTTTCATATTGTACACTGCATTATTTGTTATACAGTGGTCCCTCGCTATACCGCGGATCACCTTTCACTGCCTTGCTGTTAAGGTAATTTTTATTTTAACATTGCATCTTTTTACAGCGCATTGTTCTATATCCTGATTGCAAGCACTTCCGTGACTTGTCCCTTGTACAGTAGTATACAGAATACGTTGTGTTCAACAAATTTACATAAATCTTCAATCGCAAGCAGTCTAACTCCAAAAAACCACAATATTCTGTACCATCAAATTCACCTGCGGTAGCACCCAAAAGGCAGAGGAAAGAAACCATTGCAACAAAAAGTTGGACTTATGGTTATTTTGAGTGTTTAAACGAGAGAAAAGTGAAAATGTCAATGCCTGTCTGAAAAGGTGTATAAAGTATGTAATGGGGAGTTTTACTTAAAATATCTGTAATATTGTAAAAAATCTGACTATTTTGCGGATTTCCCCTATTACAGGTTATTTTTGGAACATAACTCTTGCGATAAACGAGGGACTACTGTGTTTAAAATATATCATAAATGTGAATTAATAATTTAAACTCTTTTCAAATGGACCGAAATTCTTGCAGATTAATCAGAAACCGTGAGGAACCAGATGAAGCAAGGACAAAAAGTCTTTATTTTTATAAGATCAAAATGATTCCACAATGCAGAAACCTTGCATTTTCTTTCTGGCTCCATGACGTCACTTTCCAGGACTTATTTTGGTTCAAAAGATAACTTTTGCGCAGAGAAGCATACCATTGACAGATGGAGACGCTCCTGCTTTTAAACACAGTTTGACGAGTGATTGACAGACGAAACAGCGGCTGTATTGGTCACCTGACTATTAAAGCGATGCGCGCACCGATACGGGGTTTCGCTGTATGAGCTAGATTCATGCGCCGACGCATAAACTCATTGAGTGTTGCTCTACCCATCACTAGCTGTCGTTGTGTCACTTGCTAAACTCAAAGGCCGGATATTATTGGACACTGTTGCCTTACACACAGTACTCAGAAATATGAGTAGAAATGTCCTAATATGTGCTTTTGTGGTAGTACTGAAGTATAAAATTGGCTTATTTTATACCGGTGTCAATAGATTAGCTCACACACTCATCCAGCTGTCGACCAGGTTTATCCGGAAACGGATGTGACGTAGCAAAAGGGCGTTCAAGTTTGAAGTTATTTGAGCGGCGAAATCCCTGCACAAGATTATTCCTTTTTCAGGTTAGATGTTACGCTTTCATGTACACTGTACCACGTTTTAACGTGCTGTTGGACTGTTTATGAAACCAAGGGAGGAAACAACCCACATGAACAGCGAAGGTTGGTGAGTCTGAGCTGACTTAGCTCGGAAAGCTAACCACTTTCTGAACAACTGGAGCTAGCTTTTACTGCGTCTCCGTAAAGATGAAACCGTTGCCATGGCAACACGGTACTCGGCTACGATAGAAATCGAGTGACGCTCGTCCCAGAGTTCAGAACTTTCTTCCTTTCACATTGTTTTGGTTTGTTTACGTCACTATGAACAAATATGAGGATTCGTGGGAGAGAATGGACTCTGAATTTGACCATTTTCTCCTGGACATGAAACCATATGTGCTTAAACACCCCAACAAGACAGGTGAGATTTATTCCGAACACAGCTCACAAGTACTTTTTCATAAAATGTCATGTTTTGTGATTAATAAAATTATTTTCATATCTTTAACGTTTTGATACATTTATTCTAATAATAACAAACACTGCTGATACTATATATAATTGCATATCCCAAACAGAGAAACATGGACAGACCTGTGATACGTTTGATTTTAACATTAGACACAAGTTCATTTTGTTGTATCTATAATTTTGACTTTCTCTTGTCCTGTTTCAGTAAATGATAACTTCAATGCATGTAAAAGCTGTAAGAAGAGCCATTTGCTTCTCTGTCATATCAGAACGTCAGCATTGTGCCACATGGATAAAGAAGCTGTGCGACCCAGTTGCGTGTGGTTCAGGTCTGGCCGGTCGAAAGAACCGCAACTTGTATGCCCGTTTGCTCCTTTACATGCTGAAAAGAGGCGTCCTGGAGGGGCCTTTCACCAGCAAACCAGAACCTGGAACCCTCAAAACACTCCCTGCTTACATGGTAACATTTACCTCAATAACAAATCCTAAATATTGCTTTTATGAAACTCATTTTGTGCTTTCATTTGTATTCTCATACAGTGTGGTCATTGTCAAACTGGCTTTGCATTGAAAAAATATCAGTTAAATTGAATGTATTTGTAACATTGTATATCATTGGAAACATCTGCATAAACATGTTTTAAAAATGTTTTCATGCTAAGTTGGGTTTAATTTCCAGTCTATCTACTTTGATGAGCCTCTGAGCTGCCGGCCCGGTGAGCACAGCAGGAGAGTTCTGCCTGACTGGGTGGTGGGAGAGCTGAGTAGCTGCACTGAGGACATTTTTGCTGCTGATTTGCTGAAAGACAGGCCCAGTTCTACACCTCGTACAACTCCTCACAGGTGTGTTAAAGCTCAAATACTAACTTAATAAATGTTTATCTAAGAGTTCAGCTTGCAGAAAGGACGAGACAAACTAAAATCAAATGAATGAATTCAGTAGCTTTTATTGCTCTATTATTCCATTTGATTTTCTTACTGTGCTTAGTGTGAGTGATTAGCATTGTGTTGGCTCACAGTTATAAATACAGTGCACATTTTCTATATACTTTCTTTTTTACCTGATCAACCAGGCCCAAGTCTTTGACAGAATACTTTACAGAGACGTGAGGGCCTGGAGCTGAACCGCAGTCTCTCAATTTCGAAGGCGGGCTTAGCCAGTTGAGAGAGAACCAATCACAGAAACCCGGAAGTGACGCAACATATGTGACGCTAAAGCGGATAGACACGAGGTGGAACGAAAACAAGAGGTTTAGCGAGCAGAGCCGTAATGGTAGCTACAGAGCCATGGTTAATGAAGGAGAAAAGACGAATATTAATGACAGTTGTCGCTTTTGTGTCAAAAACTTGCGAATACGAGGTGTCATTGCACACTCGCAGCGCAGAAGTAAACACTTCATCCACAGCCGAGTTCGCCATGTTGAATGTTGTGCTCTGGGTGGAAAACGCTAGTTCCGTGTTTTCAGGGTGACTCACAACAAAGGTGATAAGTGTCAGACCCTTCTGCATTTGAATATAATGCAGGAGGATCTGATTGGTCAGTCTACTTTTGGTGTTTTCATACATTAAAAAAAAACCCAAAACATTAACATTAATTAAAAAAACAGCAATTATCAATTAATTTCTTCAATTTTAGCATTAATTACTGCAGGTGCAACTTAGATTTAGTACTACAATTTATTTTCTGTTTAAACTTTTCAACTTCATCATTAATACCTCAAAAATTACAGCAGATATTTGGATTCTGTAGTTTGCTTGTTTATCAATATTTACATCGTTTGTATTGTTTAATGTGCATGTAATTATTTCTTACGGAAACGTAGTACTGCCAGAGCTGAGAAATAAATTTAGAAGCATCAAACTCGTCATAATGAGAAAGTTTCTCGTTTTTACGAGATATCAAACTTGTTATAACGAGAATAAATACATATTTTGTTTTCGGCGGCCTTATTTCATGGTGTCACTTCCTTCCTCGGGGGAACACGCCACCAGTTAGGCTTAACCGGAACCTCTGGGTACTTTGTCATTCACACAACACAGAATACTAGTGGTCCTGGAGAATATGGCTTAACCTTTATTGTGCAGAATACAGGTATACTTTATAAACATGGTAAATGGTAAATGTCCTGTATTTGTATAGCGCTTTTCTAGTCATTCAGACCACTCAAAGCGCTTTCACACTACAAGTTTTACATTCACCCATTCACACAACCCGATATGTAAACCGGGGGGAGAGGGTAGGGGCTAACACTCACACAACCCGATACGCAGATCGGGGGGCAACATGGGGTTCAGTGTCTTGCCCAAGGACACTTCGACATGTGGCGGTGGAAGCCGGGATCGATCCACCAACCTTCAAATTGGAGGACGACCGCTCTAACCACTGAGCCACAGCCGCCCCATAAACATATCAGGTTTATTTGTGTGAAATCAACATTTCAGTAAATTACATGTCATTTCCAATTGTAAAAGGTTCAGCTGACTGACGTTAAAACGGATTGTCTATAGGTTGCCATGACAACAGGAAATACGAAGATAGCAGGGGTTTTCTCTGCGTTAAAATACGGTACCACTGCAGATGCATTCAGTAATATACTGCGTTAAGAACAATATGTCAAATCGATTACAATTTCAGTGTATGAATGTGCGTGAGAGTGAATGAATGTATGAAGCGCTTCGTCCTCTGACTAAGCAAAGCACTATTACATGCCATTTATCATTTACCACTGATGCAGGCTAAGTATTTTACATTCTTTACTTAATTTCTCACTCCTCGGTGCAGAAATATGTTCCTCGGAAACATTACGATCTCTTAAAAAAGCATTTTAAAGACATAAAGTAACTTATGTCATTTTGAGAACATTTATTATACAGTCCAATGTTGCAGATAAATAAAAGTGTTTCCTTCTAAACTAAAAGGCACTGCACTTAGTTTAAGTCCTTGGTTCTTAAATGTCACCCAAGTTGCAGAGAAAAAAATGTTATTTTTAGTTAAGGAACATACACTTGTGAAAATACTTACAGTATTAACTGGGCAAAGAAAATTATTTTGTGTAATGCACAGATACTATAAATAGAGACTTATTTCAAACCTGCAGCCTAAGGTAATGCATTTGGTTTTAATATAAGGAGTACCTTTTGAAAAGGACTGTTGGATTGAGGTTTTGGTCAGTTCTTGTTTTTTCTGTCCTGCGTTCTTTGTACTGGATTTTGTGGTTGACTGCTGCATTGCCTCCTGGGTCCGTTTGAAGCATGTAATCTGTGCTTGTAAGATGGTCCATCAGGTGTTATAAATAGGCGGTCGGAAACAATGGATGGAGGAAAGTGTCGGAAATCTGGAGAAATTTGGGAGAAAGGTGGCTCCAGGAAATTTTCGGGAGGGGCACTGAAATTCGGGAGTCTCCGGGAGAATTGGGAGAGTTGACATGTATAGTGGTAGAACAGATTAGTCGTATTGCCTCTCTTAGCTGGAACTGTTGCCCCACACACTCTACAGAGGATATTTGGCTGCCGCTCGTCGGATTACTTAAGTCTAAACCAAGTCCAAATAATAAATGTCGTTTTTACGAGCTCCTTTGTTTCACTGATGCTTTCAGCTACGTTTATTCAGGTAATGAATCTGCTCGGGATCTTGTGCCTACATATTAGGTCATTTCTGACCTTTCCTAAAATTTTCATTGACTGGACGCTGTGTCCAGTCAAGCATGTGATGCTTTGTCATATGTAGGTGCAGGATCCCGAGCAGATCTGCTTATCTGAGCAGATCCCGAACCTACACCGGCCGCAGCTCGTTGCTCTAAATTTCGTGGGTAGATCAACATGCTTTATCTAAAATCTCTATTGCAGGCCAATTTTGTATTGTTTATATCGCATATCATTTATATCACCCATCCCTATGACACACAAATTCAGTTAGGAAATTTTTTTCTTATAAAAAGGAAAAAACCTAGTGCAACCTAAAGGCCACAAGCCAGTTTCTTCCTAGTGTTGGTCCCAAGCCCGGATAAATGTAGGGGGTTGTGTCTGAAAGGGCATCAGATGTAAAACATATGCAAAGTAAACAACTAGAAAAGCACTTGGAGAGTGCAGACCTAGCGGACCAAGCGGACATATTGTAGAAAGTACTATGTCCATATCATTAAAAAGATTCCCGGATCCAGACGGTAACCCGGATCACCCCCAAAATCTAATAAATTGTTCCTTGGGTCATTTCTGACCTTTCCTGAAATTTTCATCAAAATTCATCCATTAGTTTTTGAGTTATCCTGCTAACAGACAAACAAACCCAGATGAAAACGTTACCTCCTTGGCGGAGGTAATGATGTACAGTATGTCACAATTCTGATTTCCTTACTGGATCAGTTGAGGCCCGGGTTAACAATGACTACCACCAGTGCTGTTAACCTGCAGGGTGCTGATGGAAACTGGACTACTGTGGGTTGAAGGAGGAGGAGCGGAGGAAGGTTGTTTGTAGACAGAAGAGAGAAAAGGAAAGTCAAGAGTCTAGGACTGAGAGTAAGGACTTTGAATGTTGGGACTATGACAGGAAAAGCTTCAGAGTTGGTTGACATGATGCAGAGGATGGAGGTGGATATACTGTGTGTCCAAGAGACCAGATTGAAAGGTAACAAGAGCGGAAGCCTAGGAGAAGGATTTAAGCTGTTCTATCATGGTGCTGATAGGAAGAGGACTGGAATAGAAAATATCTTGAAATAGAAAGCTCTAAAGCTGGAAACTGAAGGTGTTTTGTTTAATATTGTCAGTGGGTTTGTCCCACAGGTAGGATGTGAGTTGGAAGGGAAGGAGAAATTCTGGAGTAAGTTGGAGCCCGAATTGGAGCAGACTTCAATGGAGATGTTGGTGCAGGCAAAAGAGGTGATGAGGAAGTGATGGAAGCAGAGAAACAGAGATGGAAGGATGTGCAGCAGATCAGGGTAGAGAAGAATAAAGAGGGAAATGTGTTGACAGGAACCAAAAGAGTGACAGGAAGATGGAAAGACTTTGAAGAGCTGATGATTGAGGAAAATTAGAGAATAAAGAGTAGAAGAGGTGATTGTTGTGGACCATGAAGTACCAAAGATTAGTAAAGATGAGGTTAGGAGGCAGTGAAGAGGATGAAGAGTGGAAAGACAGTTGGTCCTGATGATACACCTGTGCAGGTATGAAAGTGTCTGGGAGAGACAGCACTGGAGTTTTTGACTCATTATTAAACAAGATTTAAGAGAGTGAGATGATTCCTGAGGAAAGTGATGGTGCTGATCTTTAAGAACAAGGGAGACGTGCAGCATTGTGGAAACTACAGAGGAATAAAGTTGATGTGTTGTACAATGAAGCTGCAGGAAAATTCATAAAAACTAGACTAAGGGCAGAAGTGAGTATTTATGAGCAGCAGTTTGGCTTCATGCCAAGAAAGACTACTACAGGTGTAGTATTTACTTTGAGAATGTTGATGGAGAAGTAGAGAGAAAACCAGAGGAGCTTCATTGTGTCTTTATAGATGTAGAAAAGTCATGTGACAGGGTTCTGGGAGAGGAACTGTGGTTCTGTATGAGGAAGTCTGGAGTAGCAGAGAAGTATGTTAGAGTGGTGCAGGACATGTATGACAGCTGTAAGGTGAGATGTGCTGCAGGTGAAGTTCAACATGGAGGTAGGACTACATCAAGGATCCTTCTTGTTGCTATGGTGATGGACATACTAACAGATGAAGTCAGACAGGAATCTCCATGGACCATGATGTTTACAGATGTTATCTGTAGGGAGAGCAGGGAGCAGGTGGAGGAGCATCTGGAGATGTGGAGGTGTACTGGAAAGAAGATGGATGAAGGTTAGCTGCAACAAGACAGAGTCCATGTGTGAATGAGAGGGACATGAGTGGGACAGTGAGACTACAGGGAGCAGAGACACAGAAGCTGGAGGATTCAAGTACTTAAAGAGTCAACAGTCCAGAGTAACGGAGAGTCCGGAAAAGAGGTGAAGAAACGTGTGCAAGCAGGTTGGAACAGGTGAAGGACAGTATCAGGAGTGATGTGGGACAAAAGAGTCTCAGTAAGAATGAAAGGAAAGGTGGACAAGACAGTGGTGAGACCAGTCATGTTGTCTGGTTTGGAGACGGTACCACTGAGGAAGAGACAGGAGGGCAGGAGGGACGAGGATGGACAGGATCAGGAATGAGTCCATCAGAGGGACGAGGATGGACAGGATCAGGAATGAGTTCATCAGAGGGACGAGGATGGACAGGATCAGGAATGAGTCCTTCAGAGGGACGAGGATGGACAGGATCAGGAATGAGTTCATCAGAGGGACGAGGATGGACAGGATCAGGAATGAGTCCTTCAGAGGGACGAGGATGGACAGGATCAGGAATGAGTTCATCAGAGGGACGAGGATGGACAGGATCAGGAATGAGTTCATCAGAGGGACGAGGATGGACAGGATCAGGAATGAGTCCATCAGAGGGACAAGGATGGACAGGATCAGGAATGAGTCCTTCAGAGAGACGAGGATGGACAGGATCAGGAATGAGTTCATCAGAGGGACGACGTATGTTAGATGTTTTGGAGATAAAGTCAGAGAGATTGACATGGTTTGGACATGTCCAGAGGAGGGACAGTGGGTTTGTTATAAAAAAGGATGCTGAGGTGGGAACTGCCAGACAGGAGGTCTAGAGGAAGACTAAAGAGGAGACATATGGATGTAGTGAAGGAGGACAGGAGTTTGGTTGGCGTGAGAGAAGAAGATGCAGAGGACAGACGGAGACAGAACACTTGCTGTAGAGACTCCTGAAGGGAGCAGCTGAAATAAAAAAGAAGGAAGAGAAGCAAAACTGAACGAGAGGACAATTTCTTCTTCTTGTACATTCAAACCAGTTATTTAACTTTAATTTACTTTAATTTGTGATTATTTGGTTACATAACATAACTCTCCTATTTGATCCTAATATTAAAAAAAAATCAGTCTTAAATTAGACTTTTTAAATATTAATTTATTAATGATACATAAAGCAGCCAGTTTCCTTAACTGCCTTGTCTCTTTGTCTGTAAAAACATGACCTTCCTTCATGATCTGCTTCCTGGTCACAGTTGAGCACTAATTTCATTCATTTCTAATAAAAAAATGTTAGGTTTGAGTTAAAATCAATGATATAAATAAGATACTGTATCTCTAATGGAGTTCAGTGGCGGCTGGTCAATAGAGGGCGCTAGGGCGCAGCCCTCCCTATCAAAAACATGATGTGGCAACAGATAAGAAATATTTCTTTTTTTTTTAATTATATGTATTTAGAGTTAAAAAAAACAATCATATGTATATTTATATCCTGAGAAGATTGTATAAATAATTTCTGAAAGACAGAAATTACTTTGTAAAATCTGATTTCCTCCTACATCTTTACTTCTCATGTCTAAATCAGCTCTGGGGTCCTGGAGAAAGCACCCTCAGGAGGTGGGCTCTTAGATCGAATCAGCCAATAGCAGATCTGCATTTTCAAACGGAAGAACATAATTTATCCAATAAACGCAGAGAAAATAACTTCACGAAGGGCGATTTTTGAAGCGCCCCAAACCACGTTAAAGTACTGCGAGATTATCTGCTATCAAACAGCTGTTAAATGAGAAAGGAAAGCAGTCGAGTAAAAGGTATCCACCCGGTCGGTGTTTTTGGTGATGTGAAGTTAAGTGGAACTCGTCTGATAATCTACATTACGATAGCTACTATCACAATTAGAAAATAGCCTGATTCGAATTATGTAGATAGATGTAATACAAGGAAAATATAGAAACTTACCAAAATCGTAATGTAGATTATACTTCACATTAACTTCACATCACCGAAAACACCGACCGGGTGGACACCTTTTACAGTGTTGCCGGAACCCTGTGAAGCAGCCAATCACGATGACCTTCTCTGAGGCTTGTGATTGGCTGGAATTGTGGCACAATTGTCAGACCTGCATTGAGTTGTGCGCGCGCGCCGGCAGTCCTGAGGACAGGTGCTGCACTGCACGCGCGCAGAGAGAAACAGTTGATGGAGCCGGTAAAGGGAACTGAGCGAGAGTTTGTATCGTTGTGGTTGTGCACAGATAGGAGCAAGAGTGGAAATAAATTTTGTGTGTATATTATTTATTTTTCTTGGCTCAGATGTGTTTTCTTCTTTGAGTAAAAATATTTTCTACTCAAACTTTAACTCACGTGCAAGCTCAAAATATTTCTTTGCGCTCAGAATGACTTTTTGTTTGCTCAAGAATGAGTCTCAATACCAACGCCATANGGTAGATGTAATACAAGGAAAATATAGAAACTTACCAAAATCGTAATGTAGATTATACTTCACATTAACTTCACATCACCGAAAACACCGACCGGGTGGACACCTTTTACAGTGTTGCCGGAACCCTGTGAAGCAGCCAATCACGATGACCTTCTCTGAGGCTTGTGATTGGCTGGAATTGTGGCACAATTGTCAGACCTGCATTGAGTTGTGCGCGCGCGCCGGCAGTCCTGAGGACAGGTGCTGCACTGCACGCGCGCAGAGAGAAACAGTTGATGGAGCCGGTAAAGGGAACTGAGCGAGAGTTTGTATCGTTGTGGTTGTGCACAGATAGGAGCAAGAGTGGAAATAAATTTTGTGTGTATATTATTTATTTTTCTTGGCTCAGATGTGTTTTCTTCTTTGAGTAAAAATATTTTCTACTCAAACTTTAACTCACGTGCAAGCTCAAAATATTTCTTTGCGCTCAGAATGACTTTTTGTTTGCTCAAGAATGAGTCTCAATACCAACGCCATACTGCACGACCGGGTTTGTCACTCGTACTCTATTTGACCCTACGACATGTGTAGTCATACTGTATGACTGCTGTCAGCCACGATTATTGACAACCACGACTACTTGTCTGCGTCAGTTGGTGTGTGACGGCACGACGTGCTCGAGTGTGAACAACAACAATCAAAGGTTCCTAGTTCCTATGACAACCGCAGCATGCCTGACAACAAGATGGCGAGCAGGCAGAAAGTTGTTTCAGTTGTTTGCGCTGTCTTGTGCGCTGAAACAAAAAAAAAAGAAAGAAAAGGATTTGGGTACGTGAATGGCTGAGGAGACGTGGTCGGTATGGGATGTCCATCCTTCATCAGGAGCTTGAGGTAACGTTAATGTTAAACTATATATTGTTTTACAGTAGCTATGATAGTTTCACGTTAGCATTAGTCAGCCAATGTTGCTCCACGGGTGTCTTCTGCGCAGGTGCGACTGTAGAATCGTGACGTAACACCGCTCACACTGTACGAGCTATGGCGAAAATTTCTGACATGCCAGAAGTTTGATCGGGAGGTCGCAGCATTATCGTTAGAACACTGTACGGCTTACAACCTCCCGACCGGACATCCCGATGCTACGATGTTTCCACAATGACACAGCGTGGTCTGCGACGGCAAAATCATTGTGAAATCCCCTCAAAATCGCACAGTGTCTGCCCGGCATTAGTATATTGATTACACTGAAAATACAAACTATTTGATTCTGATTAAAGGATAAAATATTTTCTTTCCATCAGAACAAAAACTATTATTGGAGCTTGAAGAGTTCAGTTTATTTATTATGATGGAACTTAATGATCCTGCTACTGCAAAGACTCCTAAAAGAAAAAAGAACATTCTCTTTTTTCCAGCAGTGACTTGTGTATTCTAACACATGAATATGTTTTGTTTTAAACCATTCCATTGTTGTCCTGGCTTTATGTTTAGGGTCACTGGGTCGTCTCCTTGTTCGGCCTGTGAGTTTAGGTGGACGGCCTTGTCTTGGTAGGTTTACAGTTGTGCCATACTCCTGCCATTTCTGAATGATCTCTTGAACAGTGCTCAGTGGGATGTTCAAGGGTTGGGAAATTTTTTTGTAGCCTAAGCCTGATTTAAATTTCTCAATAACTTTATCCCTGACCTGTCTGGTGTGTTCTTTGGACTTCATGGTGTTGTTGCTCCCAACATTCTCTTAGACAACCTCTGAGGCCGTCACAGGCCAGCTGTATTTGTACTGACATTAGATTACACACAGGTGCACTCTATTTAGTCATTAGCACTCATCAGGCAATGTCTATGGGCAACTGACTGCAGTCAGACCAAAGAGGGCTGAATAGTTACGCACACTCCACTTTTCAGTTATTTATTTGTAAAAAATGTTTGGAATCATGTATGATTTTCGTTCTACTTCTCACGTGTACACCACTTTGTATTGGTCTTTCACATGGAATTCCAATAAAATTGATTTAAGTTTGGGGCCGTAATGTGACAAAATGTGGAAAAGTTCAAGGGGGCCAAATACTTTTGCAAGCCACTGTATCAACATAATTTCGATCAGCTCCTCACGTGTTAACCTTCAACATGTCAATGGCTGTGAACAAAGAGAAACTTGTAAATAACTCATGAACGAATAACGTTACGTTAACACCAAGCACATCATTGTTTTTCTTGTGAAATTACCAATACGTTTGATGTGTCACATGACCCTCTTCCTATTGAAAAAACAAAAGCTGGATCCAAGATGGCCGACTTCAAAATGGCCACCATGGTCACCAGCTATCTTGAAAAGTTTGCCCCCTTACATATACTAATGTGCCACAAACAGGACGTTAATATCACCAACCATTCCCATTTTATTAAGGTGTATTCATATAAATATCCCACCCTGTATTTTCTAATAAAAATGAAACATTAATAAATAAGAAAACATATAAAAATAGAAATAACAAATAGAATAAGATCCGGCTTGTTTACATCATCAATGACGTCTGCTAGAGAAAAAAAAAACTTATGCGGGAATCCGGTGCTGGCAACAAACTTCCAGGTTGCCACTGAAGATGCTCCGCATGCAAAACAAGCCTGTTAACCATGCTGTTAACTAGCTGTAATCGGATAGGTGAACATCTGCATCATACCAACAGCCCAGTACCGAAACGGTTCGTATGAGTGCGTGTTCTGTTACACCCCTCTGCTTATGTATTTTCTTCAATGTGTTTGTGCAATTCCGCTGTGTGTCATGCAATACAGCGTCTGTGTTACTTCCACTGCGCTTAAAATCACACCAAAAATAGGTGTATAAAAAAAAATTAACCAAAACACTACGTAAGTGAACCAAACCGAACGGTTCAACATATTCCTGAACCGTTACACCCCTAATGTTTACTATGATCGATCAGGTGTCTGAGTTTTCTGCCTAAAAGTTTTTCTTCCAGACCGAAGACACTGAACTTTGCTGTGAAGCTAGATAAACACAGTGTTTCTGACTGATTGCCTATCGTATTTGCTCAGGAGTGCTATCTGAAATGCCAAAAAAGACATTGCCAAGTTCTTACATCAGTCTGCTGGAGCTGTCCATTCTGAGTTTTCAAAGAGAAAGACTTCAAAACACTGAGAGAATAAGGAACCTTTTCACACACTCCACCCAGCTCTGTTTCTTTTCCCTTCACATTTCCTACTTGTTGAACCTGAGCTGTTACTCACAGACCAGAGAAAAGCAGGGAAAAAAGCTCATTAGTGGGTTGTTTTTTTCTTAAACATTTTGGCTTCTGTTGCTTGTTTAGTAAATAAAAAAAAATCCAGTTTTTTAAATTTACTTGAGCTTCTGTGTTGAAATAAATTGTAATATTTTTTAATTAATTCACACAGCCATGTGTGTAGCATGTAAAGTTAACATCCTTTACTAAATCATCAGTCACTCACATGTTCTCAGGGATATTCCTTCTTTCTGCAGCAGTTCAGAAGCTCTACAAAGTGACATTCGTAATGGCTCACTGTTTTTTTTTTTATTCCAATAAAGAAGGAGAGGCAATTCAGAGCCCAGAGGCTTCGTATACTTATTAGCATCATAAAAAGAGAGCACTGTTGTAGGGAGAGCTTAATATACACCAGGGCACTGCATAAGAGAGAGTACAACCCCACTGCTGCCATATTTAATCCAAAGTTTTCTGTTGGCTGTGGAATTATGTCATTACGATTAGGCTCAGCAGTGCTTAGTGCTGTCACCTCACAGGAAGACGGTTAGAGACTATAAATAGGCTGATTTGGCCCGACTGTGTGGGATCTGTGCATTCCTCATGATCCATAAACAACCAAGTTATGTTAACTGACAAATATTACTGCAGTAACTCTAAATGAACTCATCCTTCAGTCAAATTAAAGGACTAGACATCCTTGAAGGACTGCATGTCGCCTGCCACATTTCATGCCAGAGAGTTAGACTAAGATCTTCTACTGAGAAATGAGGGAGTTTGAACTGTTTTGGTCAGATCTTGAAAAACGTTATACATGATCTCGTGAGTCTCTGCTACTAAAACACCAAATTTTTACTCACTATCAGTACAATTAACTGAGTTACAGCTATTATAATGCTGATCAGCTTTGGTGGCCATCTTGAACTGGATTATTAATCTGTTTTTAAATGTGCATCTAATAGTTTTACTTTATTAGATTTTTATTCAGAGTCATCCAGTGGTTCCAACTGACTTCATCAGTTAATTCTGAAGTATGAAACAGAGATTTAGCCTGATCAGTTAGCACTCGGATTATATGATGCAGATGTCTTTTAGCTAATAACATACTGAATTTTAGCCTAACATATGTAAAAGTGACAATTATAGACATGTTAGTGTTGATAATACCAATTAAAAGTGAATCTGTTGTGGGTGATACTATCCCTTCTTTCATTCAGGAAGTGGGATCAGCTCTTTATGTCCTGGTGTCAATAAAACATTTAGCTTTGACTTTGTGTATTAACTTTTACATCATTCAGGCTTTGGGAAAGAGTTTGCTCCGAACTGCAGATTCTGATTGGTGAAAAGACCATAAAAGACTCTTAGATCACAGACGAACAGCCTGATGGAGAAAATGAGCTGCGCAAGACTCCTTTTATGTGTTTATCTCATTCAGATAAGATTAAATTAAATGAACTGTTCTGACTCAGTCTCTATGATGTGGCATTGTTTAATCTCACTACTGGTCAGAAGTTGAACTCCTTCTAGCTTATAGTAATTTTTAGCTCATGTTCTTGTCTCCGATTGCAAATTTTGATACATTTTTGGATGTTTTGGAACATGTGTTTATTCTTTTTCTTATATCAATGGACCTCGTAATAAGGAAATGTCCCAGTCAAATTCCTGAATGCATAGTTTTATTCCTCATCTAGTCACAAGATGGAGCTACTGCTTTGGCTGTAGCATCAGTTAATGCAAAGGAATGCTGAAACAAATTCAGTCTGAATACAAAACAGATTCAGTGATTTGTTTGTGTCCACTCTAACTTCTTGTGTTTAACCTTGTTCTCGGAAAAGACAGAATGTGGCGGTGGTTTGATGGCATCGTGTAAACTGAGCTTTATTTCATAGAAAGTAATTTATCCTGACATACATTGTACCCTGAATTTAATATGTTTCTGCCACTTGTTTTCTTCTTGTCTCTCTTCCACATCTGTCTTCCATCTGTGTGCGTTCCATCCACATGTAAAAACTCTTAACCACCCCCACCAATCACACATCTCCACTTTTTTTTTTTCTGGGTAAGTGTGACAATAACCTTGTGCTTGCAGTTGTGTGAGTTAGTTGTTTATGTGCATGTGAATGACTCTTGTCCCTCGCACTGAGGTCAGTCTCTTTCATTGATCTATCCTTCATGTGGTGTTGGTGTATGATTGGAGGGTTAGCGGGGACACCGGGGGTGTTTGTATCACACATTCAGGCTGTTTTCTTTGGGTGCTTGAGGCTGAGACCTGGACCCGCAGGCTCTGCACCTGGAGGTCAGGCTGGACTTTGGATGTCAGGTTGCTTTAATCAGCCAAACTGCAGCTTCTGAGGC
This sequence comes from Pachypanchax playfairii, assembly GCA_006937955.1. Taxonomy (NCBI): domain Eukaryota; kingdom Metazoa; phylum Chordata; class Actinopteri; order Cyprinodontiformes; family Aplocheilidae; genus Pachypanchax; species Pachypanchax playfairii. The sequence continues at coordinate 632,283 of SSNP01000216.1, read as the reverse complement.
TTTATGTAGTGGAGTTCTCATTTTTGTGTGTGTATGTGAGTGTTATATGTGTGTGTGTATTGCTCTGGCCTGACTTGCCATTGCTTTGATCTCTGGGCCTCAGTCTCCAGACACATCTGATTCAATTATCCTCATCCACCTGTTGACTTAGAGGCCCAAAATTTTTAAACTTGGCCCCCCATCCAAGTTTCATAGCTGCATGTGTGTGTGATTGTGTGTGTGAGGGTGTTTGCACACAGAGAGAAATACAGACTCTTGGAACACACAATAACTTCAATCCTTTACTTGAACTTTTTGATAATAAACAACTCCAAACAACAATTTAATAAGTTATAACTGATGTTTAAAAATAATACATTAATGTCTTCAAAGTGCAGATTTCAGTTCATTCTCACACTGGAAACGATCCCTGAATGGTTGTTTTTGAAACATACATACAAGTGATACATTACAGGTTCAGTTTCACTTTAGGAACCATTTCTAGAACCCAGGTTTGTTTTCCAACTCCCACATCTCCATCACCTCTGTATGGACCAGGATAAAACCAGGGTAGAGATGTACCACCTGTTAGTTAGGGTTAGTTCTTTTAATCTACCTGGAACTGTTATGCTGGTGGGGAAACACCCAACATTTCTGATTGGCAGAATATGTCAAGAATTCCCAACAACAATCTATTAGAAATCTGCATTTAACTGGTACAGCAAAACACACTGACCACTTTATCAATCTAATCTGACCTGAAATCTAGATGTTCCTGTGTAAACAACTACCAGGGTATAAAAGGTTCTGGGTCAGATGATGTTAACGTGCCTTCTGGACAATGTTACAGTTCTAACTATCAGATAACACAACAATGAGCACAACTGTAGTCAGTGGTGTTCAATCCTGGGCCTCGAGTGTCGCCATCCTGCACATCCTAGTTGTTGCTCCAACACACCTGATCCAGTAATTTAATTACCCGTTCAGCATGTCCTCAAGCCTGTTAATCACCTATTGATTAGAATTACATGTTTTGTTTCTACAACCCTTGCATGTGCTGGCTGTAAGTGTTTAGAGGCCATTTCATACATATTTCAGGACTTTATGGTTATTTCTTAAGTATTAACCAGTAATATGAAACATTTTATATCTAAAAAACATCAGGAAACACTGATTAACAGTCCTTTCAATCTGTCTGCGTTAAAATTCGGGTGGTTCCGGCTCCTTCCGTCAGGCTGCTTCAGCTGCTTCATCAGCAGCTCGTTCATATTCATTGTTCGAATTTGCTGGACTCTGATTGGCTAACAAACTAGCCTATGAGAGCAAAGAATACTGTTTCCTGCCCCACTGTGCATGGCAACGTCAGATGTTGTGTCTTTCTGTTTGCTACGTTATGCTACAGCTTTTAGCCAGCAGCATGCTAGGCGTGGTTTCAACTGCGGGAGCTGCCAAAAACTAACGAACAAAGGAGTTGTGACGAAACCGATACAGGCCGTTCGGACTCGGAAGAAATCGGGTTTTATCGCCACCTGCGTAGTTTGAAATATAAAAACTGAAAGAAAAGTCGTTGACCTGTTTTCAAACCCACTATGAAGGTAAGAACACCTGTGGAACTAAAATATTCAACAGAAACCTCAGAAAAAACGTTTTTAATGGAAGGGCCTCTTTAAGGGAGTGAGGGTCCATCTGATTACTAAATATATACAGTGGGGCAAAAAAGTATTTAGTCAGCCACCAATTGTGTAAGTTCTCCCACTTAAAAAGATCAGAGAGGCCTGTAATTTTCATCATAGGTATACCTCAACTATGAGAGACAAAATGAGGAAAAAAAATCCAGAAAATCACATTGTCTGATTTTTAAAGAATTTATTTGCAAATTATGGTGGAAAATAAGTATTTGGTCACCTACAAACAAGTAAGATTTCTGGCTTTCACAGACCTGTAACATCTTTAAGTGGCTCCTCGGTCCTCCACTCGTTACCTGTATTAATGGCACCTGTGTGAACTCGTTATCAGTATAAAAGACACCTGTCCACAACCTCAAACAGTCACGCTCCAAACTCCACTATGGCCAAGACCAAAGAGCTGTCAAAGGACACCAGAAACAAAATTGTAGACCTTCACCAGGCTGGGAAGACTGAATCTGCAATAGGTAAGCAGCTTGGTGTGAAAAAATCAACTGTGGGAGCAATTATTAGAAAATGGAAGACATACAAGACCACTGATAATCTCCCTCGATCTGGGGCTCCACGCAAGATCTCACCCCGTGGGGTCAAAATGATCACAAGAACGGTGAGCAGAAATCCCAGAACCACACGGAGGGACCTAGTGAATGACCTGCAGAGAGCTGGGACCAAAGTAACAAAGGCTACCATCAGTAACACACTACGCCGCCAGGGACTCAAATCCTGCAGTGCCAGATGTGTCCCCCTGCTGAAGCCAGGACACGTCCAGGCCGGTCTGCGGTTTGCTAGAGAGCATTTGGATGATCCAGAAGAGGATTGGGAGAACATCATATGGTCAGATGAAACCAAAATAGAACTTTTTGGTAGAAACTCAACTTGTCGTGTTTGGAGGGGAAAGAATGCTGAGTTGGATCCAAAGAACACCATACCTACTGTAAAGCATGGGGGTGGAAACATCATGCTTTGGGGCTGTTTTTCTGCAAGGGGACCAGGACGACTGATCCGTGTAAAGGAAAGAATGAATGGGGCCATGTATCGTAAGATTTTGAGTGAAAACCTCCTTCCATCAGCAAGGGCATTGAAAATGAGACGTGGCTGGGTCTTTCAGCATGACAATGATCCCAAACACACCGCCCGGGCAACGAAGGAGTGGCTTCGTAAGAAGCATTTCAAGGTCCTGGAGTGGCCTAGCCAGTCTCCAGATCTCAACCCCATAGAAAGTCTCTGGAGGGAGTTGAAAGTCCGTGTTGCCCAGCGTCAGCCCCAAAACATCACTGCTCTAGAGGAGATCTGCATGGAGGAATGGGCCAAAATACCAGCAACAGTGTGTGAAAACCTTGTGAAGACTTACAGAAAACGTTTGACCTCTGTCATTGCCAACAAAGGCTATATAACAAAGTATTGAGATTAACTTTTGTTATTGACCAAATACTTATTTTCCACCATAACTTGCAAATAAATTCTTTAAAAATCAGACAATGTGATTTTCTGGATTTTTTTTCCTCATTTTGTCTCTCATAGTTGAGGTATACCTATGATGAAAATTACAGGCCTCTCTGATCTTTTTAAGTGGGAGAACTTACACAATTGGTGGCTGACTAAATACTTTTTTGCCCCACTGTATTATTGAGATGCAGGTGTCACTGGTTGGTTGGATATTGTGCTCATTGTTATTGTGATGTATCTTTGGTGTATACAATGTTCTACAATCAGGCAAAAAATGATGTAATAGTGAACTGATAAAAAAAGTTTGACTTAAATAATGTGTTGAAACGTGTCACTGATCCTCTAAGAATATTTCAGTCAGGCCTCGTTCACACTGTGTTATGATCATGTTTCAGACATGATCATATTCTGTGTTAAACACAAATTATCTTCAGGCTTCTCACCATGAAAACATCACTGATACAGGAAAGAATTTAAACACTCTTTAAAAAAAGTTGCTTCGTTTGTTGTAACGGTCAGAAACAAACAGGAAAACGTGACCTGAAGTGCTGAGATCAAATCTAATGTTGCGTTAGAGATACATCTTCTAAATATAGATGAGTTCTGCTTCATCGAGTGTGCTGCTTTGACAAGATGCAGCATAACAGGAAAATTAGGTCAAACCATGCCGCGCTGGTCGAAGTCCTCAAATCTAATCCAAACATTCTACCAATCAACCTCATACATCAACATCTCTGTCCATATTATCCATCTTAAAGAAAACACATGCCAGTCTACTGTTATACACGGAGCCAAATTCATTGAAAACATACAGTAATCACATCATTAAGTACATATTTATTTGGTGTTTAGGGTTAAATAAAAATATAAGAATTACCATTATTTGAATTATTATTGTTAATAGTTGGAAACGCAACAACACTTCTGCAAGATAAATCTGACTCCGTTGTCTCAGTAACAGAGATGCTAAAAAAACAACAAAAAGTTGCACAGGAGGAAAAAAAGAAATACCCGTGGGCTCTGTGTAATAGTGTGAAATGGTGCCCTCCAGAATTTAATGTGATGTCTTTATACGATGACAGTTGTTTTTTTTTTTCTTTCTTCACTGTGGTCCCACGTCTTCTCTGCTTTTCGAACATTCATTCATTTAATTAGCACGAGTGGGCTAATGAAGTCTCGTGTGCCTGCGTTTAATGAGATTGTTAGTTCAGTTCTGCTCCGCAGAGTGAACGTGTGGCGGGTATGAGAGACTTTTTGCACATGTGTCAGTAGATATCAGCAGTTTTCCAGTAAACCTGCATTGGTTTATTTAATTTTATTGTTATTTCTGATGCCGTGACAGATGTGATGGGAAGTAGTAGAGGACGTGTGAGATGATGTGAGGATGGTTTAGGTCACAGGCTGGTTCTCCATGTGTTGGACACGGAAAGAGGATGAAGTATGGCGGAGACATTTATTGTTCAGATGGGATGAATTGCAGACCACAAACCGTTGCAACTGTTGCCAGATGTTGATCCGAGCAAATGTCAAGGCAGTCTGTCGATACAAGCACGAGGGGAGACACGATCACGCTACAGAAAAATGCCCTCATATGTATCTTGTAGGTTAAATTCTCACACTTCTGTTTGTGTGATTTGTCTCTCGCAGAAGAAGACTGTTCGAGGAGAAGAACGTCCCTCAGCCCACGTCCTCCAGTGCTGCCAAACCGGCGGTCAGACAAGAAGTCAGACGGGTTAGTTTATCAACACATGACCTGCCACACCTCTGGACTTTCCTGCCTAATTTATCCCAAGACTCATCGAATAAAGTTATTACATTTATCCGATAAGACTTTGGAAGCACTCAGTGAACCATCTGGTAGAAATTTAAAGGGAAGACAAGGCGGTGCTTTTTTCTCAGATTCTCATTGTATGAAATTCCATTTGCTGAAAAGCTGCTCAAAAAAACTGAGCTGGTATTTGTGAACGCACGGTGTGTGTAAAGACACTGTGACTGTTGGGTGGAAACCTTCCAAAATGAAAACAAAAAAAAAACGTATTTCTTTCATATTTTTTTTTCTTGTTCCGATAAATTAACATAAATATATTGATCTATCTGTAATGCCTATTAACTTTTTATCTAGAAGGAACAGGGCGCTTTTTTTTTAATTAAACAGATGAGAGGAGTGTCCAGGAGGTTTGAACTATATCTTAATATAGAAATGATGAAAATAAAAGGTTTACAAAACCAGGTTTTGACCTGACAGCAAAGATATCGAATCCACCCATAATCCCCCACATGATCTGTGTCAAATAACAAATATCCATCTGGCTAAAATGAATACATGCTGATACATTTTTTTATGAGGTTGTTCAGGGTGTTTGAGTCTTTTCCTATACAACCCATTGTGTTGTGTTTTTGTCCTTGTTACACTTTTTGGCAGAGCAAAATGAATGTTTGACTTGTTTAAAAAAAATTAAAAAGTCACTAAAATCTTTAACATAAATCAATAGTAATAATTTTTATGAAACAAAGATATAATTAGATTTGATAAATCAGGTTTACAGCAGTGCTGTTGTGTCACAGTTTACTGTGTTTAGCCAGTAAGGAAGTCATGCGTTATACCGCCAACATCTGTGGCCACAAACACTTTGATCAGTGCCACACAGACATAATGACACTCTGGTTTGAACGGCAAATACAATGTTTACTCAGAAATAAAATATCCTGAAATAAAATTTGTACTCTGTTTGCCTGAGGGGGAGACCATGAAACCATATTTCTCTTCTAATCAGAAGGAGCATTTAATCAAAAGCTTTTTTTCTTTCAGCTTGTTTCTCTGTGTCTCCTGCTCCATCTGATGCTACTCTCTCCCATCATTCTACTGGAATTTAATTAGATATTTCCTCGGTTTCAAACATACTTGCCCAAATTTAACTTGAGTAAACTGATCCTGTATCAACAAAACCTCTGGAAGCTTTTTTTTTAAGTGAGTAAAAAAGAACAATCTGGAGAAAACACAAAGGTCTCCTGTGGAATTTACTGTATGACAGAAATGATGTGGTGCTGCTGAACATCTGGAGGACCGTATCTTCAGAGGAGGATGCATACATATGGGGAGAAAAGGGTCATAGACAGAGATAAGTTGGGAGGAAAGCAAAGAAAGCTTTTGTTGTTGCCAAAAAAGGAATTAGAAGACATGAGCAGGTGAAGATAACCTCCACCGGCTCCTGCTGTTTGCTTCCTCAGGCCAAACTGCTAACAGGATTCATTTAAATCCTATTTTTTAATTTACATCAGCCCTCTGTTATCTTCCTGCTGTTGACTCTACTCTTTACCCCCCCCCCACACACACACACACACACACCACCACCACCTTTTTTTCTTCACAGGTGGATGGGATGTTAAAGGCAAATGTGTCTCCTGGTGACAGTGACCTGGAGGCTCGTCTCAACAGTTGGAACCTTGGGGTGAGTCCAGGGGTGCGCCTTTAGCTTCATGCTTACATGTAGCACTCAGTGTGCTGCAACCAACAACAGGGACAATCCACATGAGTAAAAAGATGCTCTGGACAGAAACTGACCAATCAGAGGACACTGTACACCAACCACAGGCCCGGCCTCCACAGTGTGAAAAGTCTGCGGGTTGAGCAAGCGTAGATTCTGAAACTAACTAATGTTTGAGAGAGTTGAGCGTGCGCTCATCACTGCTGTGTGCTCATTGGTCCACAGCACTGACCAAAGAGGAGATTTATGGATGTAGTGAAAGAGGACATGAGGTTGGTTAGTGTGAGAGAAGAAGATGCGGAGGACAGAGTTAGATGGACGTGTAATTGTGTAAATGAGTAAATGACAAATTGTAGTGTGAAGCATTTTGTGTCGTTTGATTTGAAAAGCGCTATACAAGTGCAACCATTTACCATTTTACTATTTGCCTCTTAACTGCCCCGGGGCGGCTGTAGTCTAATCAGGAAGGAGGTCGACCTCTGATCTGAAGACTGGGGTTCGATCTCGAGTCTCTGCAGAGGCTACGTGGCAAAGTGTCCTTGGGCAAGATACTGAACTCTGCAACTGCCCCCCGGGCGCTGTACAAAATGGCTTCCCTCTGCCTCACCTCACAGATGAGGATGGGTCAAATACAGAAAAGTAATTTCTCCAAAGGGGGATTAATAAAGAAATTATTATTGCTGTTGTTGTTTTTGTTGTTGTTACTGTTGTTGTTGTTGATCAGAGTTCTGAGCCCCCTCAGCTGAGTCTTTTTGATGAGGAGGAGCAGCGACTTATTCTGAGCTACAACTCATAGCCCATGACTACAGATGATCGTTGGACTGTAAACAGACCAGTAAATCGATGGCTTTGTCACGATATCAAACAGGAGCAGCTCACTCGTTTCTTCAGGCAAGGCCCTGATCTCTGTCCTGCCGTCACTCATAAACTAAACATCAAGAAAGTTCAGCTCTTGTGCGAGAGGCAAAGATTCACTCCCAACCATGAGGGGATGTTCTATTTGACCATGTCCTCTAACCTAGAGGCCATAGCTCTGTTACATAGTGGCGTTAGAATGACTGACTAGATCATGTTTGAAGTAAACTGAAGCCATGGTTCTAACCCTGGACTATTAGCTTGTTGTGTTTTCAGTAGCACTTCATGTGATCAGTGTCCAGAATACTGATTGAATCACCACATGTAGTTCAGTGACTCTGAGTTTACCTCACTACTTCTACACCTCTGACCAGAAGATTAAATAAAAAAAACCTTTAACTTGAGTCCTCTTGAAGTCTTCTCCTGTTGGCATTTCACTGCTATTGTAGGACGTGAGGGTTGTGTAAACTGTGGAACTGAAGATGACTGCACCTGTCTTATCTTCTCTGTCTGAAGTGCTCTAGGTCAGGGTTTGATAAGCAACCTGCCCTCATGTCTTTTATTTCTTATCTCCTTACCTGCACGACCCTGACTCTGTCTTTCTCTTTCTGTGTTTCGCCCCACTTGTTGTTTCTGACTTTCTCCTACATGCTGATATTTTTACTGAACCCCCTCAGCTCTGCTTCTCTAACTCAGTTTCTCTCGTGTCTGTGCTAGCTTTCCTCTTGTCTGTCTGTCTGTCTGTCTGTCTGTCTGTCTGTCTGTCTGTCTGTCCGTCCTTCTTTGACTCTCTTCTCTCCCATTCTCTTCCAGTCCTACAATAATCTGAGGAATCCATCGGCAGACGTGAAGCCGTGCACTCCACTGCTCTGCTTCCCTGTGTTGAAATGCTGATAAGAAGCATTGCTTGGCAACGCTCCCCCAAGCCTGCATCTTTCAAATCAACAGATGTTCCTTCACACACAAACACACACGCACAACCTCCTCAAGTTTTATAGATGCATTGCTTCAAAGTGCCCAGTTCCTACGGATTTTTCAGCCCAGCCAAGCTTTGCTCTAACTGGAACATCTTCTGCTTTCATTTAGATGTTCTGAAGTATTCAATATTAGTTTGTTGTTCATTTCCCCAGTAATGGGATGAGTTTTTACTACACTGGACTGAGGATGACACATTGTTTCAGATTCAGATGTTATTGCAAGAGACACAAAACTTGTTTTGGTTGTTTTTAGTTAGTAATTTCTGTTCAAGTATACAGTTTTATCTCTAATAGGATTTTAAAGGAAAACTTACCCCCCCTCCCGGATACAGTCTGAGAATCAAAAGATAACATGAAAAAGGGGAGTGACTGGTGGACTTAGGAGGCGTGGCATTCTGTGTTGTGACTGACATGTCAGTCTGACTGACACACGCGCCAGAGAGGGACAAGTGAAATGGAGGAATATCTAGACGAGATGAGGAGCTCAAATCTGTATCGTTTCGAGCTGGTAGTTTACCCTGCAGCGGCTTGGCAGCATAGAATGGGGCTCTTCTCTACTGGTACATTGTTGTTAGCCAATGCTATTAGCTCCAGTAATGTCATGTGACTCTGCAAACAGGTGCAGCTGCGCGCGACTGCGCTACCGTTTCAAGCCGATGGTTTGTACTGCAGCAGCTTAAGCAGCATAGAATGAGTCCCGTCTCTTTGTGGTATATTGTTGTTGATCAAAGCAAAAGCTACATTTTAATTAGCTAGTTGAATATTTGTGTGCGGCTGCACGTGTGCGACTGCTGCAAAATATTGTCTGCACAAAAACATGTTTCAGAGAGGTGTCCAAGGTATAAATCAAAGTGTCCCAGCATGAAGAGAAAACCATTGAGTAATGTGCTAAAAACATGTTTTCAGACCATCACAAAAACTAAAAGGAACTCTGATAACGGCCGTATACACTTCCTTTTCAAACTCATTCACTACTGAGAGGAGGTGTGGCCAAGACCGAGCTGTTTTATTCTCCATAGTGGCAGAATCCTGATGTCACTAATAAAGAAAATAAGGTCTCAGCCAATAGCAATGCCTGATTCAAATTCAAGTTCAGTGTAACATTTTAACCTGAAGAGGGCGCTCCACTAATGGTTTTTGGTATAAAATGAATAGTTGTATAAAAATGTGATAAAATACCAAAAACAAGACCCAAAAATGTAGGCAGGACTATTAAACACTCATTTATAGAGTTTATCAGCAAAAAAGTTGATTTGGGGGTTAGTTGCATTTTAACAAAAAAAAAACATGCTGTATAAAAATGACAAACGTCGAGGTTTATTTAACATCAGTTGTCTTATGGTTTCACTTGCTCTGTACTAGTTTGAAATCAGGAAGCTGTCAGCATGTTTGATTGTTCGTCCTTGCGATTGTTCCTTTTTATCCATATGTCGTCCATCTCTGTCAGGTTCCAATGACACAGGACGCACTGCCAAGTGAGCTGGACAAACATGCACTTAGAGGAGCATGTGTGTGGGCACCCTGAAGAAAGTGTGCTCACAGCCATACGTATGCATCAAGTCCAAGTTTAGTATCACACTGCCAGCATTACACCGCACAGCATTTAGTCTGCATGTCCTTCTTACCCTCTGGGCAGTGCTCACCCAAATCTGAGGACTAGCGGTCTGTGGATATATTAAGACATCCGATTCTAACTCTCAGCCAGGGCACGAGTTTAGAAAAATACTTGTTTTGTCTGTTAGTGAAGGTTAATTTCTTCTCTCTTTTTTGCCAAACAAAAAATCACTCTTCATGACAAGCATCTTTAAGACAGTCTGCTACAACAACTCTGAGATTTTCTATTAAAGTCTTGCAGGATGTCCACAAGCACCAGACGTTGCAGCTGAAAAAAACAATTGCCCCTAATGGCTGCTCCCTGAACAGGTTTTAGTTTATATCCAACCCCCTCTATGTAAACAAAAGAGACATGGCCCTTGTTTAGATAAATAAAAGGCTACTTTAATTGATTTTAGCTGCTACAAGCACATCCTAAAGTAAGAGTCTACGACTACTTCAATTTTTAAACTCTCTGCTCACACTCTGTTACGGACTGGCGACCTGTCCAGGTGTGACCCTGCCTCTTGCCCAGTGACTGCTGGAGATGCTAGCTTCCTGCGACCCTGAACAGGAACAAGCGGGCACAGAAAATAACTGACTGACTCTCTGCTCACATGCCTTTCATTTTGGTATTATTAAGGTGTTACTTTTGAACACAAAATTTAATATCCTCTTAATCCAACTCTGCCTCTTTTTCTCCTCCTTTATGCTGATGTTATTTCCATCTTTCAGTCCCAGTGCATCAGAGAAAAACACTCTGACATCAGGTTTATAGGAAAGTAATGTGGTCATAAGCAAATGCCACAGTTCAGGCCAGATGACAGTTTTTAACAAATATTCTTGCTGTTTGTGTCTTATTAAGCGAGCCACATTGACGTGAGGCTACTAAGTCACATGTACCGTGACCAGCTTGCTTTCAGGTGGTTTGGTGGCTTGTTCTTTTCAGTCTCTTTTGTTTCGTATTGTAATCAAAAGAATGCGGTGAGTCATCGTTTAGCAAGGATGTATACATATTCGTCTTCATCTGGCGGTAAACAGAGTGGGGATAGCTTACAGCTTAGCGGCCCTTGGTGTTGACAAAAGGGACGGCATAAAGGGGCAGAGAGCGGAAGCAGGGCTGACCACATGCACAGACGCCTTGAAGTCCTGCGACAAGAGTTAACTGAAGAGACTCCAGACACAAAACTGGGCTTTGATGTGCTTTCCACATTGTTTATGGCAAACTCAAGGCATGGAATAGATTCTGGTAGTTTTAAGGCTTTGTCAGGAGAGGAAAAGGGGAAAGAGAAGTCTGAAGTTTTTCTGTTTACTTTTTCAGATTGAAAACCCCAGGTATTTGAGAGAGAAACCCATTCCCTTGTCCCCAGTAAGTTGTCACAAGCTCTTTTGGGGTTTATTTATTTTTTCTGACATAAAATGAGCTACTCTGTTCTCTCATCAGCTATTTTTTTCTTTTTCTTTATATTTGTAGATTTTGTCATCAAGCTTTGAGAGGAGTAACATCTTTGCCAGTGATCATGGCTCACAAAGCAAAGAGGTATGTGGTTGAATGGGAGCTTTGGGGGAAACTTGACAATACCCAAAACCTCCTTTGTTTGATAAATCAGACTCCTGAATAACTATTATATGTTTCCATACCTAAAGGCGATAGAAGATGGTATTTATGAGACAGCCATTCACATGTATTCCCTTGAGCCTCAAATCCTCACCTCTTACTATTGAGTACATTCAGCATTTGTATGAAAACAAGTGTGGAACACATATAGAAGACAAAGCTCCTCTGGCATTAAAAACCCCCACAGCCATTTACAAACATCCATGTACATGGATTGGATTGTTAAAATGGCTATGGCTTCTTGGAAGACAAAAAAATGGCAGCTTTTTTTTCTCTTTCTCTCATATGTGGATTTAAGCAGAAAATCCTATCCTGAAAGCATGCTTTGAAGTCCCCTCTGCCCCTCCCCAGCTCTCTCAAACCACCAGTCATTGCTTCTACCGTGCACCTTAAACGCAGTGTTAAATATAAAACTGAGCATGACTCCTCTGTAATTGTCATGGCTTTTCATAGCTGCTACAGTCAGTTGGACAGCTTCACTGTCAGAAAGAAAGGGGATAGAAATGTGAAAGGAAGACATAGATGCAACTTTGTCAACAGGAATCATCTGATTTGTTGATCTCTTTTGAAAATACTAAACAAAAGATACCCTTTGTAATTATTTACCAATTCAGGGGATGTCTCTCTTGGTTGATATAACTCCAATATGGAGACATAAAAGCAACAACTTAGGCGGTGGTCATATCTCAGACTCGCTTATTGACTCCCTGTTAGTGCTTTTACTCTCCGTTACCAGTTAGCTACACCTGTGCAATCTGATGCCATCCAATAAGGTAATCCTGCTGTAAATTGATATGTGTAAAGGTTAGGATGACCAGATTGATATCGGTTTAATGGTCTGTTTGGTGGTCAGTATATGTTAGTTAGGGGTGTAACAGTACACAGAAATCATGGTTCAGTACGTACCTCGGTTTTGAGGTCACGATTGGGTTCATTTTTGGTACAGTAAGTGGAAAAAAAACACAAAACATGAAAATTGCTTTTTGTTTAATTTTCAGCTTTTGCAAACAACAGTTTATATATGGTGTATATATTTTCTTATATAAATGAAACATTAAAAAATAAGAAAACATATAAAAATAGAAATAAAAAATAGAATACTGCTTAACTTCCCAAACAGGAGACCTTAAAGATAAAGGAGGGTCTTCATGTTCCGTCTTCTTGTTTAGATCAGCCATGATGTCTTCTAGAGGAAAAAAAAAAAACCTCACATGGGAGTCTGGTGCTGACAACAAACTTCCAGTCTGCCACTTAAGTATGCTCCACAAAACAAGCCTGTTAACTACTTGTAATCGGATTAGTAAACATCTACATCATACCAACAGCCCAGTACCAAAACGGTTTGTATGAATGCGTGTACTGTTACACCCCTCAGCTCATGTATTTACTTCAATGTGTTTGTGCAGCTCCGCTGTGCGTCACTCAATACAGCGTCCGCGCGGAAACTCGCCTGGAAACTTTCTTCCGCAGCGCTTACGCCGGGCTCACACTGCCTACGGAACGGCTTCGGTCCGGCTTCGGTGCGGTTTTTCCGCAAGCTACCACTCACATCTGCTCCGGATAGGGAGTGCGGTCAGCTCCGGTGCTGGGTGCGTAAAACGTCACCCGCGAGAACACAAGTTCACGTGGGTTATCGTTTTGTCGGGACTTCACACGAGAACACGTCCATTATTTAGCAAATGTGTGAAAATGTGTTGTGCTGCAGGCTTTCGGGACCCTGTGTCACCGGGTGTGATGTAATGTTTACATTTCCTATTAGCGCGTGTGCTGTCTAAAAAGAAGAGTCAAGTTACAATTGTTTGTACACTCGTTTATTTTGAAAAAACACCGGATATTCAAGCCACACTTCCTGTATAGTTCGTCAGATTTCATCAAACTTGACGCGGAGTGACTCCGGCGTCCGGAAAAAATTGATCCTTGCGGATTCTTTCCGTAGTGCCGTACAGCCTCCGTAACCGGACCCGCACCGCACGGAGCTAGTGTGAGCCTTCTAAAGGGATTTTAATCTAACGGAATACCTGCGGGGTCCGCACCGGACCGGATCCGGATGCAGTGTGAGCCCGGCGTTAATATCACACTAATAATACATTTATCGAAAAAAATGCACCGAAACGGTATGCAAGTGAACCGAACCGAACGGTTCAACACATACCCGGGAACCGTTACATCCCTAATGTTAGTGTAACCCAATGCTTCTCAGTTAGTTTCTTTTACACCTCCCCTAGGAAGAAGAAAAAAATTTACAACTCCCACTCTCCTCTGCAACTGTAAAAAGTATCATTTGTTTATTAAATTGTAATAAGTACATCTCTGCATATCATTGTATCCTTATTAACATTAAAAACAAAAACAAAAAAGGAAAAAAAGAAATATGCCAAACATTGCCTGACCTGATCTATGTTCCCCAGAGTCACACGCACCCCCCTCGACATTGGGCCCCACTATTCGAGAAGGACTGGTGCAACCAGATTCACTAATTAGATTCTGGATTTCCCATCAGAAAAATTTACGGCATGTATTAGCAGTGAGATGTAACGTTCAAACACACTGAGCATAGGGCTGGATGGTATACCGGTTTGTACCAAAAACCAGTGTTTATTTTGGTTATGATATGAAATTTTCACATATCGGTATACCTCTGAACAGTCAAGACAATGACTGGAATGTTAGCAGTGGGAACATATCTCTGCTGGGACATGCTACACACTAAGACTGCATGTGAAAAATAAAGTTTTGAATGAATTATGGCTGCTGCTGGGGGATGTAACAGCAATACACAGGTTACTGACCAAGAACAAAAAGAGGAGCCACTTCTGTATTATGGAATTTCTTCAGCTTCAAAAGGGTGGACTTCATTTGCAGTAGCCGGCGGCTAGCAACTTAGCTTGAAGAGGCTGTGCAACAAAAACACAGTACTGTGTATATGATGGTAGAACTGACTATTTAAAGGTGGTATATGGAACATATTCATTAAAAGCAATATTTTTAACAAAATAATGCCTCCACAGGGTGTTTAGAGGGTTGTAGAATGAAAATACAGCATTTCCTTTAAAAATTATATTTCAAGTAAAATATTATAAAATATTAATTTTGGCAGGCATGACGTTGTCGTTTTGTTTACATCTACCAGCCAATAGCTGACAGAGCAGCGGGCACCATTTTGGGTTGCCTAATACCGTAAATAATCCAGCACAGTGAGGCTGGTACTGTGGAGTCTGCAGGTCAAGCAGCTGGAAGCACCGGGGATATGTGGTGATTATATACCTTATTTGCTTGCCATAGATGATTCCTCTGGGGTTTCCCATGTGACGAGCAAGTTCTGTGTGGAAATGTTTTTTCATTAGCAGCTAAGCTAACACCCATGTTAGTGAAGTGAGCGCTTCGGGCCACTTTTTGGACTGGAAGACACACCACGGAGGATTTTATTGCTTTTTTTTATTTTAGTGGATAAGTGGGGCGTGCTGGATGGTGTGTGGGGAGGAGAGAGGATCTTAAGAGGGACTGCAGGAAGTTTTGGAGCCGCGGTGCAACTATGAATTCTTTGCCACAGACTGAATCGATGACTGAGCTTCAAACAGGTAGGAGCTGCTTTTATCAGAATCAGTGTGTGATCAGCGGGGCTGGAGAGCATGATTAGTGAGCTGAACTCATTATATTTTATTCGGATCGGGATCAGAGTGGGTTTGGTGATGAATATTCGTCCTTAGCATCGGAGCGCGCGCAGGGGGGTAAACGAGCCTAGCACCCAGATGGCTGAAGGCTTTGTGCTGTGTTATTGTGTTCTGAGTTCCATATCCCACCTTTAAGCCAATCTAATGCAGTCATTTTTTACTTATTAGAAGATAATGTGGGCAACATTGATGTATAAAAAAAATTACAGTCAAATACCGTAAAACCGATATAATTTAGAAAAAAAGGTGATATGAAAAATTTGCTATACCATATCTACACCAAAAAACCCAGATCACTGCCTGGTTCCAGGAATACATGTGATCAAAATCTCTGGCAGTGATCCTGATCACCACCTAAATCAAATCAATTTGTCCGTGTACCATTTCTGAGCTATTCTGAAAATTTCATCGAAACCCACCCAGGAGTTTTTGAGTTATCTTGTGAACAGACAGACAGACAAACCCAGATGAAAACATAACCTCTCCCGCCGCCACCTGGTGTCTGGCGTGGTAATGATTTAAAGACACAGGAATGTAACATACAAGTAAAATGAGCACCCCTAGTAGCTGGTTGCAGTATAAGTCTTAATTCCCACTCCCTTTCTTTAAACTAATGGGATATTTGCCTAAATAAAAAATAACTTCTAAATCAACCTCAGATCATTTTCCAAGTGTTTGCTTCTGTTGATTCACTTAATTCTTATCTTGCAGCTGATTCATAATTTTCCTGATACATTTGGCTGTAATATTTAATGATTTAAAGCTGAAAAATCACCATGATCGTATGTAAGTGAGAGGGTGGAACTTTTAGTGTCATGTCTTCAATTTACAGTATATGAAAATTCAACACGGCAGTGCCTATAAACAGAATATTATGACTTCACTTTTACACAACATTCAAATGTCAATGGAGACACACTGTTCGTCTTAATATAAGCAAATGATTGAGACTTATCATCAGTGAGGATGAAACCTCTTTCAAAACTGAGGGGAAATGATGAGTGAGCTGGTGCAGAAATCTGATTCTTGTTAACAAAACTCGACTGAACTGCACATCAGTGACAAAGATGTCATATTTATGTCAAATATTATAAAGCTTTACTAACATGCTAAGTTAAACATCAAGCTACATAAGTTTGTGTAACTTCCACATGTGTCTGCCTAAAGGGATCTGTGGCGTGTCAAGCAGGAGCAGCTAAAGTCCTGCTAATCCTACAGCACACTCTAAAAGTGCTTATTGTTAAGAGGGGTTATGCCCTTATTTGAAAATTCAATTAAATGGGGACTGATGAGTCAGTTTTAGACCGACGCAGGCCCACGGCTAGTGATTACAGAAGACACTGACAGAATGATTAAATCTCAAAGTCTTTCTTTTAGAGTTTGTGTGTATGAGCCATCTTCAAGCTGTTCCCTTGGTACCTGACCTGAGGGATAGTTGGCAGCAGTTTGGTAAATGAGTGTGTTTGCATCAAGCAGTCATGGTCTAATGGTCACAAGTCCTCGACTGGGGATCAGACCTCTTTTGCTTTCTGATGCCATAATGATGCAGTCTCTCTAATCTAAGAATCCCCTGGGATGGAGCTCGAGCTCTGAGCCTGTGATTTAGAGGGCCATGGCCTGTCTTATCTGATCGCTTTTGAAAGCTAAAAAAGAGTAACCTTGTGAGTCTCAGTAGTTTTAAAGGGGACTAGCTCTAGAGTTGGCTTTCAAGATGGTGCTTCAGGCTGGGAGCCATAAGGGATTTGCAGTGATTCATAATACCGTACTAAAGTTTCTATTTCAAACATGTCTACCCTGTTTTTGATTTGTTGTTTTTCTTTTCTTCTATTTTTGTATTAGAGAATTTGAATGCTAGTCTCTTTCCTCTCTCTGTTAAAAGAAACATTTATCAGAAACCATAAGAATATATTTTTCTTACATCAAAGACGATATTTTAGCCATAATTTTTATCCAGCCTTTTTATCTAGACAGACAGCTCTAAATCAAATTCTTGTTAAGAGTGTGGAAATTGCATCTAGCTGTTTTTCAGTAGATAGCTCAGTGCTGCATATTGAGTATCCTAGAGTATCTGTGTTTACTGAGGATGAAAGACGCATCAGGACATTGTATATCTCAGGCGGGAAGAAGGAAATGCACAAATGCAGCCTTGCATTGCACAGCTCAAACATTTAGAAGATTTGCGAGTATATCCCCCCCGAGGAAAAAAGGCCTTGACCTCACTCCCGATTTGAGAGCAAAAAAAAAGCAACTGTTTCTGTCTTCAGCTCGCACTCCTACTCTCATTTTCCCATCCGCCCATCTCCTTCCCTCCCCAACTCTCATCCTCTCAAAAGCGAGGTGTCAAAAAACATGGCATCTTACAGCGCTCGCTTCAACTCAGGAGAAGAGAAAAGGGAAAACGCTGTACCACCCAGTCGGGCTGATTGAAGGCGTCTCAGAAGCCTTAGGTGTACGACATTCCTCCTCCTCCTTCCTTCACCGACGCCTTTATAAACAAGTTTCAAACAGCACTGATCTAGTTTGACAAACTTTCTCCAAAGAGCATTTGAACAGAGGATAAGAAAGTGACACCCCCACGTGTCTTCTTTTTTTTTTTTTTTTTTTAATGTAGGCACCGGCAGAATCAGGTCTCTACTTACTCTTATGCTTTTCAATCACTGCCATCTCTCTCACCCTTTTCTTCCCCGTCTTTTTCTCACTTCTTTTTGACTTATTCTTTTTTGCCTCTGACAAGTCTCCCGTGGTCCCTTCAATTGCACAAGAAATGGTGATAAATCAAGAAAAAAGGCAGAGACGAAAGAGCAGAATGCTTAACAGAGCTTTGTCAAGGATACAGTTTGAGTGTAGCTCCAGACCTATAATGAGGAGAGGCATCCGTGAGGCAATTTATGCATTTTAGTTGGACTTTTATTTTTAACGGCTTAAAACGTGAAGGGAATTGCTGACTTCTGAACAAAACTTAAACTCTTTAGTTTCACTGATTCCATGTTTTAGTCTCAGAGCTGGGCTACATTGTTTTCCCTCTAATCTTCATTGTGATGTTGATAGCTTTATTATGTTGCATCTGTATCTCTAGACCTAAACAAAACTGTTTTGAGAAAAAAAGTAAGAAATAAAAATGTTGTTGAGCAAATCTATGAATGGGAGATTTTTCTACATCCAGTGTTTGATGGTAAGAAGACCTAAAGGAGTTTGACCTTGGTGTACCGCGTTACACATGTCGTCAGATCTTATTTTCCATGACAAAAGCTTTTATGTTTGACTTATTAAAATGGAGGCATGTGTTTAATACCTTAATTTTACCGAGATATTTACTAAGACATCAGGTCTGATTAGGTTTTTACTGTGCAAAGTCATGTTTTGGAACTTTTGTGCTGTGTGGTTCCGATGACTTGAACAAACAAGATTCAGCCTCAGGATGTTCTTAACCACAGACTTAGACACACACACTCAGAGGAAAAACATTGTCACTTTTATGCAGGTTTGATTAACACACCAGAAGAAACACTGATTTAACTTTAGAGGCGACTTCAAAGCAAACAGCCCGTCATTTGTTTGTTCTGGAGTTTTTTGTCAGACTTTTTCTGTCTGCATGTTGTTGTGTGTTTGAGAGGGAACATCTTTTAACCAGACTAATTAAAAGCAGCAGCTTTAGGAAAAAAGGAATAAATAACATTTCAGAAGATTAAATGAAAACATGGGAATGATGGAAGGTAAAAAAAAAAAAGATTATGGTGGCAGAAAGCCATGAAAAATTTCAACTAAACCATGAGGTCTAGACGGAGTGAATGATGCCAGCATCAGCTAAAAAATGACTTTTCAGCACCACACAGCACACAAAACCAAGATTCAATGCACTTTTTCAAAAATCACATCATTCTGTATTGATTTAAAACACTTTCTCAATCCTTTAATACCCTTAATAGAACCACATGACACATTTATCATAATTGTTTTGAAATACTTGTGCTGTTTATTGGATAACAAACTAACAATTGTAGTTTTATATATAAAAAGTTATTATGTAATTATAAAATATTACAACGACCATAAAACTGACACTTGCCCTATATAGTTCTCAGGTCCTCCAACAGAGTACCGGTAAGTGTAAAGGATTTCTTACAGTAGGTCAAGGAGGAAAGTACAAATCATGTTAAAGAAGTAGAGCTCTTAAAAATGTATGAGTAATTGTATTAAATATGCTTTATTTAGAAATCTAGAATTCAATATAGAATTAGGTTTTTGTCATAAAATTGTGTTTGATTGCACTTCCTTTAAAGACCCACTCTGATGAAAATAATGTTTTTGTGTTGTTAACATGTTCTCATAGCATTTTTTGATGCTAGAGAATATATCTTAAGACAATTAAGCACCAATTGCAGCTTAGCACCTGCACTCTCTAATATACATATTTTAAACACATCATCTCAACACAACTTACAATTGCAGTTGTAACAAAACAAAAGAAAGATAATGTTTTGCTATAAACCTTGTACTTGGTATTGAATGTGTAATTTGTTGATACCCACTGTCGACCTCTAAGCATCAGTTCACCCTAACCCCCCCCAGTGGCTAACAATCTGTCTCGTTTTTTTATAAACGTCATTGTAATTTTTGAAAAATCTTAAGATTGCTGAGCGAACTCAGATTTATTAGATCAAATCCTCACATTAACAAATTTGGCAAAATTCTGCATTTCCAGTTCCTTATTTAACCCTGCTGACTTTTTATTTTTACCTCTTTTGTTAAGGGTGGAATAAGTAACATGAATACCACAGAGTAAGGCCTCCAGCCCTCGGGGTGCCAGGCTTGTGCCCCCTGCGTGTGCTCCAATGCCACCAAAGTTTCTTACCAAACCCACTCTTATCCCCGATCCGAGAAGGATAACAAAATATCATGCGTTCAGCTCACTAATCATATTCTCCAGCCCCGCTGATCACACTGACTCTGATAATTGGAGAGTCCTACCTGTGAGCTCATCTAGCAGCCCCGGCTCTTCTCGAGCAAACCAAAACTTCCAGTAATCTTCTCGAGATCCTCCGTCCTCCTCTCTCCATCCTGCACACCTCTTTACTCCACCCAGCCACCGCATCTTCCGAGGTGTCCTGTAGCCGAACCCGCAGCCTGGAGTTCCAACACTTCAGCCACCTGCTGCTCTGTATTAGCATATGAGCTGCTAACAGACTTTTCCACAATTTTCTAAGCTTGTCACATGCCGGGAAATACTAACCCTATGGCAAGCAAATAAGGTCAAAAAATCACCACATATCCCCGGGGCTTCCAATTGCTCGACCGGCAGAATCCACAATACCAACCTTGCTGTGCCGGACTATTTACGGTATTCGGCAACCCCCAGTGGTGCCCACTACTCTGCCCGCTATTGGCTGGTAGATGCAGACATAGTGCCAACATCATCGCCTGTCAGATTAAACATTTTATTATATTTTACATCAAATATAATTTCCAAAGAAAATGCTGTATTTTCATTCTTCATCCCTCTAAACACCCTGCGGAGGCATTATTTTGTTAAAAATATTGCTTTTTATGAAAATATTCCATATTGCACCTTTAATTTTGCTCTTTTACTTTGTTTGCTTTGTAAAACTGTGTGTGGAAACTTCACTTGACTCCAAGAAAGAGTTGTTACTGTGTTGACATTTGGTTTTCTGTTCTCAGACTGAGATGAAGATCAAAGTGCTGGAGGTTAAACACCAGGAGGAGAAGCTGAAAATGCAGCAGAGACATGACGCAGATGTTGAAAAGGCAAGTATGAAAACAACAAGAACCTGGTGCAGCTGTAGATTTTAACCCCTGATGTTGCGTTACACATAACAAGCAAACAAATTTATGAATGTTATTTGTTTGCTTTTAGATTTTAAAATGATCTTGCAGTGAAAATGGGCCACAAGAACAGTGTTTCTATGTAATTCAACAAATCTCAACTAATGGCCAAAATAAATTAAAAGTGCAGGTTTAGACACTGAAAACAGTAGATAGTCTTTAACTAAAGACACAAGTCTGCCCAAGCTAGTGCTCATGAAGCCTGTTTAGCCGATTTTACAGTTACTCTTGATACCACTGGATAACACGACAAGTAAAATGATCTTACTCTTAACTGCTTCACTTAGGCATCTGTTCAAAGCTGCTTGTCAGCTGGTAAAAGTTGCAGTAAAACTGCTTTATTTCAGCACATCAGTTCGGCTGCAGATCAGCCACCTGGAAACTGTCACGTTCTCACTGTAACTTTCCTCTGCTGCCACAAAAGTGTTTAATAGAACAGAAAAAAGGCACTCCCTGTTCTTTGACGTACTCATTGTGTCGTGTTTGACAGGAGGTAGAATGACAGCTTGCTTCTTTTGAACACAAAGATTGGAAGCTCTGTTCAGATCAGTTTTCTTGGTGTTGTTGTCAATTTTTAATCACAAAACTTGAAAAGTAAGTGATTTTAGACATGCCATTTGATTGGCTTCATGGAAAATGGACAGTACAGATTTGTTTTTATTATTTATATTATAAAAAGATAAAGATGATCACATAAAAAGATGATGTGAAGAAACATTTTAGTGGGTTGCAAATGTCAAGGTAACGTCCCTGTGAGTGTCAGGATGCAGGGGTTTTAAATGGTACACTGAAACAAAATGAATGTTACTTCACCTGCTTGTGGTCATAATAATGTTAGACACAGGTCTGCCTTTGCTCTTACTGGAGTATTTGTTTGGATTCATCCTGCATTAGGATGTCTTATGAAGACCCTAAAAGCTGTCATTTCCCACGTCTACTCCACTCTCCCTGGATCTGACTCGCTGCCTTGTATGACGAACCCTAAAAAGACAAAAGTCTGTTTGGGGTGGTGAAATGGAAAAAAATTGGTTATCCCTAAATGTTATGTGAACTTTGTTCCAGGCACCCAATCATCCTTTCATCTCTTCCATCTCATTCACACTGGGATGATGACAGGCTGGGCTAATAAGTGGCTTCATAGGCTTCAAGAGTCCATGAACAAACAACGACTCGAATGTTTTTCTTCTATTTTAGTCAGAAAATGAGACCAACATAATAACTGTGTGTTGTTGGAAAACACTGAAATAAACTGTGCTGTTAATTGCAGGATGCAAAAAACAAACAAACAAAAAACCATTTGATTGATCCAAAAGTCAACAAAAATCTGTTTTTGGAAGAAAAGAAGCCATTTAGGCCGTAGATGTGGATACACCGTTACACTGATTGCACATGTGGAAGGTTGTGTTTCCGTTACTGTAACTGCAACTCTCCATTGCCTAATTTAACTAATGAGACCCAGATGGCAGCAGCAAGCAGATACATTTACTTCCTCACCTCAGCACAGGTGGTTCACTCAGCTGCCATTTTCCTCAGTTTGCTTGCAGTTGCATAAGGAATATGATATGCATGAGAAGGAATAGGTTGTTTTAGGTCATACTGAAAATTTCCATCCAGATGTCCTCATGGATAACTCTGTCTTCAAAGTAGGGGCGGGTGACATAAAGATATCAGTTCAGGAAGTACTAGAACATGTTGACTGCCAAAACTGAGCAGTCCTTGTATCGTCTGTAGGGCGCAACCTCTTAAAATCTGCTCAGAGATGTCGTTTGGCCTAAATTATTTTGGTGCTAAATCAAAAAAACAGTTCATTTGCACTGTTCAGTTCAATTTTTAAATTCAGTAATTGAAAATCCAGTGGAAAAATATTTTGGCAAAATTGCCATTTTAAAGTTTAAATATTTAATGTGTTCCCTGAGGTTTTCATGTTCTCTGTGAGATTTGCTGGATCTCATTTTTGTCTAGCTATCCATCACCTTCTGATTATCCTCTGTTGGGTTGTGGGAGCAGCGGGTTCAGGGGAGAAACCCAGACATTCCTCTCCCAAGTTACACTCCTCTAGCTCTTCCTGAAGGATCTCAAGTTGTTTTTAAGTGAGATGGGATACAAAATCCTTCCAGTGAATTCTGGGTCATTGCAGATGTCTCCTCCCAGTGAGACATACCCAGAAAACCTCCATAGGGTAGCAACCAGGACGCATCCTAACCAGAGGCTTGAACCACCTCAGCTGACTTCTTTCAATGAAGAGGAGCACTGGCTCTACTTCAAGTTCCTTCTGGATGACTGAGCTTCTCACCTCTTCTCTAGCCGGGCTGAGCCCTAAAGAGGAAGCTCATTTTCAACGCTTATGTCCGAGATCTAGTTTTTTTGGTTAGGATCCAGATCTCATGATCATAGATGACAGTCTGGACAAAGCCATTAGTCCATCTCCATCCTGCTGTTGCTTGTGAACAAGACACCGAAGTTACTGAAACTCCTCTACTTTAAGCAATGATTCACTGCCAGCCTGAAGGGACCATTCCATCTTTTTCTGGTTTAGAACTAGGACCTCAAATTTTGAGGAGCTGATTCTCATCCCAGTCGCTTCACACTCATCTGAAAACTGCCCCAGTGCATGCAGAAGGTCATGGCCCAAAGACGGCAACAGAACCACATCATCTGCAAAAATCAGAGATGAGATCCAGAGGTTTCCAAACCAGACACACTCCTTGCCACACCTACACCTTGAGATTCTGTCCATGAACTCCACAAATAGGATTATTGACAATGAGCATCTTTGATAAAGCCCAACTAGCACAGGGAACAAGCTCAACTTGGTGTCAAGAATGTGGACACTGCTCTTGCTTTGGTTGTACAAGGAATGAATAGCCAGTAGAAGTGACCCCCATACTCCCGCAGCACCTCCACAAAATGCACTGTGGGACCTGGTCGTAAGTCCTCTCCCAGTCTACAAAAGACATGTAGACCAAAAAGGCAAACTCCCACAACCCCTCAGCAACTCCTTGATGCTAAAAATCTGGTTCACTATTTCATGACCTGGGCGAAAGCCACACTGATCTTCCTAAATTCAAGGTTTGACAATCTGCCTGAGTCTCCTTTCCAACACGCTAGAGTAAACTTTCCCTGAGTGGTTGAAAAGTGTGATCCCCCTATAGTTGGAGGGTCACCCGACAAATTGTCACTTTAACATGGTGGAGGGGTTTTAGAACCCGCATGTTCCTAGGGCCGTGTTGCCTGGGGGGAAAGCACATGGTAGTCTCCCATGGCAAAATGCCTCTGGTGAGGGGTCAGAATGTGTTTCAAGAATCTTGACAATACTCAATTATGGCAAGCAGGAAACCTCGTCCGGAATAAGACCAGTGTTGCATTGTGGTTGAGTCTTGTCTCCCGGGACTCAGCCAGACTCGGCTCGAAAAGGCTATAGGAAGTCACCTCCATGTCGGCTCACCACCTGCGTGGAGGAAAATCAAGGTCGGGTGCAAAGAGAGCAGCTATGCAGTTCGCTGCTTTGTTGCTGAAATTGTGAACATACTAAAAAAATATGAGTGACACATTTTTCTCTGAATGTTCAGAGTCAACGGGGGACTATGCTCAGTTTAATGTCTGAAAGTCAGAATGTGGAAGAAATGTGGAACAGCTTTGGGAGATTTTAGTGACCCGCAAAACCAAGATGTGACTGATCTGAAACAAAAAATCTAAATTTATTGTGTGACAAATCTGCAAATAAAGTATGGATGCAGTTCAACAAATAAAGATAATTGTGTCCCCCAGGCAACGTTATGTGTGGTTCTATGGGCGTATGGGAGTCCCAGGCCTACAGAATGTCTACAGGCCCAATTTTAGGACAATTTATTTGCTGTTTCAACATATGCAAAACTGTGTTTTACATATCAAGTAAGTTGGATTCCAACTGAAAATCAAAATATTTTCTTGTAATGTTGTGTCCACAACTAGTCACCAACTATCAAGACCCAGTGAGAGACTCTGAAAAATCTGTGTAAAAAGCTGCAACTAAATTATTGTGATTTTACTACTTTAAAAATTGTGATGTGATATTTTTGTCATATCTTTCATCTCAACATAAACCACAATATTTACGTCTTTAGTGAAATGACCTTTATTTCTTTTAGATTGTTTTAATAATTACACAGAAAAACATCATTTTGTTTTGAAGTGCAACATGTAAATTAAAGCTTTAACATCCAATTAGTAGTCTTGTCAATTAGTCAGTAGGTTATTTTCTACCTTTAACATTTACAAAACAAGATTTCAGTTCTTTTTATTTTAACATTTTTGGTTGGCTGAATTTAACTTTGCAAACTTTGTTTATTTGTGGCATATTGTATAATGGATTACAACAAAAATGAAAAAGCTTAAATCTTCAGTGGAATCACATTAAAAATGACAGAAAAAAAAGCATTCTTATGACAGTAAGTGAGTCGAGTACTTTCTTTTCCACGCTCCTTAGATACTGGACCGAAAAAATCGTGAGATTGAAGAGACGAAGACTTTGTACCGGGGCAAGCAGAAAGAGTCAGAAGAGATTATCCATAAGCTGGAGAAGAAAGGTGAGAGGTGATTGTTGGGGTTGACTGGAGGGATGTTTATAGAAGTATCTCTGAACACTCAGAGTAAAAAGCCTAGAAAGAAATTATTCTATGAGCGCCTGCTGGTGTAGACAGATGCTCTCCAGCTGTGCTGCTCAGGCAAAAGTTTAATCACATAATTTGTAGCTCTCTTATACATAATTTTCGTTTTTCCTCCCATATGTGCTCTACTTTTCTCTCATGCAAAGGTTGATCTAAAAATATGTTAGAAAGTGTTAAACATTGTTCTACAACTGGAAACTTAATTGAAGCAAAATTAAGATAGATTAAAATTCTAATTTAGTGGCAGCTCCTCAGTGCATCTCTGTGTTTCCACACACCGCGACAGGTTCTTCTTTATTTTCATGTGACTGTGTCCGTTTTCTCCCACAGTTCAAAGTGTTTTGCGGGAATCCCAGGTCATCTGTGAGGGCAAAGACAAGCAGATAGCAGAGCTGAAGAAGATGTTGGATCAGAGTGCTGACTCTTTAAAAAACGAGTGGGAGACGAAGGTGTGAGACTCTGAAGCCCAAAACACTGAGGGAGCTGCTTCAGTTCCATGTTGGACAGATTAAGTCCAAATCAGTTGTATTAATGTAAAGCAAAGAATTAAGTCATGTGGGTTTTTCAGTGAGTGATTCAGGTTTCAATGTATTATCGCCATAGGCAACCAAGATGTTCAATATGATCCTGATGCAAATTTCTTCTGTTGCTTAGCATTTTGATGAGTATGGAACGTATTTCACATAAATATAGTTGAACCTGCTCAAATTAACAAGATTTTAAATATATGGAACACAATTCAATTCGTTGTCATGGATCATTTCCCAGAAATATACAGACTGTCTGGAAAATGACATTATTTACTGAACACATGTTGCTTGTTACTGTTTCAAATGATAATTTTAACTCATTAAAGTCTAGTCACGAGTCACAGTCCCAACTCTAAAATATTTCCCTATAAAATTATTCCCCTCTAATCCAGATTTCTGCATCTTAAAATCTTTGTTTAATTCAGTATAAAACAGAAGTCATTTCAAGACATTTTAGAGAAATATCAAATCAGTTAGTAAAAATAAAACATTTCCATTCTATTTTATTGGACATTTTACATACAGAGTCCCAAGTATTTTGGAACTGGGGTTGTATTTACAGTGGATCAATGATAAATGATCTAATTATTCCTTTAGTGTTTTGTGCACATGCAGAGAGAGACAGCTTTTACATTTAAGAAATCACATAGTTTCTTTATTGAAAGTCTTGAACAGTAACAGTATGAAAAATACCAAAGAGAAAATTATTAAATAGAAAAGTCAGTTCAGGTTACGTCTCTAATACAGTGGTCGACGGTTATATGCACAACGCTTATATGCACAAAACTGCTGGGCACGTTGCTGTGTCATAGAGAATCCATATGCTTATATGCAAAGCTCCGAGTTATATACACAAAACATTTGGAGGTATCATACATGCATCTCACTAAATCTCACTGCTTCTCACTAGTTACTCGACCCTAAACATCTGCTGGTGTTCTCACACACACTGTCGCTGTTAAGCATGTGGAACTAGACTGCTCTGGTGTTTACGCACACGTGTCTGGCTCGTCTGTCTGAAGCTGTCAAAATAATCACTGACTTCAGTGTGAAATAGTGTCACATGTAACATTTGTTCTAGTTTTTATTGGCCGATCATGAGTTATTAATATTCGATATAGAAAAGTGTTCTGTTCTGTTACTAACTGTAACTTAATCTGTGCCGTCACTGTCACGTCCATGCGTGCGCGTATTTGGCGCATCTGTTTACTTATAGTGTCATAGTGGATCCTCTCTACGAGTATATAACTCGGTCTGTTTGAGAGTTTTATTCTCCTAATATATTGTAATTAAGTTATTACATCATTTCCAATTATCTGTTATCAATACTGAACACTGCTACCCGTGTTTACAGTCCAAATAACCACTGACGGACAACGCTTATTTGCACAAATTTGCCGGGGCACCGAGGTCATGCTTATAACCGTCGACCACTGTATTTGAGTTTTGTTTGTAAGAGTTAAACAAGAATGTAAAAGTATTTTCTTCCTTCCTAGCTTCATGCTGCTGTAGCTGAAATGGAACACGAAAAATTTGAAATGCAGAAGAAACACACTGAAAACATCCAGGAGCTGCTGGACGACACCAACCAGAGACTGGCTAAGATGGAGTCTGAGCACAACGCTCGGGCACAAGCCACGGTAAGAACAGTAAGACAGTATGTTTAATGTGGGACTTACTCAGGTGCTGATTTTGTCATGCTTTATATTTCTGCTGAGCCGAGGACATTCCAGATGTTTCCATCCAGTTAGTTTCACATTTACTGTGTTATTAACATGTTTTAAAACCACACCTGTTTCAGTCTTTTAAAACTCAGTAAACAAAAAAAAATTTAAAAACATTAGGAAACACTGATTAACAGACCTTTCAATCTATCTGTGTCAAAATTCGTCTGGTTTCATCAGGCTTCAGGCTGCAACTCATTAATATTCATTATTCAAATTTCCTGAACTCAGATTGGCTAACAAACTAGCCCATGAGAGCAAGACATATTGTTTCGTGCCCGCTGTGCATGGCAACAGCAGACGTAGTCTCTTCCTGTTTGTTACGTCTTATGCTACAGCTTTTAGCCAGAAGCATGCTAGGCGTAGTTAATTAAGAATTTATTAAAAGAGGCCATTCCATTAAAAATGGTTTTTCTGAGGTTTATTTTGAACATTTTAGCTCCACAGGTGTTCTTACCTTCATAGTGGGTGTGAAAACAGGTCAGCAACTTCTCTTTCAGTTTTTCTCTCTCAAACTACGCAGGTGGCGAATGAGTCCAAACGGCCTGTATCTGTTTCGTCACAACTCCTTTGTTCGTTAGTATTCATCAGCTCCCACAGTTAAAACCACGCCTAGCATGCTGCTGGCATAAGATGTAACAAACAGGAAGAGACTTCGTCTGATGTTGCCATGAGCAGCGGGGCAGGAAACAGGAAGTCGTGCTCTCATAGGCTAGTTTGTTAGCCAATTTGAGTCCAGCAAATTTGAATAATGAATATTAATGAGTTGCAGCCTGAAGCCTGACAAAACCAGACGAATTTTGACACAGATATATTGAAAGGTCTGTTAATCAGTGTTTCCTAATGTTTTTATATACATATATAGAATGTTTCATATTACAGGTTAATACTTAAGAAAAAAACACAAAGTCATGAAATCTTTGTGAAATGGCCTCTTTAACAAAGTTATTTTTCCTTGTTTGTGAGGTTTAAAGTCTCTTTTGTATGTAATATGGGAAAACTTAATAAAGGTGTTTCGCCATGGTATGTAGAAACTAGATTTGTTCATTTTTCCATCTTTTACTGATTTACAGTTATTTGACCCGAGACTGCTTCAAACTGAGGTCCTATAGCAGTTAGAGACCCACTGAAGATAAAAATACATCTGTTTTACGATTAAATCTCTTTAAAAAATAGAAGGTTTGTGCAGATAAGAGGTTGTTTGCGTATATTTTGGAACGTTTAGATAGTTCAAAAGTTAGTTTGTTACATCATCAAACTAAAGTGCGTGGAAATCTCCCAGAACTTTAAGAACAGTTGTGTAGAAATAGTGAATATCAGAAATGCCAGTTCAGCTTTCCAGCTTTCAGTGTGTCGTTTAAGATTTGGAAGATGTTTCTTCTGAGAAGTCGTTCTGAACTACAGAGTTCCAAAGGTTACTGACATGATCACAGCGTCCACTGCTGTGTTTTCAGAAATTAAATGTTTGATTTTTAACTTATTAAATCGGAGCTTATGATAAACAGAGCAGATTCTAAGATTTGGCTCTGAAACAAACACGTCAGCTTTGCAGCGTATTGCGACGCTCCCCTGAGCAGGTGGGTTATAGTTGTATTTGTTTTTTGAAACCTTTTGCACTGTGTAGATTTAAATTCAATCATCAGTCACAAATCTAATAATAAAACACTGACCTACTTCATACTTTGGTTTAAATGAAGAGAGGCATCCTTTAACATCTGGGTGGGTGTGACTGCAATATTCTGTCTGTCATCGCTTTAAATGGCTTTGATCTTAGTCCATATTAAATCTCACTCCTTGCTATGATTGTCCTCAAAGATGTGCACACACATACACACACACACACACACACACACACACCCACAAGTGTGTTTTGTTATCCTTATGGGGACCGTCCATTGACTTCCATTGATTTTAGTAACTAGATTTATACCTAACCCAAACCCTTTTCCTAACCTTAACCATTACTGATCTATAACTAACCCTAAGACTAACTAAAACTCTATTCACACCATACCTATGAACCTAACCCCTAACCTTAAAAAGGGTAGTCCCCCTCATGGGGACCAGGCTTCGGTACCTACAAGAACCCTCGGACCCCAGAAAGATAGTAAAAGTCAGGAAACTGGTCCTCAGGAGGTCAGAAATACAAGCCCACACACACACACACACACACGCACACACACACACACCTCCCCAATCTGCAGTGTCTTTGATGTCATATGAAAAGAACTTGGTCTCAAATAGGATTGTGTACGTTTCATTAGCGTGGATCATTAACATGAGACGCCAATCAGATGTGCTGTTTTTATATTTTATTATAGGGATGTTATGTTTACTGTGTATTACATGTATGTTATTATTATTATCTGTATCAGCATTCAAGGATTTTCAGACTTGTCACTTGTCTTGCTTTTGGCCTTAATCTGTCAACAGGACTACATTTAAGAGGCATCAAACTCTAGAGCCAATGGTAAGGACCCCCCCCCCTTTTAATAATTAAGGACAGAGAAAGTCCAAAAGAATAAAAAGAGCCTTTGTCACTTTATATTACGTACCTTTCTGCTGTTGATCTACAGACATTTTCTAGATAGTTAAAGTAGGTGCTGGAATTCTTCTGGGGTCAGATTCAGGTTTGGGGTGATAAAAAGCTCTTGGAGCTTTTTGATTTAGTGCCTGTGAGAGTGAGAGTTCTGTGGTTGATATTTCAGAACTGCACTGATGTTGCAGTCTACCATGTTCAATGTAAACTAGAGCAAAATGACCTCCTAATATTCAGAAGTGTGTAATTTCCCTGATGTCGCCATAAAAACAATGACTCTGAAACAGTTTTCTGTACATTAGTTCAGTTCCCACCACAATTTGAACATTTCTAGTTTATATTAAAGAAATCTGAACTCAGAGACAAGAGAGATAAAAATGATAAGACCTTCTCCACATTCCATTGTAGGGGAACACGTATTATGAATGTTTGCCTCTTCAATACGTGTTATTCGGGGCACCACCTTCTTTCGAAGGAATTAAATATTAGAATATTTAATCAAATTATTTCAGTCTCATAATATGAAGTCGCATGTCCGTCCAGATAGTGACTCAAATCACACATAAAAACTCACTGAATCGGCCAATTAAAATTAAGGTGAATATTTATTGTACAACAAGGAAGACAGACCAATAAACAAACAAACAAATAAAACTAAAACATTTAATGAAATTAACGATGCTACGAACAGGAAATTACGTCAGACTTAGTATGTTTCTAGAATAAGTAGACTTTCTAACGTTCAAGAATCTTAAACACTAGTAAGAGTGGGTGAGGAAACGGAAATTACTCCTTTTAACAAAAGGGTGAGAATTTTAAATTTAAGGAAAATTGTATTTTTGGGGTGAGAGAAAAGAAGGAAAAATTGAAACATAGACTTCGCTTCCGGGTCACTGAGACGAACCAACACAAAGTTTATAATCCGTTGTCATGGATTAAATGAAATTGATCTCTTACTCTTTTGCAGCAGCGGGCGGAGAGTTTTGCTCCTTTGTTCCCAGAGAGGTCCGTCGACTCGAAATAGCGCTCTCCGAGTGTCGGAACTTCACCCAGGTAGACGAACAGCTGCTCCGTAAGGATCAGGTCACTGGTGGTTCTCGTCACGTGTCGGAAGGCCCACGGAAGGAATTCTGGGATCTGTAGTCTTTCTCTCAGCTGGTTGCGTGAAGGTCTGGGTTTTGTGGAATTACCTATTCAAATAAAATACTTGGCGTGTTTGAACGTGCGCCGAATTTAAAGAAAAATGAACTTTGAAGGTAAAGAAAATCGCGCGTTAAAACGAAAAACTTAAGTTTCAAATAAACGAGGAGTTTGTTAAAATAAAATCAAAAAGGTTTTAAACTCGCAAAACGAGGTAAAAATTGATAAAACGACAGCCGAGTAGGCTTAAAGAAAAATTAAGTAAAAACTAAGATGAAGATGACGAAAGTCTTGAAAAAAAACAGGAAAAAAAGAAAAAAAGGAGCAGGGCCCAAAAGGGACCATGAGAGAGTGGCAGGAGCTTCAGGAGAGAGAGAGGTGACGCCTCGAGAGGTGTCAATTATAAACTATTTCGCTCACCTCTGGGTGTGTCTTTACTGGCTCTTAGCCAATGATAAATCCGTTTTTGGGAATTTAAATTTTAGGACTGCCCTCTGGTATCGGTTACAGATTCTTAAATTATATCAAATAAAAACGCTTACTCATCCACTCTTTGGCAAACTACTATTACCATCAATTTTATCTTTTAACACGAACAAACAGCGTTTCCTTATTCTAATGACATATTACTTTTACACATATCAGTATTTATTCCTGAGTAGTAAAGAAGGGATTTGCAGGTTAATTCAATATATCCTAGTGAGATCTGTAACATGGTTAAACAAAGCATTGTTTAAAGAAATTTAGATTGCATTGCTCTTTATAGCGACTTACTGAAGAGAGTGATTTAAACACATTTCGTTTTGTTCACTGAACAATGTATCATTAATTCATGTAGAAATACTTCTCTCAAAGACAAATGTTTCCTAGATATTTCCTGTGGAGAGGAAGGACTTGTGGTTAACAGTCATTGATCAGATTAACAGTTGCATACATCTGGAATTTACATGCTTATTATCAGAGTTTCACTGAATATAGTTTTCAGATATACATCAAATCATTTTATCATTTGGTTAAACTGGGTGAACATTACTTCAGAGCAAAGATAATGGTTTGATACCTGTAAAGAAAGGTTTGATTGAATTAACTGTGATCACATTAAATAGTTCATATGTGTATTGGAGTCTCTCAGTTGCTCAAAAGGGCTTCTTGATTCAACCATTGTGACCATTTGGGTTTGGCCTTTTGAAGTGACATCTCGTCGTTAAAAGGGGGGTGTTTTTGGTGACATCAGGAGACATCCCATCTCTGCTCAAGCAACACAGAATGCTTTGGCATGCATCATCCAAACACAAAAAGATTTATCCTTTGATAGGGAGGCAGGAAATGGTGGACTTCGAGCTCTGGTGTACTGACATTTCAGTGGTTTAACATAGGAATGCTTATTCTTCCTCATCAGATGATGTCCAGGAGAGGCAGAATTCTAAACACATCAGCATTTACTCTAAATTATCTCGGCAGGGTGTGTGATCTTCAAAGAGGCTCTCAGACTAGATTCGAACTGGAGACTGTTTTCAAAGTGGGGGGGTTGAAAGTGACAGAAACCATTCACAAAAAGTGGAGATCCTGGGTCCTTTTGTTGCTCTCAGGAATGTGAAACTAAGGTTTTCACATCACAGAAAGAGTCACTGATACACACGATCTTCTCCAATTTAATTAATCAGAAATGAGGCTGTTGATGCGTCCTACACCATGATACAAACCATTAACTTGAAAACCTCCATTAGAGTGAATCATAACTGTGCTGATCTCTCTGTATTTGCCAAACAAGATGTTCCCAGCTGTTTTCCATGTTCTTGAGATTAATGTGCCCTCACCACACTTTACACATCAGCAACAGATTACTGCAAAGATCCTACAACATATTACTATGATAGTACCATATCCACTGGCACGGATCTCAAATTGCATCAGCAGGCAGCTAATAGCTGGAATATCACGCCCATGCTGCACGATGCTGCTCAGGATAGGGTCACGTTTTAGGCATGAGGTCAGGCATTTCCAGTCCTGCTTCCAGTCCTCAGCAACCAAAAGCTAGTTTGACTCTGCTGTTCCATCCCAGAAACCTGATACGCTTCCATCACAATGATAAACCACCTCAACCTCACTGTGAAACCATCATCACATGCTGTCATGTGTAACAAGAAGTCCAGTTCATTTCTAATACAGAACAGTTTGAGTTGTTCTCTTAAGTCTCCTTTTGTTACACAATGTTCTCCAGCTGGTGTCTGTTAATCGATATGCAGCAGTTTATGTCACATGCAAAAGTGTAAAGCTTCAACCATCTCCATTCCTGAATTATGTTCGGTTATTGTTTAAAAACATTACACGTACTGGAAACTTCCTCTAAATTACTCCGATAAAGTGCAAGTGATCAGATTAACAGTTGCATACATCTGGAATTTACATGCTTATTATCAGAGTTTCACTGAGTATAGTTTTCAGATATACATCAAATCATTTTATCATTTGGTTAAACTGGGTGCACATCACTTCAGAGCAAAGATAATGGTTTGATACCTGTAAAGAAAGGTTTGATTGAATTAACTGTGATCACATTAAATAGTTCATATGTTTATTGGAGTCTCTCAGTTGCTCAAAAGGGCTTCTTGATTCAACCATTGTGACCATTTGGGTTTGGCCTTTTGAAGTGACATCTCGTCGTTAAAAGGGGGGTGTTTTTGGTGACATCAGGAGACATCCCATCTCTGCTCAAGCAACACAGAATGCTTTGACATGCGTCATCCAAACACAAAAAGATTTATCCTTTGATAGGGAGGCAGGAAATGTTGGACTTCGAGCTCTGGTGTCCTGACATTTTAGTGGTTTAACATAGGAATGCTTATTCTTCCTCATCAGATGATGTCCAGGAGAGGCAGAATTCTAAACACATCAGCATTTACTCTAAATTATCTTGGCAGGGTGTGTGAGCTTAATCTTATTTTTTAATACTTATTTTTTAAATCCTGATCATATTAAAGAAATTACCTATTGATATTGTAATGATGATGTGCATAATGGTGTCCTCTTCTTTAAATAAATGGTTTTATGGACAGTTAGGGTGCATTCCCACCAGCCCTGTTTAATCCACTTGAATCGAACTCTAGGTTGTTTGCCCAGAAAGTCCAGTTCGTGAACAGGCAATCGAATTCTGATCCGGTCCAAACAACTGGACTCAAGTTCACCTAAAAACGTAGGTCTTGAAACGAACTCTGGAGCGGTTTGATTGCATGTGTGAATTCAACCGGACTGAGACTACACCAAAAGCAGGAAGTGGACTATATTGTACTGCCATCTCAGCTGCCTCGTGTAGTTCTGTCTCGTTATATACTCCCATCCTGAGTTCATTGCTGCAGAATAATGATCTGGTACGTTCACCAAACCCAAAACCACCAGAATCTGCTGCTACTCTGTTTATTACGTTTCACTGTAAAAGGAGCCTCTCCCGGCAATAGGAAGTACAGTAACAAATGAAGAAAAAAGGATTGCAGTAACACCACAGCTGAGGATGTAAACATGCTCCTAAGGTTTGGTCTGTTTAATAAAGTAAACAGTAACAATGTTGCAATTTTGGTCCCCAATCGAACTGAGTCTACTGGACTATCAGGTGTGAATACAACCTTAAATAACATTATTTACCTCTTCTATCTGGTTGGAACTTCATTCGATAGAGATCACATTTGGCTCACAGGTATTTCACATTTCTATTTTTGGCTGTTATCTTGTTATCTATGTACAGCACAGAGCAGGTAGGGTTACTAAGTTAATCTCACAGGTATTGAGTTACAATTTAACGTGGTAGCTGAAAGTCATTCACAAAAAGCTCAGAGTGCTAACAGATCAAGCAAAGTCATGCATAATGTTACTTTAAAGATTCAACCAAAACCTCTATAACTCCATCAACATACCATACCATACCATACCATACCATACCATACCATACCATACCATACCACACCACACCACACCACACCACACCACACCACACTACAAGGATTTTAAATAAACACAACAAGAAGGTTCAAGAAGAGAAGTGCAAAACAGCTTCATAAAGTACTCCAAAGAAATAAAAAAAATCAAAACATATATAAAAGTATAAATTTGAATAAAATGGGAATAAAAACAATAAGAAGGTCAGTGGGAATCAAAAGCGAGGGAAAAAAGTGTGTCTTAAAATGAGTCTTAAAAATGGTGACGGAAGGGGTCTGAAGGATCTGGAGGGGAAGAGCATTCCACAGCTTGGGCGCACAAGCCGAGAAAGCTCTATCACGACAAGATTTATATCAGTACCTTGGGACAGGCAGGAGAAGCTGATCTGCTGACCTGAGTGACCGTGAGGGGCAATAAGGGAAGATGAGTTCAATAAGGTAGAGAGGTGCCAGACCATTAAGTGACTTAAAAACAAAGAGTAAAACTTTAAAAGAAACACGGAATTCAACAGGGAGCCAATGAAGAGATTTTAAAAGAGGGGAAATGGGTTGGCTTCTGTCCAGTCCAGTTAAAAACCTAGCAGCGGCGCTCTGCACCAATTGAAGGCGGCGAAGGGATGCTTTATTGGCCCCATAGAGACAGGCATTACAATAGTCCAATCAGGAGGTGATAAAAGTATGGACCACAGTTTCAAGCTGGCGCTTACTGACAATAGATTTGAGTCTGGAAATACTCCTTAGCTGAAAAAAACAGGACTTTACAACAGAGTTGATCTGAGCATCCATCTTTACTTTGGAATCAATCTTCACTCCAATGTTTACAACGGAGGATTTTAAACCTTGGTATGAAAGACGACGTGCATTATTTAATTTGTGCTTTATTGATCAGAAAACTGCACTAATCAATTCTTCAACTTTCCTGTTAAATTTTCTGTGTGTTTATTGTGGCTTGTTTCTCCGATCAGAGTTTAATCCACATTATACATTCATTCCCACAGCTTGGCAGGCCTCAGGAGAGACTGTTGATGCAGGCTGTCTTCCAGTTGCTGGCCTTAGTCCCGGTACCCAAAAACTGTTAGGAGATGTCCTTCACAGGAAATTACTCTACTGCTAAAACTTCAAAGACTTTTATCTCTAAATCTTTGAAAGGGAGCAGAACTCACGCTGATATCGTCGATCCTTCACAAAAGAAGTATTTCTCCTTCTAAAAACACCTAATTAGTAGACCTGATTTGTTCCCGTCAAGTTCGTCCAGGTGTGCCTAATCAAGTCTCAGTATGCAGACGTGCCTCTTCTCATCTACTGCCAGGGAGCTAAGTGTCAGCACGCGTCCCAGGAACAACACAGAGCCCCTTGTTCCTCTTCCTAACACTCTGCACTGCTGACACAAAGACAAGAATCCCTCTCACCAGCCTCTCCGTTCCCTCCTCCTTCAGCGTTCCACCTGCTGTCATCACCAGCTTCTGTCAACATCTAGATGGACTAGCGTGCTCCATCTTTTATCAGCACCCCATCATCACCTTTATCAACTTGCCTATACAGCCTTCCATGCTGTTATGTGCACACATACAAAAACATGATGGGGGACAGCAGACTTAGTCTCTGTTCACTGTTGAGACGTAAACTGATTCTGGTTTCAGCCGTTATGGAAATGTTATTTTTCATACTTAATTCAGGGTAAAATCTGAAAAAGAAGTACACAAGAAGTGACGTAATAAAGATGGCCAAATAAGACACAAATATTTTGCGACTCCGCGAATCAGATTCACGCTTCTTTTCAAATGATTTTGTTTATTTTCTGACGCAACAAAGAACTTCAGTGGAACAAAAGAAAAGCATTAACTTAGTGAACTTCATTTTTGGGGTTTAATCGAATTTGAGCCTGAGCGAATGAAAAAAGAAAACACTTGCTGCATGAAGAGGCTTTGCAGTCAGGTCATTACATCGGCTATCATATAATAAATTCAGTATTTAATTTTTGTTAAAATCTCTTGATTTTAACTATGTGATATTATTGGAATCACTGAATAACTGTCTGACAAACGTAAGTCCTGTTGATCATCTTTACTTGATGTTCTGTGAACAAACAGATTTTATTTTTACTTTATTACATATTTTTAGAGACAGTAAACACAACACAAGAAGCTGCAGGCGGACAGAAAGGGTTGATTTTAACATTTAATGCCAAATTATTAAGCAAATATCTAATGTGAAGTGTTGTGGATGACTCTGAATATGACACCTAAATTTAGCTCAATATACAGTATATATGAAGTTGGAAGAGTGATCAGCTGCACATTTGGTCCGGTTTGGGAGCACGTCCATAAACCTGTGGCGTTATCACATGATTTCAAGCTTTTTTAGTTGCAGTTTTTTTTGTGTATCTTTGTGGTTCAGGACCAAACGGTGCGTGAGCTGGAGACGCGGGTGAGACAGCAGTCAGTGGAGTTGGACAAGGGGAATGCTTTGAGGCTGAAAGTCGCTCAAGATAAAGCCCAGTTGGAGATCCACATCGCATCTCTCAGCGTTGAGCTGCAGGAAGCTAACAGACGGTATGAAACCGCTTCACATGGAAAACAGATTCATTAAAAAGACAGTGATGGCAAAACAATACAAGTGGATATTAATGGATATTATTATAGATAAGAATAGGTGTAAATAACTGTAAAATTGAGCAGTGATGTAGCAGCTTTAATCAAACTTTTACATTTGTGCAGGATCTTGATGCTGCAGAAGGAGAAAGAAGAGCAGAGTGAGCAACATGAGCAGACCTTAAAGAAGCTACAAGGCAAACATGAGGCCGACATCAGCCACTTACACCAGGAGCACGCTCTCTCTGCTGCTAAGGTTCATCATATCACACAGTTCTTCCTCTAAATTTACTGCTGACTGATGCAAGATGTGATATTTTGTCTGACATTCACCTTCTCCTGCAGACCTCGGAGGTGATAGAATACTTAGAGAAAACTGTATCTCAGATCAAACAGCAGCTCCAGGACACTGAGCACAGGAGACACCAACAAGTCAGAGTATGATCTGATCAATCTTTGTTTAAGTATTTGGATTATGTTTAATGATGTTTGATTCAAACACAGATAGAATGTAACATTTCTTTGGTTTTAGTAGCATTATCTTCTGTTTTCCTTCAGGATCAAGACATGAAGTTTCAGCAGGACAAAGATGAAATGCAGAAACACTTTGAGAAAAAGGTGAGGACTACATCCTGGAGGAGGAAAAGTTCTCCGCTGCACTGCTTTTGTTATTCTAATAAGAATTCAGCATTACAGTCATGTGAAGATGACGTGGTTGGTTTTCTTTTTGTTTATTAGTTTTTAAAACTGGTCTGAACAGAAATTAAACAGGTTAATGTGAGATCTGAAGAATAAATAAATAAAATTAACGGGGGGTGGGGGTGGAGGGGGGGCAGATTCAAACACAGGCCTAAAGTTCATTACACACAGACTTCACATTTGAGAAACTTTCTTTAAAGTCTGAGTGCAGCTGTAAAGCACAGAACCAAAAGGTCATTGTTCCTTAATCTGAGCTAGAGCAGACCCGTCTAAACCAGACTCTTTTAGGGGGGAAGATTAGGTTTAAAGGCTGTTCTGCACCTGGGTCATCTTCAAAGTACCACACCTACAAAGTGTGCAGGGTAGAACACTCGGGCCCCTTTAACTAATACACCTGCAAAAACTTAGCAGGCCTCTTTATTCAGGCTCAGGGAGATTTTCAATTGGGCCTCTTAGTAGTTCTGGTTTTGATGTCTGCTTCTTATTCTTTCCTTGTAATCAGCCGGTGTTTTTCTTAACTTTCCCTTCCTCCTGCGTTTCCTCCTGTAAAGTGACAGGAAGCAAACAAAAGAAAGTTTTTTTAAAGGGTCTGTTGCATATTTTTCACTTTTTATTTGCTCTGAAATGATTCCTGTTTCTACTCTAAAAGAGGCACATCAAAGTAAGACCTTGGTACAGTATCTAGGCATGAAGAATGGCCCCATATGGCTGCCGTAGATCCACGGTGAGAGGCCCCTTCAAGCATTCGGATGATATTTTTGATGGGATGATAGAGAGAAGAGATGAGACCATGTGCAGAAGGTCAAACAGACAGGAGAGTGTTCTTGAGTGATGTTTGATGGCATCTTGCTTCTCCACTCACTTTGCACTTCCTTCTCTGTGCCGCCTTCACCCCGTCTGTCTTTCAGCTGTTGGCGGTTCACACTGAGGCAGAGGAGGAGAAAATAGAGGCCAAAAAGAAGATTGCTAAACTTGAAGATGCACTAAGGTACAGCAAATAAAAACAAAGTGGTATTTGTTACATAAATACAAAAAGTTTCAGAAAGCAGCACAATATGTGTGCTAAACCTGACAACCTGATAATGATTAGACTATCAGAAGTCAAGAAAACCATCAAAACAAAAGTGCATTTAGGGACTTTTTGTGTGTTAATTATTCTTTCTCTGTCAAATTTTAGAACATCAGATGTTGTTTGCAAATCTATGTTCATGCTGTAATTACCTACAGATGAATCATTTAGACTGAAAAACAAAGACGGTCAGGGAAAACTTCATCTACGTGTTATCAGTTGGATCAAGAACTAACCAAATGCGTTTTATAGGGATGTGAAAATGAACTGATTTGCACCAGATTATTTATTGGCACAATGCAATTAAATTGGTGGAACAGCTGTGTGCAGATTTTTAGTTTTGGGATTAAATCAAGATTTATTCCATCTCTGGATCAAAAACGAATCTGACCTGCAGGTTTCTTCTTGCATCCACTTTAACATACAAAGACAAAGTTTTGAAACTAGATCTCTTTAGGAGTGTAGAGCTCTTCTTCTGGTACCATCTCTGCTGTTTAGCAGTATTGTTTTCTTATTAGCAACTCCTACTGCTTAAAACACTGAAACTGTGCTACGCTGTGATCACCTAAATCAGTCCCAACAATAAATACATTTTTAGGGACTGTCATTGAATGGAGACCAATGCAGTGCATTGCTTTGCAATGGTTACAAGACATGAGTCTATCACAGATTTTAAAATCTCTTGTATAACTTTTACTGTGTTACCATGGCAACGCCATTAGCCATCAGAAGCAACCGTTTCTCACACAGGACAGACGATACAACCTGTGATGACATGTGACACATCAAATCAATTGGTTTGGCCAGCAGGAGTGAACTATGATGTCTATAGCAAGTTTTAGGTTGCCATGGCAATGCAGCTCACAAAAAACACCACCCAAGATGTGCTACAGGACCAATTGATCTGTTCAAGCTGACTGGGGTGCTCACCAAATATGCTCTATCATGGTTCTGTAACATTTTGGGGTACCATGGAAACGGAATACTCCAGAATCCAGGCCCTTGCTTTAAAATCTATATAAAAACTAGTGCTGTCAGTTAAACACGTTATTAATGACGTTAACTGAAACCCATTTTAACGGCGTGCATTTTTTTATCGCGAGATTAACGCTCGTTCTATTTGGGCCAGCCCTTTGTAGTTTTTCTCCACGATTTTAGCTGTGGCCTTATTGTTACGTTCAAAACAAACTTGAAAGAATATGTTAAACCATCATTTAATTGCACTACAGGCTATTTTGCCTGATTTACCTTAACATGTGCACTTTATTTTATTTCGTATCCCCCTGTTTTGATCCCTGTTGAAGAGATGGCTTATGTGACACTTTTTTCTTCAGCCGTCTGTTGAACAGTGTTATATTGTGTGTGAGATCATTTTCTCCAACTGTGAATGACTGTTGAATTTAGGTATATGCCAGTGTTTTTTTTCAATAAAAACATTTGCACGAAGCAAGCCGATCCACTCTTCCATAAGAGCATTAAATGAGAAAAAAAAATAACTGGGACAAAAAAGAAATCAAGGGACACTTGAACTAGATAATGTGCGATTAATCAAGCTTAATTGCGAATTAACTTGGACATAAATTTGATTAATCGCGATTAAATATTTTAATTGTTTGACAGCACTAATAAAAACTGCTCAGATTATCCTTAAAATTGACACTTTTTAAGAGATTAATGTGCAAAAACACTTTCACCTACAGATGTCATTACAACTTTTATCTGTTCACTAGACATTGTTCTATAACATATTGAAGCACTTTTTACATATCTGTTACTATATTGCCATGGCAACGTCATTCACCATCAAAAGCACCCAGTGAGCTCACAGCAGACACTATGGAGCCTGTGTGCACATGTGATACATCGATGAGATTGGGTTTACCAGGAGAATTCATCACGGGAACATCCAATTATGGGTTACCATGGCAACAGAATCCATTACAAACCAAACCCCTATTTTAACCCTATGGAATAATCTCTGAAATCATAAAATTTCTCCATTACAGTCCCATATTAATTTGAATCATTCAGTCTTATCACATTTGCAGCACCTGTCAGCTGTCACACATGTTCAGTTTCTGATTGGCTGAGGGTTTCTGAGTCCAGCACATAGTGGCATTACCTCTCAAAGTTTCTTCAGGAACTTTTTAGTTTATGTTTTAGTACTTACAATTTCTGCAGAGTGACTGAAAGAAGCTGTGATGTTTTGTTTTGCTCTAAATCTCAAAGTTTGGAATTAAATTCATATTGAATCGCGATTAAGGGTTAAATCATATTATTTTAAAACGGTTTTCGTATTCTCACGTATTTTTAATTAGTGAATTGGATTACTGGATGTGTATCGGGCTACATATTGGCTCCTAAGCAAAGATAAACAGCCTTAATATCTCGACTCTGTTGACAGATACTGTATATCAATAAAATTACTATTTATAAATATAAATAATCTATTTCTGGCCTAAAAAATCTCCTTTTGGTCCCGAAACTTATTTCAAGCCAGTGAAGCATGCTGCTTTTCTTACCATAGCACATTTTTGCTTTCACTTTATGAATTTAGACTTTATTAGAGTGTTTGTATCTGCAGTCTTCAGTCTTTGATCATAAGAACAGTGAATATGAATCTTGATTTAAGGTGGAGTTTGGTTTTAACAAGCCAACCGTTGCACATTCTTTGATCTTTTTTTGTAACAGAGAAAGCTCAAAGCCTGGAAAGTCTTTCAGATCCAAACTTTACTTGCAACAGATGATTTTTATCTGTTGAACTCAACTAGAAAACTTAAATGCATTATAATGTGTTTTATTTAAAACATTTGTGTTTATGTTTTGTCATTAAACAGCTTGAGAAGAAGTTAAAGTCAGATATGTAATTAAAGAAGCAACATTACTGGCTATTAATAAAATACAACCAGATTGTTTGAGCCTTCTAGCCTTAATTGTGGAACTGTCTTTGAAAGGTTTGATTAAAATAATGGAATGTCACAACATTTATATCTGTTCAGAGGTGCTTTCATTTTTCCCTGAGCTTTTACTTTGGTAATAAATACTCTTTAAAGAGGCCATTTCACACAAATTTTAGGACTTTGTTGTTATTTCTGAAGTATTAACCTGTAATATGAACATTTTATATCTAAAAAACGTTAGGAAACACTGATTAAAGACCTTTCAATCTATCTGCGTCAAGATTCAGCTGGTTTCATCAGGCTTCAGGCTGCAACTCATTAATATTTATTCTTTGAAATTGGCAAACAAACTAGCCTATGAGAGCAAGACATATTGTTTCCTGCCCCGCTGTGCATGGCAACAGCAGACGTAGTCTCTTCCTGTTTGCTACGTCTTATGCTACAGCTTTTAGCCAGCAGCATGCTAGGTGTGGTTTCAACTGCAGGAGCTGATGAATACTAACGAACAAAGGAGTTGTGACAAAACAAGTACCAGCCGTTCGAACCCGGGTGTTATCGCCACCTGCGTAGTTTAAGAGATACAAACTGAAAGAGAAGTTGTTGACCTGTTTTCACACCCACTATGAGGGTAAGAACACCTGTGGAGCTAAAATATTCAACAGAAACCTCAGAAAAAACATTTTTAATGGAAGGGCCTTTAAATCACTATTTTCCTAATGTCTTCAGCCAGATGAGTCCTGGCAGTATCATATTAGAAAACAGTAGTCTTGTCAACAAAGAAGGACAGTTTCAGGTGGATAAACCTGGACATCCAGCATTGTTGGGTGTATCTTATTATCTGACACTAGAACTCATTAGAACACATGACCTGTTGTTTTTATCCTCCAATCTGTTTTTGTTTTTAAATTAGTCATCGGTAAATCAGTTTGTGTAGACTCTTCACAATCCAGGACATGTCAATCCAACAAGTTTTCCAAAAAAGCCATCTGGACTTCTTTTTCTACTTCCATTCAAAAGGCTTCTTGAGTTCTCAGCATGGGTCAGGTGGTCCAAGCTTATAAGTTTGTTGTGACCAAAATATGAATTGGCTTGTCTGGACATCTACATCTCAGATAGATAAAGGGCAGTAATGTCCATGTTTTAGACAGAGAGGACAGATGGTTTGAAAGAGGACTGAAGGAAGCCAGAAATAGTATGTGGGCCACACAGATTGGTGACACAGCGATTCCCTCTACAACCTGTACACCAAGGGTTCCTGATATGAATTATC
Organism: Pachypanchax playfairii; assembly: GCA_006937955.1. Classification (NCBI taxonomy): domain Eukaryota; kingdom Metazoa; phylum Chordata; class Actinopteri; order Cyprinodontiformes; family Aplocheilidae; genus Pachypanchax; species Pachypanchax playfairii. The sequence goes on along the minus strand of SSNP01000216.1, from coordinate 588,096 downwards.
TGGTAACATTAACCACTGAAAGACCATAAATACTGATATTTTACCTGTTTGTATGATCAATTCAAGATTTTATTTTTGGGGATCAGGTAGAAAATGTAGCAATATTTTACAGATGTGCTTTGAATCAAATCATTGGGAATACAATACAATTTCTTCAGAAGTTCATTGAAAGCTGATGAACCCACCTCCATTTACTTTGAATATCCTCTGCTTATTAAAAATGAATATCTAGAACTTGAGAGCTTTCATGTTTTTAGTCTGTGCTCCCCCAACACCCCCCCCCCCCCCCCCTTAACTTTACTGTTTGACTTAAGCCTCATTATTCTTAATGCAGTGAAGCAGCATGTTTAATATCAGGGTGAAAGAAGCCGTTTCATCTAAATAAAATGCGTCTGTGGCTAATTAATGTTAATAATTAAAATTATTTCTTAACTTGCCAAAGTGTCTTCCTGCTTTTTTCTACCGGTTACATTTACATTATCACTTACATTGCTAGAGAGTATGTTGGAATATTATTCAAATAAATAATGATGTTTTGTTTTTAAATAAAAAGCAGTTCCTGCTCTCGTTCTTTAGCTTCATCTCTGTCTTCTGCCCTGAGTTCCCTCCCTCCCTGTGCTCAAAGTCTAGAATTTAACATACTCCAATCACAACATTCCACTGGCTAATTCATCCCATGCAAAGCTACATGACTTTGTCACAACCAGATTACAGTTTTCCTGCCAAAGCTAAAATGTGTTCTGCACAATTGAACACAACAACAGCTCAACCCGCTCAATAATCTCCACTCAAGTTTCAGGGCCAGTCCCTCTGCTGTCAACTGCCTTGGGACATTTTTATCTAAGCGTAAAAGAATATTACTAAACCAGAGAATTGACAAGATAGGTCTGAGTTTTTTTTCTGATGCTTTTCAGCACCTCAAGAACATTTTCTAAATGCTTTTCTTGGTGGTTTTGATTTTTCTTTGGGAGGATGAAGTTGTTTGAGCTGTATGCTTATTACCACTGATCCTTTGTGTTTCTCAGCATTCAACAACAAGGGGACTTTTTCTTTCTTGAGTTTTAGGGTTTAGCATTCAGCATAAATATCACAAAAAGACACTGATGGCTGCATCGGTTTCTTGTCATTGTCAGCCGTGGACCAAAGAATTACGTTTAAACGCAGCAGTCGGATGCGTCGGTGCTTAAATTATTCTCGTTGTTAGCATCAGTAACGAGCTCGTCATTCCATCGTTTAGTGTTAAACACTGAGAAACGGCAACTGGCCCGTTGGGCTCTTTGCTAATTAAGTACTCAGACTCCACATATACACACACGCGCACACACTTTATCACACGCACACACTAAGCACTCTGATGTCTTTTACCTGCCTGCTGCCGTGGCAACACTGAAGGCTTTTAAAGGCGATCCAGAAGAACTTCAAAGTCAAAGCAAGACTGCTCTGCAGGTGTGTGTGAGTGTGTGTGTGTGCATGGGAGGATAGATGATAAAATTAAACAAGCAGAACTGCTCAATATGCCTTCTAGGTGCCAGATTCTGTGTGGTGTGTGCACATGTTTATCCGTGCAAGTGTTGGAAGCATGAAAAACACAACTGTATACAATAATCTCTGTATGTATATATGACTTAAACATTTTTTTAAAGAATAATACCTCGTTCTGTGATTTAAATATGCATTGCTGTATCAAATTGAGTGCCAGGTCTTTGTTACTATAGCAACAACAATAGCGCCACAAAAAGCTGCACGAAGAAGTTTCTTTCTACTTCTTTCATCCCTGTGTGCCTCAGATCATTATAGGGCATTTGCATAGAGATGGAGAGATGCACCACTGAGGGGTGGGGGTGGGTATAGAGAGAGAGCTCATCTGGGGAACAGCTTGCCTGCTTTTGCAACAATGACCTCAAACTTACAACTTTAAACATCAGAAAAACCACTAGACTCTTAATCTTTTTTCTTTACATACTGTCTTCCATATTTATCTTCTGTAACTTGAAACCAAACTAACTTTTATCAAAACTGTGTACCTGAATACAGTCATGGGAAAAATAAATACACTCTCTTTTAATTCCAGGCCTTTATCTATTGGGACATAATGAAAATGCTCTGGTCTTTACCAGGTTCTGCAGTTATTCAGGTCCAACTGTTTAGTTCTCTTGAGACGTGGATTTTGACGGGAACATTTCAACAATGTTCTTCTTTTCCAGTCATTCTGTTGCATATGTCCTGATGTGTTTGAGATCATTGTCACTGTTGCGTGACTCAAGTTACTTTGAGTTTTAGCTGTCAGACAGATGTCACATTTGATTCTAGAATACTTTAGTTTCCAGAGAAGTTCATGGTCTTCACAGTGGTACCAATACACTCAACTACGGATGCAAAATAAGCCCAAATAATCAGCCCTCCAGTGCACTGACAGCTGGTTAGAAATGTTTGGTTTTCCCATAATGCCGCTGTGTGTTATGTGTAAATATCACTACTGTAGTGGATCTAGAAGTCTTTGTGGTTCATTGAATCGCAACGTCACAAACCTATATTGAGCATCTATGTTCTATATAAGACGATGAACCAACTCTTCCAAATAAGCTATACTTATTTAGTCTTTTTTTAATTGTCCTGGCATGAACTTTAACCTTTAACCTGCTAATTGAGGTCTGTAGAGTCTGAGATGGAGCTCTTGGGTTTCATGTCATCTCTCTGATCATTGTACGGTCTGACCTTCAGGGGATTTTGTTCAGATGTCCACTCCTGGGAAGATTAGCAGCTGTCAGATGTTTTCCACTTCAAAAAGTTTTCCTCTGTGTAGAATGATGGATTCCAAATTGTTTGTAAATTACCTTTAACCCTTTCATAATTGCTTCTCTGGAATCATTGTAGATGTCTTTCTGCCGTAACATTGTATAAACATGTTTTTCTTTTCTCTTTTACCTCGTCACTTTCTCGCATTGCTCTGCAAAGCTGGTGTCGCGTCTGCGGCTCTTGAGCTGCACTTTCCACTGGAGCTGAGCTTTAAACAAGGGGTGCAGTAATTCTAACCTGCACCCAGAGCTGGTTGTTGGGACAATAAAAATACATTCTGGAAGTAGCCAGTTTTTCCAGGTACTGCTTGAACGCAACACGTATCTATCAAATTGCTATAGCAAAGGCCCGTCACAGCAGCAGGGTATCACTGAGCACTGCGCCCTGAGTTGAAACATTTTTAAATTAAACAAGGTGTGCCGCTCAGGTCACCATGATGCCGTGCACTACACACACACACACACACACACACACACAAGTGTGTTTTGGTATCCTTATGGGGACCGTCCATTGACTTCCATTGATTTTAGTAACTAGATTTATACCTAACCCAAACCCTTTTCCTAACCTTAACCATTACTGATCTATAACTAACCCTAAGACTAACTAAAACTCTATTCACACCATACGTATAAACCTAACCCCTAACCCTAAAAAGGGGATTCCCCCCCATGGGGACCAGGCTTCGGTCCCCACAAGAACCCTCGGACCCCAGAAAGATAGTAAAAGTCAGGAAACGGGTCCCCAGGAGGTCAGAAATACAAACCCACACACACACACACACACACACACACACACACAAGTGGGTTTGGATGCAGCGTACAGCATCCATATCCTATGTGAAAGGGTCTATGGCGATTGTGCACAAACCCACATGTATGCATGAGATAAGGTTTCTCTCCGTGGTGGAAGTGCATCAAAATGTTCTTTTAAGCTAGTTTGCTTGTGTGTGTCTTTGAAGTGGCCTTATTGGGCTCAGCATTCCTTTCCCATCCCAGGATAACTGAGGCGGAAGCTCTCTGGTCCAGTTAAGGATCAACAGTATCCAAGCTCCGCCGGTTAGGTGTGAGAGCAGGTGGAGGGATGGATCCTGAATATTAAAAAGCTCAATACTTGTTCCCCATGGCAACTGCCTGAAAGGGGTGCAAGAGATGAGTTTACACTGGTTCGATACCACAAAGTTCAGAAAGAGGAAAATCGTAAAATTTTTAAGTGGCGTTTAAAGGCCCTCAAAAATACATGATGGGAATGGAGTAACTTTGAATCAAAACTATAACGATAAACTAAAAAGGGCTGATCTGGAAATAAAAATCAATTAAAAACAGAAAGAGGTACACAGGACAAACTCAGGGGAACTGAACAAAGAGAAAAACAGAGCAGGAAACAGTAGGATCTGACAAAGAGGTGAAGCAACCAGGGAGTGTTTAGGAGCAAAGTGATTACTGAACAAGAAACAGCTGGGTTGACGAGCAGAATGAAAGACAGGTGTGAAGGACTGAGTAATTCATGAAGCTAAAAAATGAACTGTGGTACAGGGAGCTAATAAACTGAAACAAGATTGAACACAAAGGTCAAAGAAAAGCATGACAGAGTAAGAAATGAATACAACAAACCCCAAAATACAAGACCAGACTTAAAAAGCTCCTTTAATAGCTTTGATACTAGATTTATATGATTATTAGTGAATTTCAGACTTTAAAACATGTTTAATATTTGATATGATTAAATTATAATTACATTTAAACTGTAACAGTTTGAATGGAACATTATCTAGGCTGGATTACAGAAAATTAACCTTTTAATAATCCTTCCTGCTAAACTGACCTGATTGTATCGTTGTTCCTGAATTAGTGTAAATTATTTTTTAAAGTTCATTGCACTGGAAAGAATCAAATAAAACCCTTCATGTCTCAATAAAAAGGCAGCAGCTGCAGCACAAATTCTGTTTACTAAAAAAAAAAACAATTGCAGTGTATCGCTTTGATCTACTCATGTGTTTATGATGTGTCAGATATTAGCAAGTTTATTAATTTTGGGTGTTTACCAGTTTTTTTCTTTTGTTATATCTGTCTTGTGTTTCCTTCCTTCATGACCCTGATTGATCCTCCAGCACTTGTTTTACATGAACATGCACAGATCAGGGACAGAAATCTTTAGCTGAGTTTCTGAGATGATAACCAGCTCCATAAACCATAAAACATGATGCCTCATTGTATAGGTTAGTTGAGCCAGACATCCCAGGATATGTTGAACCTGCTTCATAGTACCAGGCACAGGCCTGATCCTCTGAGACGACCCAGAACAGAACAGGATGATTTTTGAGCTGTTAATAACCTTCCAGCCTAATATCTCCTGTACTGTGTGGGGAAATGTTAATACACCATGTTTACATTAGAGATTAGGGCCCAGTAGATTTTCAGAGCAAGCTGCATAATTCATGAGGAAAAAAAATTGTAAACAAAAAGCAAGAAAATCGATACAGGTTTATTTATTTGTTTATATATTTATTCATACAAATTTTCTAGATTTCAGAATCTGAAAATGTCACACATCTCAGCCTTGTATTTTCTATTCACATACCCTTGTGGGAAGAAGTAAGTGCACCCTCTCTATGTTCACAGGTTTCACATATCAGGACATTATAATCATGATCTGATCCTTTCCAGTTTCTAAAATTATTCAAATCCAACCTCAATCAAACAAAAACACACAACTGATTCCACACTGTTATGAAAAAAAGACCATATGACCATTCTGAGCCCCGCCCCCATAGTTACTGTTGCTACTTCCGACAAAAACGACCAGTGTGATAGATTATCATGACTGGAAGAGTTATTCCCATCCGTGTCAGTGACCTCTTTTGGAGCAAAACCTTCGCGACATCCTCCAAATCGAACCAGCCTTGATCTCCTTTCTGTCTCCAGATCAGCTCTGCCGATCTGCATCCGTCTGCTCGCAGCCGGTGAGCACTCCCAGCTTTCAGCACCAATAAAGATCGCCCCCTGTGTCGCCGAGAGCCAGCGGCAATCCCGAGCCGTCTTACGCTCATCCGCAGATGGACCGCACCACCTCTCGGGACGCTCCTCAGTACCGAGCTCCCCCTGACATCTAGTTAGTAGTTAGTAGTTAGCAGATGTGGGTACACCGCTTCACCATCTTGCTTGGAGTTAATGTTTGTCTGACCTGCTCACATAGTAATGGTTGTGTGATTGGACAATGGCTGTTTTGAGGGCGGGGCCAGTGAAAGGTCAATTGGAAAAGCTGTGAGTTAAAATCTTAATCCAATTTGCTGCTTCTATCGAATTACGAGGGAAAGTAGCTGTTTGTTTGGAGGATTTCTGTAACAATGTCCTTTAAACAGATGAGACCAAAATAAAGGTGTTTACCCACAATGCACAGCACTATGTTTGACCAAAAACAAAACACATCAGATCATCTTAAACACCTCATACCAGCTTTCAGCACAGTGGTGGAGTGTTGATGATTTGGGCCTGCCTTGCAGGATCTGAACATCTTGCTGTCATTAACTTGACCTCTGTGTACCAAAGTATCAAGAGTCTAACTTGAGAACATGTGAAATATGGGGTGTAATTGTTTTTTTTTTACCAAAACGTTTTCCAACATGGATTCATTTTTGTTCAATAAATAAATTGGAATTTGTTTGAGGGTTTTAGTGATCACTTGCGATTACATTTTTAGAATGTGGTAAACAACTGATTGTTTTATTATATCCTGACACATGAAACCCCCCAAAGTGAAAATGCTTGTACTTTCAGCACTTTGAAACATTCAACCTAATTCTACCTTTTTGGGTGTTTCATTATCTTTGAGGTAAACCAGCTAAAAATGCAGCTTAAATCAGTGGTTGGATTGTTGGCATTGACAGCAGGACATGAGGATCCAAACATTTCCAAAGATCAACTCAAATTTCATCAGTTACATCCACTGATATTTGAGTGAAGCAACTTTTTGATTTCAGCTAGAGCCATTTTTAACCTCCAATTCAATGAAATTCCAAAACAAAATCACATTTGATCTTTAAATTATTCTCATAAATTGAAAAGGCTCATTTAAAATACTTGAATCTGTTGGTTTTCACAGAAAATCACTTTTCAGCAGCTTTCTTTAGATTAAAGGAGGATAAAACTGGATTTTTTAAAATGTTAAGTCCATTTGAATGGTACAGAAGCAGCATAAAGGAGGCAGAAGTGTAAACTGAGAGATTTCTAAAACTGAACCATTTAAGCGAGGCTGACAGCAGTAATGCCAAACTGTCCCATTCAAGTGCCCAGATAACTGTATGTATCTACTGGTGCTTCTGTGTGTGAAGAATGACAGAATTTACCTCAGTGCAGCACAGTGTTTTAACATGAACTGCTTTTCACTAAAAAGGGACACATTTGTAGATAGTTTTAAAGCCATCCAGCCCAATGATGCTCTGTGTCTCTGCTCTTTTCAACTCTTTCTGTCTTTAATATTTTCTCGCCCTTGTGCTGCCTCTCTCTCTTTCTCTTTTGTGCTCACTTATTTGTGGTCTGTCTCTCATTCTGCTCTTGTTTCAGTCTTCTTTTCTCTCTTTCCCTCTCTCTTTCTCTGGGGATGCGGATGAAAACCAAGCCTGTTTTATTTTTTTCTTCAGAGGGCGCTGAATATTTCAGTTTTGCATTTTCTCTCTTTTTATGTGCTCCCTCTTTCTTTTTTTTCCCCTGGCCTCTTTGATGTGTCTGTGGATTCGTTATCATTCCGTTTGGATGAGCTCACAAACGCAGATGCAGGGAGCTTGCATGCGCATCTACACACAATGTACACACGCGCTCAGACGTGCACGCTGTCAGTCTTTTTATACTACAGACCAGATGCAGCTTACAATCAAGCCTTTTTCCATTTGCTGCTCCACCCACATCAGGCCGTACTATTGTTAAATGCTCTGCATACATGAAAAGGATGTTTACATAAATAATTATGTTCTTCAGTGTGTACAAGCCTCAGATATTAGTCTCTACATATGTGTGAGACTGCAGTAGTTTCCTTATAGATGCATCATGTGATGCACAATAACTAAAGTTGCATGTGGACAGAACAGTTTAGAAAATGACCCTGGCTGAACGATGAAGGAAGCTTACTTGCCTTCTTCTTCCTCCCCTTTTACCAGCCGTTTAGCATCAATGGGTGACAGGACTTCCTCTTTACAGAAGGCACATCTTTAATTTGAGCCTCTTCTCCTTCCACTTTTCTGACCAGATATCCATTTAAAGCCGACATGCCGCCCTGGCACCCTTCCCTTCTCCACTTCTCTCTGCCAGGCCACCCTGGTTTTTTTTTTCTTTTTTACGTCTCATCTCAGTGCCCTGTTATTGATGGTGACACACTGTCTGACCACACACATCCTCACACAGCTACTCTCCATGTCCTCCGCTCACCTGACCTCTTTTACCTCTTGTTTCAAGCTGCTGTTTCTTAAACGTAGCTGCAAATTTTTTATTATTATTATTATTTATTTTTTTATTTTTTCATTTTTATGATGTATCCTCAGAGGTATAAGCCCAACAGTCGCTCTGCATCTTTTGAGCTTTGTTGTCAGTCGCAGAGAGAGGTTGGGACTGTTGCTCATGAAGAAAGGGCCGTGAACATTACCCCCCCCCTCCCCATTCAAAGAAGACACAGACACTCAACTATTTTTTTTTCTTTCGCTCTGCCTTTGGAAATTTTCCTGCTATTTTAGTGACATCCTTTCTGTTTCCTCTTTTCTTTTTAGTTTTTCCATCTCAGTTTCTCCAAAAATTATTTAGTGTCTGACTGAGTCCGAGAGGCAGTCATGCGATGAGTCCAATTAATAATTAGAGCTCACAAAATTGGGAAAGGAGAAAAAAACCAAAACCAAACATGTCACTGTTGTTTGATGTCTGACATGAAGGAGACCAAAATTACAAAGAGACACAACACATTCAGGAAGGCGTCCCTTTCTCTGTCCGCTGCCTTTGCTGTCGGTGTTCTCACTTTTGTAAACACTAAAATTTGTTGCTTTCATTTTGGGAAAAAAATTAATCACTTCAGACTCCACACTTTGTACATGGGCGTGTGCATGATTTAAAGGCTGAACAGTTGTGGGTGTGTGCATGTGCGTGCGTGTGTGTGTGTGAAGTTGAAATTCTCAGGATCCAGTTGACACACACTTAAAACTGCAAACTGGGTCTTTTTCCTCCTGCAACCCGTCGTGTGTCTTAGTAACAGTTGTTCTTCTAATTGGTTTAAAGTCTCCCCCAATGGCCAGAATTCTTCTTCCCCGCATGCTCGGTCACCCGGGGGGGGATAATTATCCACACCTTTTAAGAACATTCATTTTAGGAGTAAACTGCAGAGACAGACGACCACAGAGACGCACTGTACCGTAAACAACTAAAACAATATGCTCAGAATAACACAGTTTATTCAGTAGAACAAAATGGTGTCATTTCAGTTTCCGTCTTTGTATCAACAGGTTTGTTTCTGCTTTAAAAAAGGGATTAAAAAGTTGAAAATTTGTTGTTTTATTATTAGTAATTAATTTTCTGAAGAACATTTTATAGGGTCATGCAACTCTTCTTTTGGTGCAGTTTCTGCTGTTTATTAGTGTTATTGTTCTATTTAGTGACGCCTACTGTTTAGGAGGAGAACTGCAGCAACATCACAAACTCTCCAAAAGTTAAATTCAACCTGATCATCACAATTAACTAATGTTCCCCCCCAAAATCATATAATAAATGTTGTTTGCTTCTCACCTTTGAGTTACTGAAAGACCGTGTAGCTCATGTGTTGCTTCATAAGAGTTATTGCAGCATGTGCAGCTGCGCCTGCAGGAAAATAAGAGTTCATCATTTAAATTATTTAAATTTAGGGTAATTCACGAGTTAAAATTGCCTATAGATCTGAAAATGTGTATGTCAGCTCTGTGACCGACTGATCGGTCTCGGCTGCACCCCCCACCCCATGTCAGCTGCAGTAAGTCCCGCTCCTGCGACCTACGACTGGGATAGATGGATGTGGTTTACAAAAATAACCCCTTCCAGCTCCAGTTCTATCTCTGTCACTTTCTCCTGGTGCACCTTGACACACTCCTGTCCTCCACACACTCCCTCTGTGTTGTTGAGCTTGACAGCTGCTCGGTTGTGGCGTACATGAAGTTGTGGCTGGGCTGCACTCTGACAGTTCTCAGTATGAGGCTGTCCTATCAGTATGCCTGTCAATCCTCTCCACTTGCAGCTCTGTGACCTGACATTTGGCAGCAGCAGCAACATGCTGGCATGGAGGACACACACATTAAGTTTATCATGTGTGGAGTGAGCTGCTCCTGTTCAAATCTATTTTAAAACCTATTTTCTCTGTCAATGTGAAATAGAAAAAAAATTACATTAAATATAGGTTAAAATTTTGAACCTTGTCATCCAACATATGTAGCAGTTTCTTTTTGTGACATTGCATTAACTCAATAAGTGGTAGTATGAATACGATTTAGTTTTCTATGTGTCTTATATTATTTTGATCTTAAGACAGCTGGGCAGCACATGGAGCAGAACAACGACTTTTCACATTAAAAGTTCAAAAACGCACAATAACAATTTACAGGAAGCTTAATTTTTCATAAATTTTTCTGTCAGTGGGATTATAATTTTTGTTCCCTTTACCTGGGAAGTTGGATCTACAATTACAATGAACAAGTACAAATGTGACTCGCCATATAACATCTTGTTATTTACTGTGTGATGATCTGAATGACCCTCAGAGCCAGTTGTGTGTATTAATGTAAATAGATGTGTATTATATCATATGAGCCGAGCAGAGAGAAGCAGCTGTTTTATGTTGTTTTACACAAAGATTGTATGTTTTTGAGATATTTTTTTCTTGCATGTGTTTAAGCAAAAAAAATGTTTTTCTCTCGTTTCAGCAGTATTTTTTAAATTGCTGGTTGCAGTTTATTTATTCTTGTGCGTGTGTGTGTGTGTGTGTGTGTGTGTGTGTGTGTGTGTGTGTGTGTGTGTGTGTGTGTGTGTGTGTGTGTGTGTGTGTGTGTGTGTGTGTGTGTGTGTGTGTGTGTGTGTGTGTGTGTGTGTGTGCGCGTGTGTGTGTGTGTGTGTGTGTGTGTGTGTGTGTGTGTTTGCTTTGAAGAGAGATGGAGAGCCAGTTGGACAAAGCCAGGGAGAGTCAGAGACAGCAGATCCAACAGACCGATCTGGCTCTGGAGCAGTTCAAGAAGCAGGTGCAGCTCAGCTCTGAGAAGGCCTACGCTGACATGAAACTCCAGGTCTGACACACAAAAACTAGTCTCACACTAACAAACGTGTAAAAAGAGCAAAATATACATTAAGTATGTAAGAAGATACAATAAACTCTTCACACTCACCTTTCATTACACCCACACTGCCGGAATCAGCTGATCGGCTTGACTGTGTCAGGATCATTCTAGTGACACCTTTCTAATATGTATATATAGTATATATATATACAGTGGGGCAAAAAAGTATTTAGTCAGCCACCAATTGTGTAAGTTCTCCCACTTAAAAAGACCAGAGAGGCCTGTAATTTTCATCATAGGTATACCTCAACTATGAGAGACAAAATGAGGAAAAAAAATCCAGAAAATCACATTGTCTGATTTTTAAAGAATTTATTTGCAAATTATGGTGGAAAATAAGTATTTGGTCAATAACAAAAGTTAATCTCAATACTTTGTTATATAGCCTTTGTTGGCAATGACAGTGGTCAAACGTTTTCTGTAAGTCTTCACAAGGTTTTCACACACTGTTGCTGGTATTTTGGCCCATTCCTCCATGCAGATCTCCTCTAGAGCAGTGATGTTTTGGGGCTGACGCTGGGCAACACGGACTTTCAACTCCCTCCAGAGATTTTCTATGGGGTTGAGATCTGGAGACTGGCTAGGCCACTCCAGGACCTTGAAGTGCTTCTTACGAAGCCACTCCTTCGTTGCCCGGGCGGTGTGTTTGGGATCATTGTCATGCTGAAAGACCCAGCCACGTCTCATTTTCAATGCCCTTGCTGATGGAAGGAGGTTTTCACTCAAAATCTTACGATACATGGCCCCATTCATTCTTTCCTTTATACGGATCAGTCGTCCTGGTCCCCTTGCAGAAAAACAGCCCCAAAGCATGATGTTTCCACCCCCATGCTTTACAGTAGGTATGGTGTTCTTTGGATCCAACTCAGCATTCTTTCCCCTCCAAACACGATAAGTTGAGTTTCTACCAAAAAGTTCTATTTTGGTTTCATCTGACCATATGATGTTCTCCCAATCCTCTTCTGGATCATCCAAATGCTCTCTAGCAAACCGCAGACGGGCCTGGACGTGTCCTGGCTTCAGCAGGGGGACACGTCTGGCACTGCAGGATTTGAGTCCCTGGCGGCGTAGTGTGTTACTGATGGTAGCCTTTGTTACTTTGGTCCCAGCTCTCTGCAGGTCATTCACTAGGTCCCTCCGTGTGGTTCTGGGATTTTTGCTCACCGTTCTTGTGATCATTTTGACCCCACGGGGTGAGATCTTGCGTGGAGCCCCAGATCGAGGGAGATTATCAGTGGTCTTGTATGTCTTCCATTTTCTAATAATTGCTCCCACAGTTGATTTCTTCACACCAAGCTGCTTACCTATTGCAGATTCAGTTTTCCCAGCCTGGTGAAGGTCTACAATTTTGTTTCTGGTGTCCTTTGACAGCTCTTTGGTCTTGGCCATAGTGGAGTTTGGAGCGTGACTGTTTGAGGTTGTGGACAGGTGTCTTTTATACTGATAACGAGTTCACACAGGTGCCATTAATACAGGTAACGAGTGGAGGACCGAGGAGCCTCTTAAAGAAGTTACAGGTCTGTGAAAGCCAGAAATCTTACTTGTTTGTAGGTGACCAAATACTTATTTTCCACCATAATTTGCAAATAAATTCTTTAAAAATCAGACAATGTGATTTTCTGGATTTTTTTTCCTCATTTTGTCTCTCATAGTTGAGGTATACCTATGATGAAAATTACAGGCCTCTCTGATCTTTTTAAGTGGGAGAACTTACACAATTGGTGGCTGACTAAATACTTTTTTGCCCCACTGTATATATATATATATTTCTGAGATCCTGTTGCTCAGTGTAATTTTCTTTTATAGTTCCAGGTATTGCTGGAACAGGCAACTCATTTACACTCAGCTGTAGGTTTTAGAGCATTTCTATGTTTCGAGATGTGCAAAAAAGTTAAGGAAGAAAACTGTGATGAGGTTTAAAGAAGAGATGCAGTATCATTTCTTTTAAACTGGATTTTACTCGTAGTAATGCTTTTGTCTCATAATATGGAGATCTTCATAGTTCCATATCCACTGACAGAGAGCGAGAACGACCCGTAACGTGGCTGTTTCAGAGACAATCCTCAAGCTGCCATTGTAAATGTTTCATTTTTAACAAATCTAAAGGAAAATGTTTAACTTAATCCAAATTTACAATAAAGTTTGTAGCCTGCCAATTTAAATTATTTAAGAGAAAAAATAGGTAGAAGCTCACGGACAGATGTGTGAAGCAAGTATGAGGGACTTTCCTAACTGTTTTGTGAGGTTTTCTGTTCTCTCGCAGGAGTCACAGGACCCCTAGTATGGAACGCTTATCAATTTAGGTTTTATGAGGTAGAAAGTTTGGCATATGTGTAAGAAGTTTGGTAAAGGTTGGACTCCTGAGGTTTGACTGATTGGAGACATAAAAAAAAATTTACATTTTGAGTGTGACAAAATTTTAAATAAACTAAAGATAAATTGATAATAAATTAGGACTTAGTTACTTAAAATGCTCCAAGAAAATGTGCAATGTTCCAATTTATTTACATTCTCCCAAACATACAGACATTTTGGAAATACCATGAATAATTTTTTGTTGATATGAGTCACAGTGACATCTGAATGGACCGGTAACTGTTAGAAAGGAAGTAAATCTAAATCAGCCCTGAAAGTTGCTGCTGGTGTGATTTCTAATCTCTTTTATAACACAAAATATTTTGTCTGTGCACATTGTTTTTTTTCCTGTTGAGTGTTTAAGTGATTTCTCTTTTCCTCACACAGTTTTGCAGTAACTCTAATATATTCGTGCACTTTTCAACTTCTCTGACACTAAAAATCTATACGTTTGAGCCAAGAACATCATCACCCCTAGGCAATTTGAGCATATTTGGCGTGTCTGAATAAATAAAATTAAATACAATCTCGCCCATTAATCATTAATTCCTTTGCTAACACTCACTGACCTCACTAGTTTTCAGCGGGCACGACAGAGGCGGGTCAGGGTCCAACAGAGAGCCGGTCCTGCACAGTGAGCAGTCAGACTAATTAGTCCATCAGCCCTGCCTCACAATCAGCTCTCCTCGCTGCGTGGGCTGCTGCTTATTGGAGGAGTTTTCCAATCAATATGCACTCAGCTCTAAACTAGTGATGCAGTCTTCCAAGTCAGTTTAGCTACAGGCATTTTTTTCCCCTGTTAAGCAAGTCAAGCAATGCTCTGCAAGTGCTTTATTGACAAGGCTGCACCGAGTGTGGTCCTAAATGTCTTAAAGGGCTCCATGTTTTAGAGTTTTAGTTAGTGATTAGTAAAGTTTTTCACCTAATCAGTGTTTGGGGGTACGTGGTCTGTAAGAAAATGAGTTTGTGTGGGAGTCAAACACATTTACAGATATTTGTGGAGTGACCTTTGTTTCCTCACACTGAATTTAAAATGTTTTTTTCACGTCACCAGAAGAAATGTATAAACATTTCTTGCTCTAAATATGAATGTATCATTTTATACTTGGAGTCATAAAAGAGAGAAAGTTCCCCCTCCTTCAGTTTTAGGGTTTAACAACATATTAAAGACATTATAAAAATGATTTGGTCTTCACCAGGTTTTAAAATGATTCAGATTTAATCTCAAGTTCACAAAAACTCACAAGAGATTCCGTCATGTCTTTATGTGTAAAACGGATTCCAGGCCAAAACGAAAAATCTCATAAAAGCCTCAGCTGCTTCCAGACACGCCGTATTTATTCAGTCTTTTTCTAATTATACTGTCGTGAACTTTAACCTGTAACCTGCTCGCTGAGGTCTGGAGAGTCTGAGACGGCGTTCTTGGAGTTTTTTCTCTGAGCATTGATGTTCCGGGATGTCCGCTCTCAGGAAGATTCTGTCCCCAAACTGTTACGACAGATGTTCTAATATGTCAAATAAGGAAGAGGATGGACTTTCTGTTTCCCATGACTATATGTTATAAAACACAAAACATATGGAGGGTTGGAAAATCCACCACCTCTCAGAAAAAAAAAGAAAAAGAGACTTTTGTATGAGTAATATCAGATGGATTCATGGGAGTGTTTTTATTGCCTCAACATGATTATTTTTAAATATTTGCAGCTGAAGATTTTGACTTTCGTTTTTTTTTTCAATGTTTTTTTTTCCTTCTCTCCTCTTTCTGCTTCTCTCATCCCTCCATCCTCCAGCTTTCTCCTTCTTTTCCCGTTGAGCCCCTGGCATCCTGATCTTCAATCTGACTTTATCCTCAGCCCACATCAAAGCCGTGGGAGAGAGGGGAGCAGTCTCTTCTGCATCCCTGTCATCTTCTCTCCCTCTTTCACTTTCCTCTGCCTCTCCTCCCCACCCCGCTCGTGTGCTTTGCTGTATCACATCCTCCTGCTAAGGCTTTAATGTTGTAGAAAGTACTTCAAAAGAAGTTTTTTTTACTCTTTTCTCATCCTCCCATCATTCCTTTCATCGTTTTTCCGTCTCTCTCTACAGATGGTGTGATATCTAAATGGATTATCTGAATCACTCCATTTTCTCTCTCTGTCTGTCTCTCTTTCTTTTTTGCTTTGAAAATCTGCTTCCTCACTTTTAGACCTCACTTAAAAGAAAGAATCTGCCCTATTTTAGTAAAAAAAAAAAAAAAAAAATAGAAGCAGCGTCATACGGAATCAAATCTCGGTTGCGTGTGTAGTTCAAAGAAGATTTTAGCATTCAAAGTGGAATAATGCAGACAAATTAAGATTTTCATATGTTTCACTAGCAGCATGGCTGTTTTAGTAAAATTAATCATGTGTTTATTGTCTTCTCATGAACAGAAAATATGAACATTTTTGGCTGTGAAAAGTTGAAATAAAGACAAAAACTTGGGTAAATAATTGCCCCACCTGTTAACGGTCTTTTAGTCAAGCTCATTACAACAGGTGTATAAAATCAAGCGCCTAGCTACCCAGTCTGCATTTGCAAATCTTTATGTGATCAGAAAAAGGTCACATTTAATCCTGTAAGATCCAACCCATCAAAAAATATATAGGAAATTTTGATTTTCTGGAACTGAGATGTTTATGAACCCTTAGAACAAAATCCACTTTTTTTGCTATATCTTGTTGTTTATGATTTATTTTTTGTATCGCATTTATACATTGGCTTTTTTTATGCTTTAACTTTAATATAATGGGTTACTTAAAGGAGCAACAAGCGATTTTTCACCGCTAGGTGTGCTGTTGAGTACAGGATTGAGACCAAAACAAAGTCTGTCATGATTGACAGTTTCAACAACCACAGTCTCCATTCAGCTTGGCTGAAAGCCACAACGACGTGCCGCCACTTTTCCTCTCTCATGACACGGCGGCTAAATGTCCGTCGCGGCTAAATGTCCGCTACAGACATTTAGCCGCTACAGCTACAAGGTAAAAGAGCAGAACTGAATGCAAGCAGTATAAAGGACAAAGTCGACAACTTTATCGCTTTCCAGAGCGAGTCATTACAGTAACACTAGATTAAAATAATGATTGTTCCTTACCTGTCCAGGAGAGGAAAATCCAGCTCCGAGTCAAATCGTAAATTCTCTCGTTCTCTCAGTGCTCTCCATCTTGGAAAAGCAAGACCAATGTTTATCCTCGTTTTGTCCCTTGCTTTACCCGGTTTGTTTGTCATTGGCCGTGGCTTCTTGGGTGATGAAATGTGTTCCCGGTCATCTTCAGGTGAACTCTTTGCTCCGCCTTCCGCCATTTCGCTTCAACAATGTGTGTCGGCTGTACTGAGCGAAGGGAGGGCCTTCGCTCAGTACATGAAGGAGGCGGAGTTTCACATGCACGAACATGCACGTGGAAGGAGACCACCTTTATAAACAAGAGGCTCGATATCAACACAGAGAGATGGTGTGTGAGCTCATGCTATGTTCCAGATGGAATTACACATCTAGAGCTTCACATTGCATATTTTGAATTCTTTCAAACTGGAAATGATGAATTTTCGCTTATTATTTAATAAATATGCATTCTTTCAATAGATTATCCGTAAAAATGACTTAGATTGTTGATGTTATTCTTACTGTAACTTCTCAAAACATTAGCAAAGATTTTTTACTGAAAAAGGCGAGTGGATCATTTACTGGGAGCAGCCATGTTAGAAATGATCAAAACTAAACTTGAGCTGCCTGTAGTGACATGATAATCCACCACCGGGTAGAATACATGTGTCAGATTATATACAGCAGGTTTTTAAGACAAGTATTGATCATGTTGATGAGATAGAGGACAAATAAACTTATATGGCAAAGATGATACAAATGGCATTTTAGGGTTAAGAGCTCAGTGGCACTATGAGAGGAGACCACCTTTACAGTCAGACAGTCTCCGCCACGAGGGGGTTCACGAGCCCCATGACACATAGTATGTAAATATCACCCACTCACTGTTGATTCCATCGCTGGGAAGTTCAGAACTTCCACTTAAGTAAATGTGAATACAAACACTGTGCAGTAGGAGCTTCATGGAGTTTCTGTATGACATTGTCCAATAGAGAGCATATGCTGGATTAATGTAAGACATACTGAGACTGGACTGTGGACCAGGGGTCAGATGGGCAGGTCAGGGTTCAGCACATCCCAGCAGAATGTTACCTGCCTGACAGCATTGTGCCTGTTGTGACTTTTGGTGGAGGAAGGATTATGGTATGGGCTGTTTTACATCTCCAACGAGAAGTGATGTCAGATAAAACGTTATACAGTTCCTTAAAAGTCTTTGCATTTTTCTATTTTTCTTGCAACTTTTAAAAATGTGACTCTTGATTTGAATAACTGCTTATTCATTACAAAATAAACATTATACCTCAGATATAGTAACTTGTACTTGTACTATAGTACCTTGAACTGATGCTGAAAACTTTTAAACAAAAATCTTTAAAATATTTGAGAAGAATTTGTACTACAGCAGCATAAATACATGCATGTGACCTCAGTCTATGATACATGTGTGTGTGTCATTATTCTCAAAGTAGCTATAAACTTCTTGTCCTTGACTTCCTGTTATGCCTTCAGATGGAGAAGGTAGAGGAGGACCTGATCCACTCCAAAACCCTCAGGGAGAACCAAGCCAAAGAGTTCTCACAGCAACTGGATGCTCTAAGACAGAAATCCGAGCAGCAGGTAACTTTCTGTTCTTGTTTCTGTTCTTTGCTCCCCGAGCTCATCGTGCAGTCTGCGTGTCCCATCTTCTTCCTATTGTTATCTTTCATTTATCATCAGTAAACGCCTGGCTGTTGGATCTGACATCCATTTGGAGGAGGCTTGTTATTCGTTCCCATCTGTTCCGCCTGATTAATATATCATGATAAGGGATACGCTTTCAGATTAAGCTCAGATTGAAATATCTCAAACATTGCCAATTGAAAACTAATGTAGTTTGTGTGAAAGATAGTAGATCATTTATAATTTTTATCTCTGCTGTTCCTCTTAAAAAGAGTTCAGATAGTGTTTACTGAAACACACTGAAATGAATATGGATAGACTGATTCTGTTTAATTAAATCACAAAGCTACTGTAATTAGCAACGATGCTAATGGATAAGCATTGAAGCACTCAAATATTTGTCTGTTTTGCATCAGATGACATTACAATTCATAGTTTGCATCTTCTATTAAAAAATAAAACCACATCAGAATACAAAGCTGGATCAGGAACAGTGTGGTAGGACTTTGTAAATGGCACAAAGGATTGATAAAACTAATAAAAATCTGCAATAACATTCTGCATACAGGACAACTAGATATTGATAAAATGAGTTGGGAGATGAAGCCCTGCGTGGAGCTCTATAAACCAGAGATACTTCACAGTAAAAATTACTTTCAAAGTTTAAACAGGTTATAAAAAGTTGGACTTTGAGTCTGAAAGGGCTTTTTGTTGGTTTGATGAGCTTTGGAGACTTACCATGAGATTTGTAATTTTGGATGTTACAGTGTTTCACATTCAAACTTTTGAACTGTCAAAATTCACAAAAAGTTGATATTATTGTAGGTATTTTGTTTTCTCTCATGGTTTTCCTTATATCCCCCCCCAACCCACCCCCCTCCACACACACAACCACATACACACACACACACACACACACAGTTCCATCGTGTCAATAATTTTCTTGAAATTGGATTCTAAAATAAAACACCACAGACAAAACAAACCGACGTGTAACAGTCTGAACTTGCAGTTCAGCTACTTTTAGTTTTTTTCACATTCTTTATTAGCACTTCCAGCAAGAAGGTCCTGGGTTCAAAAACAGACACAACCTTTCTGCATGAAGTTTGCATCTGCTCCTCGTGCATGTGTGGGTTTTTTCTGGGGACTCCAGTTTCCTCCCTCAGACCCAAAACATGCATGTAGGTTAATTAGCAACTCTAAAGTGTCCCTCAGTGTGTCTGTGAGTGTTTGCGATAGACTGGGGACCTGTCCAGGTTTGACCCCACCTCTTGCCCAATTACCGCTGGAGATACCAGCTCCTCATGACCCTGAATAGGACAAAGCAGGTACAGATTATGACTGACTGACTCACTGTTTTTTTTCATTACTACTCGGTCTGCTTGTCTTTTTAAAGAGGCCATTTCATACAAATGTCAGGACTTTGTCGTTATTTCTGAAGCATTAACCTGTAATATGAAACATTTTATATCTAAAAATTGTCAGGAAACACTGATTAACAGACCTTTCAATCTATCTGCGTCAAGATTCGGCTGGTTCCGTCAGGCTTCGGGCTGCAACTCATTAATAATTTTTATTCGAATTTGCTGGACTCTGATTGGCTAACAAACTAGCCTATGAGAACAAGGTATACTGTTTCCTGCCCCGCTGTGCATGGCAACGTCAGACGTCGTGTCTTCCTGTTTGCTACGTCTTATGCTACAGCTTTTTAGTGAGCCACATGCTAGGCGTGGTTTCAAATGCGGGAGCTGATGAATACTAACAAACAAAGGAGTTGTGAAGAAACAAGTTCAGGTTGTTGGAACTCGGGAGAACTCGGGTGTTATCGCCACCTGCGTAGTTTGAGAGATAAAAACTGAAAGAGAAGTTATTGACCTGTTTTCACACCCACTATGAAGGTAAGAACACCTGTGGAGCTAAAATATTCAACAGAAACCTCAGAAAATCCATTTTTAATGGAAGGGCCTCTTTAAAGTGCAACTTACCCCCTACCAGATGATTTCCCCGCCCACACTCTCGTTTTAAGAAACGTTCGAAATGTGGGTGTTTACTGGAGGACCTTGGCACGAGCAGGGGGGTGGCGGGCTGGACGTGCTCTGGGCTGTGATTGACATGTTACTGAAATATCACAGAAAGATGGAAGTGACGCGAGCTCCATTGCCTCAGAGGGTGAAGATTCATGCAGACTTCTTTTGTTCTTATACTGTTAATATGCAAATAAACCAATCGACAGCCTCAATGCAGAAAACTGGTTTAACTGCTTCTTTCTCGCTCACTGCTGAGTTATTTTTTTGCGACAGTTTGATTCAGTTGTTTACGTGAACTGCTTGTTTTCGTTGCGGCATTTCAACTTGTTTTACTTTTCTGACTTTTTTTCTTTTGACCGCAACAAATGTTACAACAGATACGGTTTTCTTTTTATCCTTGCAAAATTCACGTGTTTTTTGTAAAGTAATGTAATGACTCTGCTTTGACGGTTACTGCTTCACATGATCACGGTGTCTGTGCTGATGTCTGCGGGTCTGAGAGAGGGTTTTCAGGTAAATGCCTGGAGGTGGACATGTGTTAGAGAGCGGGAGATGCGATAGTGGTACTGTATATGGTTCAGTTTCAGCCTACAGGACTTGGTTTTGTTGAACAGAACAGCGGCTTTCTGCAATCACCACAATGCAGTCGTTTATATGATGAGCGCAAATGAAGACTGGAAATAAAACAGAGACTGGATACTCGGACGGGATCAGTTAAACCGTGGAATGTGAATGACTGTTCGCTGTTTTTCCAAAACAAATGCTGTAAACAAAAGAAGTCAGAGGGGCTGACTCTTCATTGATTTGATAATGAATCCTGCCACTGATCCCCAGTAAATGTAAATATTTGCAACCAGGGTTTACGTGCAGTAACTCAGTTGCATCATATTGAGTGCTGTTCACCATGGGCTGACTGAACCACTGGTTATTACTCACAGTGTGAACATTTTTGTGTCAGACGGAGCATTGCGACTGCTGCAGAAAGGACATCTTCTCCGTATAATCACTCGCTATTCAAACTCCAACTCTCTGCGGAGGTGTAGCGGAGACGCTGCTCTTTTTATATATTCAGCAGCGACAGAATCCTGACGTCACGTTTAAAGAAAATAAGGTTTCAGCCAACAGCAATGCCTGATCCAATTCAAGTGCAGTGTCACGTTTTAAACCTGAAGAGGGCGCTCCACTAATGGTTTTTGGTATAAAATGAATAGTTTAATGAAAATGTGCAAAAATACTAAAAGCAAGACCCAGAAATGTAGGCAGGACTATTAAACACTCATTTATAGAGTTTATCAGCAAAAAAGTTGATTTGGGGGCAAGTTGCACTTTAAGATTCAGGGAGTGAGACACAGGTGTGTAGTTTCCATTGTGACCACAGGGATCTCCTGGTTGCACAGTGATCCAAAAACACACAGTTGTGACTGGCCTTTACACTTTAAATCACACACATTTTTCTACACACCACCAATAGATGGCAGTCAGGAATCATATCTGTATGTAATCTTCAGGTAGAGAGACCTACTTGATTCAGGAAGAGAAAGAGATGTAAACTTTTACCCTGTTCACAGTTTTTAGAGATATAACCGACTAAAACATTAAAATCTTTGCCACCTGGAAATTGATATATGTTGGAAGTTAGGTTTAGAATTGTAGTTACAAAGAAAAAACATTTACAATGTAAATTTAGCTATATCGCTTTATCGCTCATCAGAATATGTTGTTAGTCAGTCATCATCTTTATCTACTTGGTCCATCACTGTTGTCAAAAAAAGACTTTTTATCAGGAGACTCTGGTTCCTGCAGGATTAACATTTCTTTTTATGTTGATTCTCTTGACACTTCTTATACAGTTTAATAAAAATATTTTGAGCAAAACTTAAATCGTGACTAAGTAATTCACAAATTCTTATTTGCCTTTATAGAATAAAGTTAATGTAGGTTGTAATTTCAGGCTTCAATATGTCTAGCTGTCAATATTTATAAGACCTAAACAATAACTTAGAAACTACTGGAATAACATTTAAATATGCCGCACCATCCCATCAGGTTATAACGTTTTTAAATTATGTCTGTAATTTAAGTAGGAAATCAAAACAGCACATATAGGTTTGGTTGCCTTGTGTCTGTGTGTACAGTGTTACCATGTGGAAAAACATGAGTGTGGAAAGCGTGCAGCACTAACTGCTGTAACATCTGTATTTGCCATGTGTATCTACAACATGATTGCTTTCCAGGCATCATCAAACTGGCACTCAACCTGTGTGTTAATAAGCTCACTTACACTTATTTTCTGGCCAGATGGAGTTCACGTTGCATGTAATTTGTTATAAATTGATGTGAATGGAAGACATCAGGCCAGTGTTATTTCCAAGGAGTGGGGGGTACTGTTCTCTTTCTGATTTGCGCCATGGCTGAAGAGCCGTGTTTGATAATAACAAACTGATGGAAATGATGTTCCTTCCACACAGTAAACATTTTCATAGCAATCAAACAGTTGCTGGATAAAAATAAATCAAAACAATTATATTCTTTAAGGTAATTTAGTCAATGAAAGATGGATCTGTTCTGAGTTCCGTACACATGTTATTATTCTAAAAGATAATAAATTATTCAACATGTAAATAATAAAACAAATTGGTAGATTTTAATTTAATTTAATGTTTGCAAAGTGTATTTAAGTGATAATCCATGTCTGCTGTAACCTTGCTCTGCCAGATCTGTGTAGCCCCGCCTCTTCTCGATTCGGGGACACACATACATCTGGAACCGCTCCATTTGAAACCATCTATAAAAGAGAGGGACATCTGGTATAATATTTTAAACTGATTGGAGGACGCGCCAGCAAGTGTCTGTCTATC
Source organism: Pachypanchax playfairii (assembly GCA_006937955.1). NCBI lineage: Eukaryota > Metazoa > Chordata > Actinopteri > Cyprinodontiformes > Aplocheilidae > Pachypanchax > Pachypanchax playfairii. The sequence goes on along the minus strand of SSNP01000216.1, from coordinate 564,951 downwards.
TGATTTGTCTTTAGCCGGTCACAGTAAATCAAGCTCTTGCAAATCCATTCGGGAGAAAAACACACACATCGTTACCACTGAGAAAAGCAAAGCACATCTTTACCATCAGGAAATGCACGAAGTTCTTACCTTTGCACATTTTTCAATGAAGAATTTTCTCTAGTTCTTCATAAACAGATTCAATAGCTGCTTTTATGCGTACATCCACCAGCGCAATCATGTTTGTTTTGCTTTGTCTGCCAGGGCACTTGCTGCCAATCATACCTGAACACCCGCCCTAAAGCACAATGCTAACACATGATTAGTCTGAACATTTTTTTGACCGAAATAGACGGTTTTCAATGGAGTGGTAAAAGACAGATTCAGATTTTTGTGGGTTTGCGAAAACTTCAAATCTCGCGAGAATACATCTTGCAGCGCAAGGCTATGTTTGCTGCTGGTCTGAGATGTATCACAGTTAATGGTTAGGAATGGAACTGAACCCGAACGCACTCTAAAAACTAACAGGACTGACCGGATCTTGGCACAAGTTTGATTAAACAGAAGTTTAAATAACAAACTGGAAACCAGCCTGCTCTCTCCACTCAAATAGGAAGTGGTGGCAAGGTGAGGTAGGGGGAGAGACAGGACAGGCGCCGCGAATGAGCCTGATTAGAAAAGAGGCAGAAGCACATCCACACAAACACCACATGAACTGAGGACAAACAAAGTTGAGAGAAAATTAAAAATACTACATTCAAGACACAGAAACATGACAGAATGAGGCAGAAGCTGTAGATAGACACGACTTACCAAGAATTACCAATATTAGGAAACCTCCTTCTGTGTTAAAGCCTTCATGCTGCTTCACTTTGAGCAATGGCCAAACAGGTTTTTCCAACTATTTGCTCCTATTCCAGCACCGTCACCATACTTTACATATCCACATACGTGTTGGATCCCACTGCACTCTCTCAGATGCATCCAGACGCAGCTGCACGTTAGAGAATCACACCACACTGTCATGAAACTACCATATGATGGAGTCATACATAGCCTGTAGGCATAAGGTCAGCAGGACCAGTCCAGTTTCAAATTCTCAATGACCAAGTCACTCATGTGTTTAATGCCCCCTTTCCACTAGGTTCAGTACGGTCTGGAACGGGTAGATTCAGACCCATTTTGGTGTGTTTTAGGGATGCACCAAAATGAAAATTTGGAAAACCGAAAATCAGGAAACCAAGGCTGAAAACCAAAACACAGAAAGAAATGATTGTCAATTAACAAAAAATAACAAAATTTCTAGCTCTGAAAAAAAAAATTGCTGCAATATCTCAAAAACTTTGTGAAATAAGTAGGGCATATATTTAGTATGCATTGCATGAGAAACCCCATTAAACAGAAATTTATGGTTTATGATATCATTTTCAGTGCTTTTGGTAGAAGTTTTAAATGTCCTACATTCTTAAACGTTGCTTGAATGCACCAGGTCAGCATGCAGCTAGCACTAGCAGCTAGTGCAGACAAGCTTCTGTGACAAGAAAGATAAAATCAGGTCTGTAATCTGCAGAGAATATCGGCGACAAAGTTACACAAAAAGCAGTTAAGTGTTGTCAGAAATATCACCAGATTTGTTGTTAGGCACTTTTCGAGAAAAAAGTCATCAAGGAGGTCTGGAAATTTAGTTCGAAATAGCGAAGTTGGCAACACTGGTTGGGTGCAGGGTCATGGGCTGATTTCAGAACTGTGTATGAGCACCACTGTTGCTGTGTTTGTCTAGAGTAACAGTTAAATCCCGACTATTGAGCACAAACGGCACTGAAAGTATTTATTTATATCCCCAAAATTGACTGCTGCAGCCCTTTTTATGGCGGCACTGTTCACTCACGAAGTCATGCGCTTCGGCCGTGTTGTTTCGGTGATTTAGATCTTTCGGCTGAAAACCGAAAATGCACTTTTGGGTCATTTTCGGCCAAAAATTTTCGGTGGCCGAAATTTCGGTGCATCCCTAGTGTGTTTCCATTAACTTTCTCTGGGCCGACCAGACCCCACTCTTTTTGTTTTTTGGACTACCTCTGCCTCGGTCTGAAGCGATGCAACACGCCCACTTTTGGACTGATTAGTTCAGTAAAGTGATATCAGTGACACGCCTACCTACGTAGTGGTAGCCACTGATTGGCCTGGCGGTGTGCATGTGAAGTGATGTCACAGAATAGCGCCTCATTGACCTCAAATAAACAGCCAATAAACAATGGCACATTATTACTTGTTATTTCATTCAAGATGTCAGCTCTGGCTAAAGAATCTCCCGAAGTACAAAAATTCCTTAATGTTCTCCGTTGTTGTTTCCTGCTGTCAATGCACACATCCACGTTTGTTTACTATTCTTATGGCAATTACGAATGACATCATGGACCTTTCTGCATCACTTGCTAAGCTGAGCACACCCATGCCCCCACGTAGAGCCGCATTACCAAGATGGTAATGAAAACACAACCATCCCGTTCTGGGCCGTGCTGACTCGCCCCGTTCAAGGCTGACCCTACCCTAATGGAAAAGAGGCAATAGTTGAGCCTACTAGGTTCCTAAATCATGACTGAAGACATCGTCCACATCCTTCTCAGACCATCCATGTTGTGGCTAATTTCTTACATCATAGCGAGGTTGTAATCCAGATTGAAGTTGGCCTTAAAGTCAAAAACACCGTGTTAATAACACAGAATAAAATGTACAGGGGCGATGGATTTGTCTGGATGATGATCTTGATGTAAATGTTGGTGCTGCTGGCTGATAGACATGTGTTTTAAAGCAGGAAGTGTGAATTTACTCACATAGACATTGATTTATAAATTACTGTGAATTTAGCAGCTGTTATATGTATATTAGACACCGTGCTTTACGTATGAGTTTGATCTGTGTGCATCTGTATTTTTATGCCATATAAATTGGTGTAAAAAACTGTAGAGGTCATGTTAGTTCATCCAAAAATTCAAATATGCTGCTTGAGTGAGATTTTAAACGATGCAAGTCATTTCCTTACTGTCCTCCGAGGCTGCCGAGCTCCAAATGTCTGACAGAACCTCTTAAATTCAGAGATGCAGCATGATCACATGGCTGGTGGGAAGTCATTAAATTAACAGTTTGTTAAAATCTCAACAAATTCACTCATTAGTTATTAGGTTGAGACAATTTGTGTTAAAGGAGTTTAGTTTAGAGATGGAGACACTCGCTGGTCGTCAGAACCTACAGTAAATAAAGAAAATGGGGGTTTTCCTTTTTACACTTTCTCTCGCTTCTTTGATGTGCTCAAGCCTTCCCTGCTGAGACCAGACAGTCTTTCTCTTCTGTGCCCCTCTTCCCTCCTCCTCCATCCTAAAAATGTCAGATAACACCAACACCCCCCCAGCATTAAAAGAAGCCCATTACCTCATTATCCCGCCTTAATTCATGCAAAACATTCACACTGTGTCTGAGGCACCAAGCTGTGTTCTAACTGACTCAGTCTTCCCTCATAAGTGCCACACTGGTCCTTTTAAGGAACCGCAGCACCCAGCGTCCTCCACTGCACATGAGCTCATGTATGTGATGTCGTGGCCAAAGTCTGGGTCTGGATTTTTATCAGCTTCTGTCCTCTTTGTTTATTTTACTGTTTTGTTGTAGTTTTTCTTAAAGCAGAACTATTTTAGTTATTTGTTTCATTCATCACACCTGAAGTTCAAGGCTTTTAAAACCCTTCTGTCATGTTGAAGCGTTCCTGAAGCAAATACCTACTTATTAATTCATCCTCTGTAATTTGGTTTAAATCTGACTGTCTCTGTCAAATATCTTCTTTATGGATTTGTTGGCGTTTATGTATTTAAAAGGAAAAAGCAGTACAGTTTACAGCACTAATCAAAAGTCACACAACGTCCCTCATTTTAAATTCCAAGTAACCTGCTTTTCTTAAAATCTTTCAAAACAGTCTTCATTAATAGTTATTCAGACTTTTTGAAGATATTTGGCAGCTTTTTTCACTAAACAATAAACAACTTAACTCAAATCTGAGGCATCATTCAGGTATAAAAAGCTCCTAAAATCAAGCGATGGAGAGACACAAAGCGCAGTAAATAAATAAATAAATAAAAAATGATTTTATGTTTGTACTATAGACACTTTGTTACAGCCCTGTGATAGACTGGCAATCTGTCCAGGTGTAGCCCCGCCTCTCATTGAATGACTGCTGGAGATACCAGCTCCCTGCAACCCTGAACAGGAATAAGCAGATACCGATACTGACTGACTCTTTATTACCAGCAGCTTGTACTAAGACATGTTTTCCTAAAATGTGACATACAGATGATCATCTGAAGGATAAAACATCTCTCAGGTTGTTTCAGATCTTTGCTTTAGTTTTTCCTGTTTCTCAAAGTTAATTGGTTCATCCGTTGGGTCTTTTTGTCTTCTACTTGTCAACTTTCCTTATTTATGAAACACACATTGTTCAAAATGCTGTCATGGTCAGGTACAAGGGCTGGACCAAAAATGAGTGAAAAAATTAAAGAACAACTGAAAGATTCTGAAGAACCATCGATCAGGACAACTTTAAAACATTACAAGAAAGTCTAACTAATTGGAATCAGAATATAAAGAAGCAGGGAGACTAAAAACCTTTGCACACTTTTATATATAGAACAAAAAATAGGTAAATGTGTGAGTTATCTTAAGTGATTTTAATTGCCTCTTCAGTTCCATCTCCAGAGCCACGCTAATGAACTCTTTAAACCCTCAGTAGATCATCCATTTTTTGAGGACATTTGGCAAAACTTTATTAATAGCTGAGGAGTAAATTCACGGCTGACAACATGAAATATCTATTGTGGCCTTACTCTCCGTTTTGGGGATCTAAATCCGGCTTCCTGTAGATAGCCTCTCATTCATCTCCTGCTCTGAATAGCACGCAGCGTTCGGTGATTGCCCCACGGGCAGAGCAGACATCGGGCACAGAGGCTGTTGATCGTCCCTTCTCAGGCAGGCCAGGTTGGGTGCCGTCAGGGACAATGTGTAAGGATTAGCTTCAAAGCAGGAGGCGAACGGTCCTCGGGCCCCTGCTGTCCTTTCAAGGCTCTGGCTGGGCCTGTGCGTTTGGATGGTGTGGGGGTCGCTTGTCTTCTCTCTCCTCCACGGGGGAGTGGGAACGGACCGGAGCCTGGGAAAGGCTCAGAAGCAGCCGGGTTCACCTCCCAGCAGGTGACGCCGCTTACAGCCGGGTTGGTAAACAGACTTGTTTCAGCTGACAGGATGATTAAGGCTTGAAAAATTGGAGCTTCTTGGCCCATTAGGAGAGTTTTATATCCCTCTACTGTATTGAGATTGGTGGAGCTGACACACTGTCGGACTTAAGTCCTCAACAAGTTTATGTTTTTACAAAGTCTTTCCTGAAATATTAAAACATATCTTTTCAACCCTTTGGCATTAGAATTGGCTCTTTGGTACATAATCCCTAAAGCCCAAACATTTTCTTATGAACTTTGAAAACAAGACGTCTGATATTGATGTTAAAATGAATCCAGAGATTCTATTAAAAGTAAACGCACTGTCGAGAAATGTTCAGCATCTTTTCAGAGCTGCTGCTCTTTCCTTCCTCTTAAGCTTTTTCTATTCTGATTTGGGTTATAATAATCGTCATATTCAATGCCTAAGCCGATTTTCACATGCTGTCAGGCGCATAGCATGGGGCGTTGGGTGGTTACTGCGACCAGATGGCTAACCCCTGCCAGCTTCCTCAGTGCAGAAACCAACTGCTCTTTTCATACTCTGATTTCTGAATAGAACTAGTTTGAAGAGCGAGACTGGGACAGTTGAAGACCAGTCTGTACATTCAGGATGGGAAGCTGGGAGGGTTTAGGGTGCAAGCCAGATGTAAACTCATCACGTCGTACCCCCTCAAACTCAGGAGGCAAAGAAACTTTCCAGGGTTTTTTTCTTTCCCTCCCATATTCTTTGTAGTTATGCCAGAAATAGTCAGACACGTGGGTGTTCCGGTCGGAGGAAAGTGGTGGAAGGAACGGGACGTTGAAAGGGATGTTGGATGGACAAGTTGTCATGACGACAAGGGTTGCGCCTCGCGTGTGTTGGCTGATGGAAGTCTCTTCTTGCCCGATTGTCCAATCAGATGGCTGAGCAGCGTGCGCAGCACGAGCAGGAGAGGACGCGGCTACAGCAGCAGCACAGCGCGGAACAGGACTGCCTGATCCAGGAGCACCAGCGGGAGGTGAGCAGCCTGGAGAGGCAGGCCAGGGCCACCCTGCAGCAGCACCAGCAGCACACCCAGGAGTGGAGGAAGCGCGATGCTCAGGTAGGGGGTCTCGACAGATCCACGTTCGTACACACGCACATAACACACTGACCCGCCACTCTCCTGTGGACAACCATTTTGTTTTCCTGCCCATTGACGCTGTCCTGGGGTTTCAAAAGCACAGCAGGTCGAGACACTTTTTACTTTCAGACATATTGACACCAAGTGTGAAGAATCTGAAAGATTGCTGCGGGGACGAGCGAAAGTGCCGAAGATTTGAGCTTGATTAAAAACTGATTTGACAGTGATGGTACGCATCCGGGGAAACACAAAACTTCAAGAAACAAAAAAAGCACTTTTGTGAACTTATACCGTTAGCTTTCCAACCATTTTTAAAATGATTTTTATTTCAACGAACTTCTATGAAATCGATGCAACAACCTAACAATTAAAGAACCTGAAAGAGTCCACGTGAAGCGAAAGTTATCAGCTCAGTCTCACCAAGCTTTTGTTCATTTTGAACATGTCTTTCAGTTTTTCATGTACAGTTTCAGATGGCGAGTTAAGCATCCCGGTTTCCCCGCCGAGTGGTTCTTTATGGGGTATTGTCCTCTCTCCGCAGGTAGTCGTCTGCTTCCGGAAAACACCGCTTATTCACTTATTACAGCATTTTTATCCTGTTACAACAAATGCAAGAAATTTTGGATCTGAATAATTGGATATTCCAGACACCAGAGGGGCATATTCTGTTACAATTTAACCAAAAACAGTAAGACTTAAACTCCTCCGCTGTGTCTTCGCTGCTCTCCATCCTTGGGCTAGACTGGAGCTCTGTGGGAAGCTATTTGACAAATCAGCCCCCGACTGGGACTGTGTTTGACTCTTTAGGCTCTCTGATGAAATGGAAATTGTCAGCATGCAGACTTTTTTTTATTATTATTATTATTGGCTATCCACTGGAGGCAGATCCAAACAGGCATTAGTATATTATGTATGTTCAGACTAAATGCTCTCATTATAAATGAGCACACAGATGGTGTCAGACCAGAATAAAAAGAAAACTTGGCTCAAAGAATTTTCAGTTTATTTTGTAAAGAAGCACATTAAGTTTAGTTACTAAGTGGAAGCAGTTTGGAACAAAAAGACTTAGAAATTGCTCAAATTTATACGTCTTCTCCCAATTTTCTTTGAATGTTTAAAATAATTCTTGTGGAAAAGTTCACGATCAAGATGAGAAATATTTTTATTGACCAAGTTTATGATTGTTTTTGTTTACTACCGACTTTTACTGCACGTTCAGACAGTTTTTGTTCTCACAGCTAAGAATCCTCTGAAGCAATCCAAAATGTCCTTAAAGCTAGAAATTTGGTTTTTTTATTTATTTATTTTAATGTGCCCTGTCCCCTGTGATGTGTTTTGATCTAATATTTTTGAAGAATGTCTTTCACAGCTAGTAGATGTGGCACCTGCTACAGTTTGTGATTTGTTGAGATGCCGTCACCGGCGGGTCGTTTGTGCCGTTAACGCCCCGTCCCACTCGTGTCAAAGTGACGCGCTGTTTGACAAATCTCAAATCTAAAGAGGTGACAGAAAACCCCAAACTTCCCCCAGCCCTCATTTCAGATTCTGCGCTCTTGTCTGCTCGTAGCGATCTGACGCCTGTCTAATGTCAGAACATTCAGAAAGTCAGAAATCAGCGTTTCAGGCCTTGGAAAGATGGAGAATACACCGGTTGTGTTTCTGAAGCTGTTAAAAGGATATAAGCTGGTATAAAACTCGTATGCAGACTTTTGCAGCCTGAGAGAATACTGATTGCATCACACGGCTTTGAAAAACAAAAAAGCAAACCCCATAAATGTTGCGGAAAATAAGAGCAGAAGAAAGCAATTTCAGGTCTGCAGAAAGTTTGGAGCTCGTCTTCACAGCAAATGATGTGGTTTATTCACTTTAATCATTTCTCTCACATGTCTGAGAGTCCAGTGTGACACTTCACCACCGCAAAGGGTCAGATAGGCTTTGATGTAAGTTACAAAAAAAAAACTACTTGCGTTTCTCTCCTTCTCCCTTAAATCGGTTACAGTTAGGAAGTTTGTGATGAAAGGAAACAGCTACTGTCAGCTCAGAATGAGTTCTACCTACTCATCCGCTTGTTGCGGCGAGATACTTAAAAACAGCGTTCCGGGCTTCTGTTGTGTTTGAGAAGGAGAGCCGACAAGTCGTAGCAGCAACAGCTGGAGGGAAGGAGCTAAAAAAACGCATCCCAGCAGAGTGTGTCATTCAATAAACTGTAGAGCTGCAACTCATTATAAAAAGGCTGCATCACCCACTCGGGGCTTAAACATTATTCACATGTTGAAATGTAACTCCCTTTCATTTGTTTATTATATACCACAATTAGAGCGCAAGGTTTAGACTTCTCACCCTCTCCTGAGATGAATTCATGATTCTCATCAGGAAGTTTAGATCATTTAGTGTTTTTTTTTTAAAGCTAAAGGTGGAAGAAGAAGCTTCCATGTGTCTAAACCAGCCAGCGATGTGGATTTGCCTGCAGCCAGTTGTTGTTCTGTTAGCTGATCAATGCCCCCCAGAGGATGAAGGCTGATTCCAGCATCTGTCACCTGGAGACTCACCAATTCTTTATGTTAATCGTTTCTTTCCGTCTGTATTTATTTCAATTCGTTCCACATTTTCCACATTACTGAAGTGTTTCGATAAACATCCATTTTTATACAAAATGCAACAATTCATTGAATTAAATAGATTTTTTTATATGCGCTATTGTTAATATTCCATGTTATTTTGTGGCTGTTTGGTACTAAAAACTTCGGCTTCGTTTTTGGAAACTTAAAACTGTTGATTAAATCTTAAACCTTGGATTTTTATTGTTCTCCACCTTTTGTTATTTTCATGGCACTGATTTTCTTTCTGATGGAACCTTCACACCATCTGGACTTCAAACAGCACGAGAAGGCTTTGTGAGCTGTTATTGTTTTTATTATTTTTTTTAGCTTTGGTGGACTAAATTACGACGCTCGCTGTCAATTTTTCAAAGCTTTACAATCCCAAGTAAATGATCAATCGAATGAAAAAGGCTGATGACAGAAGAAAAGACATGAAAAGGACCAAACAGATCCAAGATGGTCTTTGTGCTCCTTTGTTATCATTCACAAAATCTTATTTCATTTCCTTGTAACAAACGAGGATCCTACAGACTTTGAAATCACTGTCTGTCATCAGATTGTTTAAATGGTCGAATCTTCCACCAGTTCTGACTTTACTTTGTAAAAATGCTCCTAGATTATTTATACATGTATTTAATCCTTGTGTTATAAGATAAAATCATTCTCTAAAAGACTTGTGAAGTCGTTACTGGTCCTCTGTCATGTGCTACATAATGATCTCTTATAAACCATGAAGTCATTTTAATGCTCAAACCGAAATATTTATGGTTCCTTCACGGTGATGCTAAAAAAAGTCTCATATACACAAGCAGGATTGGGTCATATATAAAACTGTGACAAAATTATTCTCATTATATCTAAAATTATACAAAAGATAATTAGATTATTTAACCATCATTGAAAATTATATCACAAAAAGCCAGTGTGGCAAATATATTAAATCACTTTTTCATAGTCAAATCCAGATTTTATATAATTTGTTTTATTGATTTTTAACTAAAAAAAAAAACTATTTTCCTTTAAAAGAAGAAGAAATAACAAAACATTGAGCTTTAATAAGGATTGGGTACAGATTTAAATCAAACACCATTATCTCTATTATCTCTGCGCTTTGGTCGATCGTTCAGATCCTTCACATGTTGCACACACTAAATCTTACAGTCACCAAAAACAAATCCACATCGTTATTTTAAAGCTGTTTTTATTTACGTTTTGTTAAATCAGACTAAATCAAAGCAGCATTAGTAGAACATAGTTAAGTTTTTATTGCTGTTGCCTCAGTGTCAGTGATCACTTCCTTCTAATTCGGATGCATCGCTGGTGTCGCCTCTGTTCTGGGTGGTTAGGAACTTTTTAAAACACTTTTTTGGGAGGGGTTGGGGAATTGGCATTAGTTAAACAGAAAATTATGCATTAAAGACTCTTCAGGGCTTCACATCTAATAGCTGCTGCCCTTGATGTAAGAAGCAGAGCAGTGAAGTGGTAATGATGAGACACAGTAAAGCAGGAAAAGCTGATCATGTGTGGCTGTTTGTTTGCACATGTGTGTCCGTGTGCCACTTTAGGCGAGAGTCTAACTCCTAGCTGCAGCATCTGTCTGCTTTTTTGTGACATTCCTTTGAAGTCCTGTTTGATTCTCCCCAGTGCCCCTAAAAAAAGACTTCAGACACTCTGCTGTCTGATTGCCTTTAACATGGTGTCGTCCTGGGATGCCCGGGCCTTTTGGGAGGGGGGGGTGCAGGCAGGAGGGTGAACTGACAGTAGAAACCAAAAAAATATTTAACCAAGGAGGGTAATGGGGATGTGCAGTAACTGGAGAATAAGTACAGAACAGTGAGGGACTGTGAAGGTCTGCATCATATACCTGTTTGTTTTGTTTGTTGCTTGTAATTAATTAAAAAAAAAAAAATCTGAAAGTTTTTGAGTGGATTTTGTAAAGTGCCCCCCCCCCCTCCAGTGTAAGTAATGGAGGGATGGACTTATTTCTTCTTGTTCCTTGAAGATTTTTAGTTCCTCATCCAAAATGCACCTTGTTATTAAATCCTGGTTAACACATTAATAGTGTCAAAAGGTTCACTGTTGCATCCATCTTTAGTTTTCACATTTGCATTTATGAATCTCAGGATATTCTTAGGGTTATTGATACTTTTCTTATAACAAAGATTGGATTGTGCCATGCAGTCAGCATGATGGGGTTTTGTTTTGTTTACACCCGTATGCACTTCCTGCTCTCCCCCTCACAAACAGGAGATGTAGCTACAGAGAAAATATCACAGCAGCCAAAGAAGAGTTTACAAAAAGTCCCATTTTATGAACCCATTATAACATTATAACTGTCTAACAAGCCAACCCTATGAATAGTCGTTATCTGTGTGATGACAGAATTCAGTTAGTTTTCCTCTCTCAAACTCCTGAGACATGTCTCCTCTGCATGTCTCTGTCTCTGGTGTTTCAGTGTCCACAGGGTGGCACTTGTTTGCGTTTCTGCTTTGTAAAGTTGTTTCTCATTTGCAGAACTTCTAAAATGCTCTTTAGAGTCATGTCAGAGCAGAGAAGTTCAAAGAGTTGAAGAGAGGTGGGTCAGGCTATCGCAGAGGCGTCCGCCCACATCCACACAGCACAACACTTGACTTTGTTTGTGAAAGTGAGTCACCTCTGCACACACAGATAAACCGCTGAGGCGCTCCTTCACACTGCATCTAATTATCCCTCTCCATCAGCCCACCTCTTTCCTCAAAGCATCTCTTTCACAGTTTACACAACAAACACATGTAAATGTTCCAAATCAAACTCTGCGCTGATTTATAAAACATTCCCGTCTCTCAATCCAGTTATTTTCCTTCCCTGTTTCATCCAGATCATTTCAGATCTGGAGGCCCAGGTGTCGAGTCTCCACGAGGACCTCCAGCAGGTCCAAGTGCAGCATAAACAGAAGCTGGCTGAGATGGCATCGTTCCAGGAAGAGGAGAGACAAAGAGCCCTCCTGGACAAGGAGGCGTCTCTGCACCAGCTCCGTGCTGACATGGACCGAAATATCAGGGAGCTGAAGAGAAGTCACCAGCAGGAGATGGAGGCTGCTCATGAGAAGGTGAGTACAGAAGGATAATGAGATGATGAGAAATCACTGTCAGTTTCAGTAGAAATGCCAGGAGGGGAGGAGCAAGTCTCCAGTAAATAAACCCAGGGGTTTTAAGTTTAAGGCGTGAATTCAGTTAGACACAAAACCGACTTGGTTTGCTCTTAAAAACGGTACCAGGAGTCATTAAAGTTCCAACTTTCAACATTTTTTAAGGAATTTTTTCCTCTTATACAAAATGTCACCTGTAATTCCACAAAGCAGAGACTCAGCCAGTCAAAACAAACACATTAACATATTCAGTCCACCCAGAGATAAAAACCATATAATCATCTTTATCAGATTCAAATAAAGACTTTTTGATTCAAACTGTAGAATTTTACGTTTTGTTTTCAACCTCTAAAATCTGTTTTACAATCAGTTGTAAAAATATTTAAAGGCTTGTTGTAGTTGTAGATTAGATGGAAACTCACCTGAAGTCTGTTGAGATTCGGGAGATTCGCCCCCTGCTGGTCAGTGAACAGAATGCAGCTTTAAAGACTCTTCATGGGCTTCACTTTTCAGACCTGGATCCTCCCGTTGATCTTTTATACACTGTGTAGTTTTTTTATATATACAACAAATCCACTTTTTTAATTTTTACCATCTGAGTAAACCATTGAATGCAGCTTTATATCTTCAGATGTGTTTTCTCTTTCTTTAAGCTACTTCCCTCCTCTAACACCTTAGTAACTGGACCCACTGTTGCGAAATCACCCATAATCTTGTGTTAGTCTAGCAGGAAGCTGACCTGAGGTGGTGTTGATCAGAACCTAATCCCTCTGCAGGACCCATCAAAAAGAACATTTTTCATTAGACACCATCCTGTGACAGCTGCATGGCATTAGTCCGGGAATGTGGAGACCTCCAAAGAATCCAGGCGCCATTTTAACTCCATATGGGACACAGAACCAGAGTTACAGAAATGAGAGAAATCTAATATAAAAAAACGTACATCTTTATTGCAGTGGAATGCTACCGGTTCCATTTCCTGTTCTATGGAAGCTGTTTTACAGCAAACTTTTTATTATATAGAACTTTCTAGGCACACTTTAATTCTTTTTCCTCTCTTACATCTTTTCTGTACACAAGGAAAATGATTCACATTCATGGGGCTATCTGAAGTGGATTCAAAGCAGTGAGGCTGTGTGTTGAACTCAGACAGATAACACTATCTTCAGTGTGCTAGTTTCACTTTTTATGAGCAAGATTAATGATTTCTTTTTCCTTTTTAGCTAAAAGTGCAAACCAAATAAAAAAATCTAAAGGTTCTTCTTCTTCTTCCTCGTCCTGTTTTTAAACTTCAGATGAAATAAGGAAAACTTTCACTTTGTCATTGAACTCTTTTTTTTTTTTCCCCCCACCCATTGGGATTGATATTGACTCATTCGGCCTGTTTTGTAAGCTAAAAATTGCTCATTCTTTTGATGCCAACAGAAATGCTGTCCTATGCAGTCCACCATCATCTCACAAGAAGAGGCCCGGTTGCTTTCCCTCTATTTTTTTTACTCATCTCCCAGATTCTGGTGGAAAAAAGCGCCAGAGAAATCCATTAAATCCATGAATGGATTGCCATCAAAGACGCCTAGGTTTAAGGGAAAGACAGTAGAGAGAAGGAGGATAGTTGGATGTTTTTGGTGGATGTTATTGGGAATACACAATGAAAGCGTTTTGGAATAAAATAATGAGAAACAGAGAATCAGAGAAAATAAGAGCAGACTCTGAGATCGTCTCACACGTTTTGATCTGCTCCAAAAAAGAAAGGAGAGGCGATGCAGGCTGAGGGAAAGTTGTGTGTTAGTCTGGATCCTATTGAAGTTTATCTTTGTTAGTGTGTCTCTGTATATGTTTATGAGCTCACACAACCTCAGACCTCTCAATCTCCATTCTGCAGTGAGGGGACTGTGAGGCTGATAAACATGCCTCATCTCTCAGCTACAGAAAAGAATCCTGCCTCTCACCCACACCGACTCCTTATCTGACTCTCTTTTTTCTGCTGCGCACCTTCATCTCTACGTCTTCCTCCACATCCTCACCTCCCCCTTTGAGTCGTGGCAAAGCTCAGAATATCAGAACTTCCTGTAAAGTCGAACCAGAAGTCTGGGGCTGTTTCTTATTGTGTGTAAATATTTTCGTATTCGGTTTTGTTTGTGGAGTCAAACAACTTTCAGTGATCTCTCACATTATCAGACTCTCTGCTTTTCAATGCCGAAGACTTTGAGATGGTGCAGGACAAAAGAACAGGAGGCGTCAGGCTGAAGGAGATGAATCACGTCTGGAATGTTGAATTCATATTGACTCCTGGTCTGAAGAGCGCAGCTATTTGAAGTGCTTAAGGAGATTAAATGTACACATTTTTGTCTGATTCTGTTTGCGCATGTCTTTCTGTCTGTGTTTGAAAAAGAAAGCACATATTTTAGTGTTTTTAAATCAAGTTGTTGCTAAGCTGCACACAAAAGTCATCCTGATGGGGAGAAATGTGTTTGTAGATGACCCTGATAAATAATACTCCTCCAGCTTTGGGCCTCTTTCATTAACTCTCATTACCTTTTGACAACTCCTTATAATTCAGTAGAGATCAGCTCAGTCCGTTCACTTACAGCTCCTTAGAAAACAAAGTTCTGCTTCTTTCCCAAAGATTTTGAAAATGCTATTTCTTGCTTTTATTACAACATGCCAACGTTATTAGAATCAGCTGATTTCAACTGTCCGTCATCTACAGGTTGAACAAAATCCTGCCGCTCGTCTGCTTTTAGGTTCAAGCATCATAATCATAATCATGTTTGTTTGGCCAAGTAAGGTACACACATAAAGAATTTGGCTCTGGCTCCCGTTCATCAATGCTAGCTTGAGTCCAATTCTCAGTTTCAATGTTAATTTTTAATGGTTTTAATGATTTGGCCACACCCTGTCCCAGGATCTTATACATCACATCTTATCTTGAACAAGGAAGTCAAAAAAACAGAAACTTTTAAACGTCCCAAGATCCAAAATACAAATCAGAAGGAATCACAGATTTACAGTTGCTGCTATTAAACACTTATATCTACTCACTGATATTTAAACTGATTAGCACTCGACAATTTGATTCTGTTCATTGAGATTTAAGAAAATATTTTAGTGCTTATTTTTACTCATTCTGTTCATCATTTCTATCAAATATATCTGATACAATTAAGTATCAATAAAATGTTGGTTTTGAACCCTGGACCTTCTTGCTGTGAGGCAGCAGTGTTACTAACTGGGCCGCCATCCAGCCCAGAAATACAAGATATTCTTTTCTTCAGATAACGTTACATTCTGTAGTTGAAGCAAAAGCCTTCTTATGCATATCTGTCCACATTTAGGGCTTTTTAATGCAGCTATTTTCAACGTTATCACCAACATTTTGTACTATTTACTTCTAATAACTTCCTGTAAAAAGAACTGAGAATCAAAAATTAACTGATCAAACGTGCATTTGGATTAACTTGGTCTTCTGCTCATAAATATTCATCATCTTCAGCCTTTCTTTGCAGCTCTGCTTGGTTGACATGATTTTTATCATGATTTGATCTTTTATCGTGTTTCTAAGGCAGAAACATGGGATTTAAATAAAAAAAGAACTATTTTTATAAGGCAAGAATTGTGGCTCGTTCTCTTGGGTGCAGACTCTAAAATGTCCTCTAACTTCTTTGGCTTAAAAAAAACCATCTGTTTTAGGCCTCTTGCTTCTTGTGCTCTTCACAAAGCTTACTAGATATTCTTCTATGTGACACGAGATGCATCTGTTTTTGCTGAGTGTTTAATAGACAAATACAGGAATATCTGACCTTCCTTCAAATTATGACCGTAATATAGAGCCAGCTTATGTAGGTTTTACATGTTTGTATGAATCAGTACTTTAAGATCAATATTATTTTAACAAATTAGATAAGGGATTAAATCTTAGCTTCCAGCTGGATTAACAACAAATACTGGAGGCTGAAATTTTAAAAGATTTTATTATGATTTTCTTTGTTTTCTATTTTTCTTGACATATTCAAGTCCTTGTGTTATTTACTTAAACCTTTAATGTTCATCTATAGACCTGAATAAAAGCTCGACCCACGAACTGAACCTGGAAGATGAAGTCACTGTAATGCCATACGCCCTCTGGTGGCTGGCTGCAGTAAAGGTTTTAAATCCCGCCACTTTAAGTGAATAGAACATTTTTCTTAATAAAATGTTAAAATACACCTAAAATATTTTTTTGCCTTCTCCCATGATTCTTTTTTTGCTTTTACATGTCCAACATATTCAGTTTTATATTTGTTTAATTGTAGCTTCAAAACAGCATGATTATGTGAGGGTGAGTGGCCTCACGTCTCCAGTGCACAGATTCAGGTTCTAAAATAAATACAACATGATAAATGGGATGATATGGCTTGATGTTTTTAAACAGTGGAAACAGATGAAGATGAGTTGTTGTCCATCTTTATATGTCAATGATCACAAGGCGACAGCAGAAAGAAAATAATTGTCAGAAAATCCATTTGAAAAACCTAAATATTTATTTGATAGCAATGTATGGAACACACAATTCTGTTCTAACCTATTTTGTGGGTAAATAAAATTGGCACTTTCCTCCTGTAGTACTTAAATCCTCCACCAGAGGGCAGATTTTATGTGTAGCATTTGACACCAGTGGGTTTTTAAGGAAAGTACGAATCCTTTGAAAGAGGTCGAGCTCTAAGAATTCAATTGTGATATACAAATGATATAAATAAAAAATGTTTGGCGTGATAAAAATGATAAGAATCTCAACTGGATGTCTCCCTCTGCTTTCTGTTGTTGTTAAAACATGAAGCAGCAAAATCCCATTGATAGGTGCTGCCATGTTGTTTTTTTTATAGCCAGAGTCTGCACAGAGAGGTGGAGATAAAAGTCCCACCCACCCACAGTCATGGGGCTTTTTTTGGCATAAAATAACTAATAATTACAGGTCAACGTGCAAGAAATATGAATGTTTGAACATGCAGCAGCAGATAAAAACTGTGCAAATCGTTTTGTTTTTACTTCAATTTTCACATTATATTCCTGTGTCAAGTTTTTTATGTGTTGATACTTTTAATGAATTTGATTTATTGCGCTCTCTCTAAAAATGGCTGATTAAATACTTTTTTAAAAAAACATCATCCTGGAACATTCTGCCATCAAAACAAATTTTACCTTTTTAGAGAATTTTAATAATTACTTGTTGCCAAACTAATCACCAATCAGAAACTTGGTCTTTTTCTCTCCTCTCCTCCGTCAGCCTCCTTTTTAAATTTTTACTGCTATAAGTTTGATTGAAATCGGCTGAACCAGGTTTTAACTTGATCTGGAACAAAACAACATCTTTTGGTCTGAGAAAGATTTAGTCATTTGTTTTGGTCGGTGGTTTCACATATTTCAATTTGGTTTGGATCAAACTGAATAAATCATAACAGTTGGTCATAAAAGGATCATAAAACGTGATCCAGGACTGGAGTAAAAACATCCAAACCCATGTCAACACATCTTTGTTGTTTTATTATGTTATAGTCAATTTAAATCTCTATTGAACTATTAATAGAATCTATTTAGCTTTGATCCCAAACCCTCTGAGACTCTCACTTCTCCAACCAAAAGATGGTGGTACGAGGTTGTTGTCACTATTGTCGTCACATGCACGTCTCCTTTCTTCTCTCGTACAGCTGACTTATTAGTTTGGTCTTCTGCCATTTGGAGATAGACCAAATCATATTATTCCGTCGGTCATGGATTAGGAGGGGAGGAGAAAAACACTAGCTGTGGATGATCAAAGAGGACCCCACATTCACCTCACACTGACACAGTAACTGTGAGACAATGAGACGGAGGGGAGGCGAAGTGAGGAATTTAAATTTAGAGAAAAAGAATCTTTAAGGAGTTTGTTTGCTTAAAGATTCAGATTATTGGCTCTCAGTGAGGGTTTTTTTTCTTTTGCAGTTTGGCAGCTGCGCACTAAAGATTGTATATAAACCTGTGTTGTGTATGTTTGTACGCATGCTCAGACGTGAGTGAGCCTATTCAGAACCTCGGCGCACCATAAGGCCCTATGGCACAGAGAGAGAGAGAGAGAGAGAGAGAGAGAGAGAGAGTGAGTCACCCAGCAGATGAAAGAGTCAAAGTAAAGGCTCCGCTGTCCCAAAAAAAAAAAAACATCACAGCTCCCTTGCTCACTTTTTGAAGTCATCCAAGAGGAGGGAGGGAAGCGACACACTTTCTCAATCGCATTAAGACATGGCGTCAGGCAGCTCCCATCTTGTTGCACGCTACAGATTACACTTTTTTTTTGAAGTGGACTTTTAAGTGGGACATGATGATATTGGGATGTTTTATTTTCTCTCTTTTTGAGTTCTGAATTCATCTCAGAATCTTCCTCCATCTGAATGTTTTCTGATCAGAGCAGGGATTGAGACAGAAATGGAAAAGACACTGAAATCTGCTCAAACTCAATGCTCCAATCAAAAGCTAAGAAAAAATGTCACCATTAAAGCTTAAAGCAGCACAAACACCATGACTGACACCGTCCACTTCATGTCTGTCCACCTGCTTAAGTTAAAACCACCTCTGATCTGGTGTGAAGCTCCGAGCCCGACCTTCTGATGTGGGTTCCATGTTAAGCCTTTTCACACTGATGCTAATGGATGTAATTGGTTTCCTGATATCAAGAAGTGCCTGTGTGTAATCACTGAGCATTCAGTGTGTTGTGTGCATGTTTATCTGTGCACGCCTGCTTATGTGTGCGCCTATGATGCATTATTTCTCTACTTTTGTGTGATGCGGCGCTGACGCTGAGCAGCGTGGATGAAGAGAATTACTACTGACAGGCATTGATGGCAAACTGTGAAATGGAAATAAAGCTTCTTGTCATTACTGCTTCGACTCTCTTGCTCTCTCTCGTTCTCTCTCTCTCACACACTCACACACACACACACTGATACTAAAAGATACACAGGCAAGACAGAGATGATTACAGACAAACGGGCAAATAACATCTCGCAGCTCTCCCTCGCAAACAGATTGAACACGAATTGTTACGAGAGCCGCTCATGGTGAACACAATCGTTTTCACTTCTTACAAATACAGCTGTCACTGAAACTGGACTTTGTGAGGCAACAAAGATAATCTCTTTTGAATCTGTATTTTTTGTTGTTGTTGTTTTGGAGGAATAAATCAGCTCCCCAGTGAGCAACAAACAGCTCGTTGGATGCAGAGTGACTCGAACAGCTATTACAGAAATCTAGTTTGCGACACATCATTTACTTTCAATTTTTCAGTCTGAACCATCACTTGTCAGTGACATTATGTCCTTTTATGGAAGGATTTCATTAGTGTGTCAGCAAATCTTCAGTGGAGTTTTCAATGTTTTGTGAGAGTTTGGCTTTTGGATGATGCAGAAAAAGACGTGAGGTGATAGTAAGGAGAAGTGGGAACGACCCTTGTATCTCGTTTCTATGACTGGAAACAGAAGCTTTAATTTTCACTCTAACACCGGCAGAAGTTAGCATGTGTTGGCACATCACTTCACTGAGAATTCCTTCTTCTGATTTCGTTCTGCTTTTAGCATCACTACGACAGAACATTCCTGGAATGCACACCTTGAGCACACCTCTTTCCAAACAGCTAAAGATCAAAGTCAGACATCCTGTTTGTCCGCTGACTGTGTTTGAGCAAACGTGTGACTTGTCTGCATGTCTTTATGTGCGAGAGAGCAAGTTGTCACTCTGCCTTCTCCCGCTCCTGTCAGTCAGGTTTCAGGTTTTTTTTTAAGCGTGCCCTTTTGTCTGTCTGTGTTTATGTGCCTGTGTGTTTGGCCTGGTTCCCACTGCAGATTATTAATTAAGTTCTGGTAAGCGATGCATGCTTTGCCTTCAGATCTGCTTCCACTCTCTTTAACACACACATGCACAAAGTATCTGCACTCTCTCACACACACACACACACACACACTTCAAAGCAGCTGCACTCCACACCGCTAGGATTAAGAGGCGATTGAAGAGTCTGATACAGCCTCAAAGTGCCTTCAGCACAAAAATGCCTTTGGCAGGGCACAGGTAGTCTCTTTGAAAATTCTTTCAAACTCACATAGACACACACACGTATGGCCGGGCTTTTAATGCAGCTCTGTTTTCCTGGCCCACGGTCCAGTGGGGCTTTTGTCCTCGTGTGTACTGTCCGTATCTTCATGTACTTCCAGCCATTTTTAAACGTGTCTTTAGATGGTTGGCCTGTATAATTCATGATGTTGTATAATGCTTTCTGCTGAATTCCCCCAAGTGGTTGTAGGTAAAAGGAATAGGCTAGTAGCTGCCTGTTTACATTTTAATGAAACATCTGAGCCTGTTTGCGTGTCAGTGTGACAGTATGAAGTCATGTACAGTGCAGCACCCACTCCTCAGTAACAGCAAACCAACTGATGATGATGCACGTCTTCAGCGTGAAGGTCGAGAGTTGGAGTCACACTGAACTGGTGCAACACTGTATGGCAGGGTCACATGGTACATGTAACAACTGCAAACTGTCATGCAAATTTTTTTGGTCAAAATCTGTCTGAATTATGTCTTTAATATTTTCACAGTCTACCTTCATGTTAGTTGCAGTTTGGTCCCTAATTCCTCCCAAAGTTGTCTTACGTGTCTTTCAAACACTCACAGAAACTGAACTGAAAGTTTATTTACTCTTAATGAAATGAAGGACTAACGCCAGCTGTCAGATTATCTTTTGAGCTAACGACCAGCATGTCAGTCAGCGAAACACTGCCACAGTAAAAGAAAACAAATGTGTGAGCAGTAAAGAACAAGGCCTCCATTCGTGTCCCTCTCCCACACGCTGCTCCTTTTTCTCTTCTTTTTACACCCTTCTTTGTCCTGAACACTCTCATCAGCTGCATCGGGGCCCCCAGGGACCAGCGGGCCGCCACTCAAAGAGTCCTGGCACAGGAAGACAGGTCCGTATCCTTGGTGACGGCTCAGTGTATCTGTGGTGACAGGTGTGTCCGTTCAGAGCGGACGGTGGTGTTTGTCAGGAAGTGTTTGTATTGGGTGCAGAGCCCAAAAGCAGTTTAGGTGTTGATGGGCGTGGGGGTGTGTGTGTGTGTGTGTGGGGGGGGGTGCGTTCAGTGGAGCAGAGTTTCTAAGTTGTCTGTCTGTTAGAAGCTGTCAGGATATAAGAAGAGAGAGTGTGTGCGTGTGTGTGTGTATGTGCGCTCCTCAGTTCCACTACCAGACCGTTTGTTGTGCCGTTACAGCCACACGCACTGAAAAATGGCTTTTTATCCCAATGTTAAAACATTCCTGGATCTGTATGGTGATTTTGATCACCCCCAAAATCTAATCAGTTGTTTCTTGACCCGTTCTGGATATTTCCCAAAGATTTCATGAAAGTCCATCCTCAACTTTTCAAGTTTTGTTGCTAACAGACAGACAAACCAATGCCAACAAAAACACGAGCTCCTTGTTGGAGGTAACAAGTTTCAAAAGAAACCTGGAGAAATGTGAAACCAGTTTACAGGTGGTGCAACATCAAGACTTGTAAATGTAACTAACTGAAATATAGAGAAAAACGCTGAACTTCTGCAGAACATTTTAATGACACCTTAGTGTTTATCCACACTAGCACATGTTTTCTAACCTTTTCTGTCGTTTTTGCAGCTTTATTCTGCTGCCAGTCTGTTTTTGTGTGAGATATTTACAAATTCTTTTAAAAGTGAGGGTTTTTGAAAAGTACTTACTGTGAAGAACGAGGGTTTATGGGAAGCAAACACAGGCTCACTGTTGGGCACTAGAAAAGAAATCACAATAATCAGGAAACTATTTACCACATGTTCTTCTTCTCGCTGGTCTCGTCCTGATTCTATCATCACTGACCCATTAGAGTGGTGAGAGAAAGAAATACCCCCCCCATCCCGAACTTCCTGACAAAAGACAGAGTTTATCTAAGTGGAACTTCCTGGTAAAACAATGTTCACAAGCAAAAAAGACTGAGATAAAATAAAGCCAAAAAAACCCAAACTTTTTCTTGTATAAGAATAATATTATAATAATTATGTAGAAGATGCAAGTTTGACATGTTTAACTTTTTTTTAAATGGGAAATGTAGTTACAACATGGGAAGTGGATGTGATTTTTCTTCAAGGGCTGTAGTACTTAGGTGCTCCACCAGAGGACTGAGGGCATTTTAGACTAGAGACAGCCGGTTTTTAAAGAAAGCACTAATCCTGTTAAAGAGGTAGATTTTGGAAACTTATGCATGAGTGTTATCAGATATGGTACGAGGTTAAACTTGAATTATTTGCTGAGAAGTTTTGACAGAGATTTTTTGAAAAGTTGTTGGTGTTGTTGTTTTTGCTGCCTACTGGCAAAGCATGGGAACTGTGTTTTGTTGGAATTTCTACTTCTCATCTGTACAAGGAAGTTTTATATGACATGTTAAAGGTCTAATTGGGAGTTTCTTCTCGGAGAGCATTGCTGAGGTGAAAAAATGTGTTGCACCTTTAAGTTCCGCCCCTTTCTGTCCGTGATACAATAGCCAGCGTCTGCTCTCATTCGTGCATGCACCACTTATGTTGTTATGATGGACACTTCATGGTAGGGCTGGGTGGTATGGCAAAATTGTCATACCACGTTTTTTTCTAAATTATATCTGTTTTACGGTATTTTTTTTTTATGACCAGTCTTACATTATTTTCTAATAAGTGAAGAATTACTGCATTAGTTTGGCTTAAATAGCCCATTTTACTGTCATATGCACAGTAACACGTTGCACAGTCTCTTTAAAGTATGATTGCCAATAGGGGGCAGTAATTAAGTTGTTTGGTCCAAGTCTGACCTTTAGAAGCTGAAGAAATTCCATTCTACAGACATGACTCCTCTTTTTGGAATAAGTTGTTCTTGATCAGTAATCTGTGCGTCACTAGCTACGTTTACATGGGCACATTTAATCAGAATAAACGCCCAATCAGAAAAAATAGGTCATGTAAACATGTCAATCAGAATGTTTTGATCCGATGCAGCCTGATCAGAATTAAACTTACTTCCGATCGAGAGGGGTGGTTTTGTCCGATCTTCATTCGGATAGACGTGCATGTACACACCCGTTCGGAAAGAAAGGGTGAAAAGAGCCCACTGCGCATGCGTACAACTTCAGTGTGACGTCTTTCCGCTTTCGCAGACTCAAGTAGAAAATATGGCGGGAGGTAAACAGAAGTGGTCTGCTGGTGCAGTCATCCTGTCATCCTGCTCTCCTCTCCTGTGGTGGAGGAGCAGTAGCAATATGTATTCAGCCTCTAGCTTGGTTAATGTGACCAGTAAAAACCCAAACATAAAGGTAATCACCTGCAGAAGGTCCATATTGGGGATAACGTGAGTCAGCTCGAGCACATGATGGGGCAGGAAAGACGCACAGAAAGGACGGAGTTTGTTTTTTTTCTTCCCCCGGAAAGACAACTCGCTGTGCGCATGCTTAACTCATTTAATTTGATTGAGTGCTTGGTGCATGTGTACTCATGGCATGATCAGATCATTTCAGTTAGTGTCCATGTGAACAGGGATTTGGGAATTCTGATCGACCAAGATTTTAATCAGAAATTTGGCGCATGTAAACGTAGCTACTGTTACAGCCCCCGCCAGCAGCCATTCTTCATTTAAAACTTTATTTTTCATGTGTGGTCTTAGCGTGTAGCACTGAAATCAGTCCCTGCAGAAATACGTTCCCACTGCCAACGTTCCGGACGTTGTCTTGGCTTTTCACCAGTAAAGCAGTATTTGAAAAATTCACATCATAACCAAAATAAACACCGGTTTTCGGTACAAACCCGTATACCACGCAGCCCTACGTTACATTTATACAATTTATATGTTTATTTAAGGCAGTTGCTGCTCCATAATTCACATGTCTTTGCAGCGTTGTAAACAACTCGTAAATGCCAGCTGGCCACACTTCTTCAGGATACGTGTGTACGTACGCTTGGTTGATTGAGAGGTGTACTATGGGGGGGGGGTAGAAAGAAAAAATATATGATGTTTTTCCTACAATAGATTACAGAACTCGATCAGACTATCACTTTTATGAAATTTCAAAAAATCATACATAACTCCTGAAAAGAGACAAACTAAAGATTGCAGTTTTAATGGCGACATATATATTTAACAAATGTATAATAGCAAATGACACAATTTTCAGATAAACACAGTGTAAACATAGAAAAGACTGTTTTATGCATAAAAGATTTTTCTAAGCTGTATTATCATTTGTCAGATTTTTGTCAGATATGCTGTAATTCATTATAGATTTGGCTTAAATCTGAACTGTTTTGCTGTGAGTTAGATCTGTGGCCTTTCATGTAGCACTTAAATAAACTGAATTAAAACCGATTTAAAAATCTGTGACTAATGTGCTTGTTGCTAGTCACTACACACAGGTGTGG
Source organism: Pachypanchax playfairii (assembly GCA_006937955.1). Lineage (NCBI taxonomy): Eukaryota > Metazoa > Chordata > Actinopteri > Cyprinodontiformes > Aplocheilidae > Pachypanchax > Pachypanchax playfairii. The sequence continues at coordinate 540,450 of SSNP01000216.1, read as the reverse complement.
GTGTGTGCGTGCGTGTGTGAGAGAATGGCTATACTGGGAGGATGATTTGCCTCTGAGCACTTCCTAACAGAAGATTGAATTTCACCTTTCTGTTGTCTCTTTTTCTTCACCTGTCTGCATATCGCTGTCTCACCCTCACCCCCCTTCCTTCTTGTTGCAGGCCAACAGCAGGTTGAAGCTGATTGAGAAGGAGTACAATCAGAAGCTTGCCAAGTCTGCACAGGTAATCAGTTCACCCCTTTGTCCCTTTCTATCTGAGAAAAATGTATATTATTTTTTTATTTCCTTCCACCAGTAGATTTTACCTTTAGGGAAAGGAGGCGTTCTGATTTCTGCAAATTTTGTGAATGATAAATGATTGTTTTGTGTACTTTAAAAACTTTTATGGCAGACTTATATGATCACATATTTTATTTTATTTTATTTTATTTTATTTTATTTTATTTTATTTTATTTTATTTTATTTTATTTTATTTTATTTTATTTTATTTTATTTTATTTTATTTTATTTTATTTTGTATATGCTGAAAAATGCAGCGCTATCTGAAAAAACCCTGTGGCGGTTAGGGAGCTACATGGCGCAATACCCCCACCCAGTTGTTGTGTTAACAGTAGTGTTACCATGTGCAATAACAGTTGTGATAATTATTCAAATTTCTATATTTTGACCAGTTAGAAAAATCATATGATAATCGCAGTCAATCCCTTTGGACCTATCAGTATCTTTTAGTTTTAGGGTTTGATTTCTTTTAATGTTTGAGACCTGAGGGGTTTGACCATTGGTGCTTCATTGGTCTGACTTGTCAGAATTCACTGTTTAAGTTCACAAATGTGTTGTACAGTCAACTTTATTTATTTACTCAGATGTGCAATAATTTCTGTATTTGTTTTGATGAACAAACTCTTATGCATGAGGTTAGAATTTAATTTTTTTAGCATTATTTCAAAGATGTGATAAGTTTTGCAGTTTTCATTCTGATCTAATCTAATGTAAAAGAAACAAAACATTGAAGCACTTACATTAAAAAAAATTAGCTTTGTCCAGGAAAAATGTTTAGAAGTGTTTACAGAGCTTTTATTGAAACCATATTGGAAAAAACACAAGCAGCAGTACTCCGTGTTGTAGCCAAAGGCTACAGCTGCTCAGTTTGCTATAGCTTCCTTATCTCTGAAGTGTACACTGGTGTTTCACTGGAACCTCTAAAACGTTTCAGTCTTTGTGATGTTTAAAAATAAAATTCACCTGAAAGTATTTGTTGAAGTCCAGATTTTCACCTCTAAAGTTCTGTGATCTGTTTACAGATACTGATATTCTCATATTTTTGCGTTGCCTTGTATCATCTTAATATTGTGTTAAACATTATTATGTCATCTCAGACTATGTAAAATTCAAGTCATTTCTTGTCTTCAGAATTTTCACTTTAAAACTATCTTCTGTTCAACAAATAAAGTCTAAAAAGTTTGAGCAGCACCAGTTTAAAGATCTAAAACTTCCTGAGTGTTTCAGAAGAAAAAGGTTTTTCTTCTCGATTATGTAGCAGGATAAAATATTACAATCATTTGACCATAACTGCACTTTGTTACTTGGAGAAGAGACTCAAAAGGAGGTGGGGGCTTTCTTCACGCCTGTAACCGCCCCTTTTTTGGGTTGGCTGGCAGAAAGCTCCGAGTTGAAAGCGAGGTTGACAAGCAGATGTTGTTGTGAGAAAACGGTAGCTTATTAGGTTACACGATGCTCCACTTCAAACAAAGTTGGATGGTGTGTGAAAGTTTAGCCGGGTTTGTCCGTCTTGATGATAAAGCGTGTCATCGCACACGAGCAGTTAGTGATTAATTCTCCGGTTTGAGCGAACGTAAAGCTAATGCATGTTTAGTTCTTGTGCAAAAACTAAAATGGTTGGATTTACGTATTTTCAGAAAAAGATGTATTGTTGGCAAGTGAATGAAAATGCTGGATTAATTCACAGTGTTGTGTTTGTAAAAATAAAAATAGAACCATGAAGGTTTTTCTTCTTTACCTTTGGGATAAAAAATGATATATTTAAAATCTAACCCCAGTCGTTAACCGCTCACTGTCTGACAGGGGTATCACTGTTGAGTTTAGCTGCATCATACTTTATAAGCATAGATTTATAACACACACACACACACACACACGTATCTTTCATAGACATTTGGCTTTTGTCTCTATTTGTTTCCGTCTTTCTTAATCACATACACAGACTCACCTAATTACCATCTTTGGTGTGTGTGTGTGTAGTATCTCGCTGTGAGTGGTCCTCCTGGGTGACCTGTGAACCAACCACAGCTGTGTTCTCTTTCCTCACTTAATGATCAGATTAATTTAGGTGGTGTTTTGAGGCTTTTGGTGAGAGATCACTTCTTTATCCCTGCTGGTCCGCTGTAGGAGAACAACGAAGATAGAATAGAATAGAACCCTTCATTATCTCCTGAATGAGAAATGTCAGTGTTAAAGAGCTCTTACAAGAGAAGGATTATAGGAAAATAAGAAGTAAGCTAGTTATCTATATACTAGTCAACCAAAGAAATGCTTAGTCGACCAAAGTCCTGTCCCGGAAAACGATTAGTCGACTAAACGACTAAAGTTGACAGCCTACTATATACACCAAAAAAAAACCTTATATACATGATCAACCAAAAATGTAGACTACGGGGGTCTATGGTCCAGATGGGATATACAGCATACAAGGAAGTTGTAAATAACAGCATTTAAAAAATATGGACAACATCTTCTCCTCCCCCAACCTTCTTGACGGACATTCCGTTAAAGAACTAGCCCTCTTGTTTAGTCCCCACCCACCATCTCGTCCACTCGGCCCTCCTTGAAATCCCGCCACAGCATAACAGATGGCAGATGCTACTATAGTGTCCTTAAAACAGTCCCGTTCATCCCAAACGATCTCAGCAGGTGAAGATGCTTTTGACTATTTTTGCATTTGTGTTTGTGGTACAGTCCAGTTTGTTGTTGAGGTGAACACAGGTATTTGGGCTCGTCCTGGATGGAGGGTGACTTATTGCTGAAATTGCTCACCAGCTCCTTCATCTTGCTGGCATTGATGGTTCTGTTCACACCGGTTGACAAAGTCATTAATGTGTCTGGTGGGGACAGGACTTAAAACATACTGCAGCCAGCCACTAGGGGCGGTCTTTTTGTTTTGTCCTCAACTTTCACATTATCTTTCAGCTTCTGGTTAATATAAATGTCAGTGCTTTGTGCATAATGGTAACTATTTATTTTGAGGTGGTAGAAGTACGACCAGCAACCTCTGCAATATCTGGTTTTAATATTTACGAAAAAACCAAGATTGTTGGGCGGCAGTAGGAGGTAGAGCAGGTCAGCTGGTAACCGGAGGGTCACAAATTCTAATCCCTGCTCCGTCTGGAAAAGAGGACTTTGCTGTTGTGTCCTTGGGCAAGACGCTTCACCTGCCCTGCTTGTTTGGTGGTGGTCAGATGGTCCAGTCGCACCTGGCAGCCTCACCTCTGTCAGTGTGTCCCAGGACAGCTGTAGGAGTGTGTGTAAATGATAAACTGTTGTGTGAAGCGCTTTGTGTCATCTGACTGAAATTTAACATTTAAATGTTAAACGTCTAGTTGAGACATCAAAATGTCTCCTTCTGTGTTTTAAACAGTCTTTTGTCAGGTCACTAAAAACAACTTGAATATTTGTTGATTTGTTCTACATCTCCAAAGAATAATTTCTGTAAGAGTGTTTTTGTGTCTCACTGTAGAGGATCCTTTTCTAAAAGTTGAGAATCATTTTTGGGCTTTAAATACAATTGCTACAATTTGCGGGAAGGGGGGGTTCAAAGTTGAATAAATGCAGATAATGTACATTTTCTTTTAATTTTTGTATTTAACTCAGGGTTACACATCCACTAACAGTCCATGATGCTAGTTGGCTTAACAGACAAGTTTCACAGGATCAGTTATAGACATAAAACTGCCAGATAAAGATAAAATGGGATGTTTTGTGTGTGTGTGTGTGTGTGTGTGTGTGTGTGTGTGTGTGTGTGTGTGTGTGTGTGTGTGTGTGTGTGTGTGGGTTTGTATTTCTGACCTCCTGGGGACCCGTTTCCTGACTTTTACTATCTTTCTGGGGTCCGAGGGTTCTTGTGGGGACCGAAGCCTGGTCCCCATGAGGGGGAATCCCCTTTTTAGGGTTAGGGGTTAGGTTTATAGGTATGGTGTGAATAGAGTTTTAGTTAGTCTTAGGGTTAGTTATAGATCAGTAATGGTTAAGGTTAGGAAAAGGGTTTGGGTTAGGTATAAATCTAGTTACTAAAATCAATGGAAGTCAATGGACGGTCCCCATAAGGATACCAAAACACACTTGTGGGTGTGTGTGGGTGTGTGTGTGTGTGTGTGTGGGTTTGTATTTCTGACCTCCTGGGGACCCGTTTCCTGACTTTTACTATCTTTCTGGGGTCCGAGGGTTCTTGTGGGGACCGAAGCCTGGTCCCCATGAGGGGGAATCCCCTTTTTAGGGTTAGGGGTTAGGTTTATAGGTATGGTGTGAATAGAGTTTTAGTTAGTCTTAGGGTTAGTTATAGATCAGTAATGGTTAAGGTTAGGAAAAGGGTTTGGGTTAGGTATAAATCTAGTTACTAAAATCAATGGAAGTCAATGGACGGTCCCCATAAGGATACCAAAACACACTTGTGGGTGTGTGTGGGTGTGTGTGTGTGTGTGCGTGTGTGTGTGTGTGTGTGTGTGTGTGTGTGAGACAGATAGTTAAGTTTAGAGTGTCACCTCTGCCTGGGGGTGGAGGACCAGCTCATTCAAGGTATCAATATAGCAAAATAATTACCGTGCACAGAAACGATGCTCCCATGTTTGTATTTTTCTGTGACTGTCCACATTAAGTCTAATCTGTGTCTCACCGTCGCTCCGCCTTCGCTGTCTCTTTCTGTCTGCTCGACCTCGGCCACTGTGACTCCCACACTCCCTCACAACATGCAGAATCTAGCAGGGCTAGTCCTCCAGAGTGTGAATGGGGTAAACAATTATCTGTCTGGCCTAAAGCTAGCAGCACCGCTGCCCTACTCACCACTCCCCCCCCCACATCCCTCACTTTCTTTAGTCACTCTCATCTCTCCTCATCTTCTCTCTAACTGAGGCTTAAATAGAATGTTAATTTGGACTGGAGGTTTTCAAAGACAAGCCACTTCCTTTTCATCTTAACGTGCACCGCAAGTTCACCAACACAAAGTCGCTTCGTTCTTCTAAAAGGAAGTTGTTTTTTTTTTCTTCCCCTTCTGTTTCTTTTTTTTTTACTGACTCTTTTCTTTCCCTGTCTTTCTTCTTGGTGTCTTCGACTTCGTCTGTTAAAAAGAAATGAAACTCTGGGAAAAGTGGAGCTTCAAGGTGACTGTTTGCCATTTAGACCCCTTTTAAAAGTGAAATGTGTGTCTCTTTCTGAGGCTAATGAAATGATCAGACGAGCATTATTTTGAGTTTGCTTCTGGCAAAACGTCTTTACATTTAAAATGTACCGAGAAGAGAAAAAGTTTCCTAGTAGAGCAGGTACACGTATCGTCACAGTGACTCATCAGTTCAACTTAGAGGTCAGACACTTTTTGTCTGGTCTCTGTCAGTGCTGTAGACACACGAAAATGAAACACATTTTTGAATGTCGCTGTTTGTCTTTTTATCCCCAACAGCTGATTGCAGAGCTGCAGACGTCTGCGTGTGATTCTAAAGAGGAGGCTGTTCGTTTGAAGCAGGCCATGGAGAAACAGTTGAAGGAGGCCAACGCTCGCTGGGATGAAGAGTGGCGGACAATTACCCAACGTGCCGATCAGGCCAATAAGGTTTGTGGGAAGCACACTGCCTCTTCACTCAGACATTTACTGTAGTAATCACTGTAATCTGCTTTTTATATATTTGATAAATAAATCAAGATACAAGGTCTTGCAAAACATGCTGTTTTTATACCTGTAGATGTCAGTGAGCATTTCAAACATCACAGCGAACTAGTGACAAGATCTGATCAATCATCATAAGTAACGATCAAACAGGATCACATGAAAGGATTAAAACTGCACAAGTGAAATATAAACACTCTGCACATGAAAGGATTCCAAGGAGATCCTTCTTGCCCACAGCTATAACCCTCTACAATGGCTCCCTGAAGAAGAACTGAGCTACAACAACATTTAATTTCCTTTCAGGGATTAATAAAGTATTTTTGAATTTGAATTGAATGAATAACCCTTTAAACAAATTTTTATGAGACTTGGTGAGTAAGAGGAGTGTTAATATACTCAATTTGTTCCAACTTTATGTTCAACTGTCTCTCTGATCCTGCCACTAGGAGGCGCTTATTGCTGGTATGTATGTTTTAAGTCCCGCCCCCTTCATAGGATATTTTTTGTATGAAAAATAAAAATATGCTTCAGATTCATTTTTTCAGGTGATGACTTCTGTAGATTCACATAGTTCATATACTGCTGCATGTTCAAATAGTATTTTATGAATAAGTTTAGTTCTTATTAGTCATTTGATGCTGAAATAGCAACATGACTGTGTACCAGTTAGTAGGCGGGACTTCCTGCCCCAAATCTCTGTTTCAAAAATCCAACATGGCAGCGCCTGTAAATGTGTCCAGTTTATTAATTACACAGTATGGACTGAACCAGATAGTGTGTTGCACATTTTGTCCCCATGGACACAACAACTGAATCAGGAGACACAAAGCTGACCCAAACTAACCAACATCTCTAATCTCCATTCTGTTAATTCAAACCTACAGATTAACCTTAAATGTTGTAGAACTTAATAATATTCCATCCAGACGTCTTGACCAAACAGAATGAAATAGTTTCATTATAATTTTTACCACAAACAGAATTTACAGGAGTACAGCTCACAGTGCACTTACATACTTTTAGCTGTCTTTGATGTTTTTGTGTGTGTGTGTGTGTGTGTGTGTGTGTGTGTGTGTGTGTGTGTGTGTGTGTGTGTGTGTGTGTGTGTGTGTGTGTGTGTGTGTGTGTGTGTGTGTGTGTGTGTGTGTGTGTGTGTGTGGTGGGGGGGTGTCTGCTAAGTTTATCCTGTAAATAAAGTTCTGTCTGGGTTTGGCTTTAATGGACTCAACACGGGTCGTTCTTCTTGTGTTAAAGCCCAAAGCTCACTGTTTGCATGGGCTTTGTCATTTTTATGGCCAGTTGCAAACTATATAGTGTCTTTAAGTGGATTGTATGTTCAGCGTCTGGCTGAGCCTTATAAACCCGTCTGCTGCACCCCATGACCCCACGTCACAGCTGCTCTTCATCATTACTGTCATCCTCCTCGTACAATTTACACTCACACTTCAGTTAACTTTGGTATCATTTAAAATTTACTGTCAAAGCAACATTCTGATAAAATGTTTGGTGATGTGGGGGGTTGGTGGGGAGGATCATCATTATCCAATGAAATTGTTTCTTTTTTGTCACACAACCTTTTATTCTGCCAAAGACGAGGCTGAAAGACAGTTGCAGTGGCAGTTGATGGGGTGTGGCTCTCAGAATAAAGAGTTGTTGTGTCTGGGATTGCTGCATGTTTCCAAACACAACTTCACTCTGTTTGTGGCTGCAGCTGCCTCGTATAGAAAGGAAGCAAATCTGTGAGCCTCCACTAAGATCTCTCCTCCTTTCAGGCCCTAGTAGCCCAGACACACCTTTACTGAACTATCTAGTTCACTCAATGAAATTTAAATCTTTTATATCTTATTATATATCTATTCAGTCCAGATTTTATAGCCTGATGCAACTTTACTATATTTAGGTTTCTGAGAGTTCTGCATCTTTAACAGGATTTGTACTTTTTAAAAACCTGCTGTATTGAACCTATTAAATATCTTCAGCTTGGTGGAGGATCTTGGTGTTTTAGGTTAAAAGTGGCAATTTTCTCATTATTTTATTTTATAGTTATGCCACAAAATATTTAATTTTATTTTTTTATTCCATAAGGAACTGAATCTTTTGGAGGTCTAAAGGCTTGTTAGAGGTGCTTACAGAGGAAATCGAATTATGTTGTCTTCCAGCAACTTTTCGGGACCATCATGAGCTTCTTAAATCTCCAGTCAGCTGAGGTTCTGCTCGTTCTTTATGGTGTCTCCTGCTGGGCCGCTAAATAGTGAATTGGTTGAAGGTACTGAAAGCAGCAACATGTTTTTAGACTCGGCTTGCTTGGTGCAGACGTGTTCTGTCATTAAAGACAATTTTGAGTTATTTTATCAAGCTATAAAAAACAATCACAGATTTGAGGGAACAAGCCTGTGAAGTCTGTAGTTTCTGTTTATACTGAAATAACTTTGCTTCACACATTTTTCTCTGTAAACAACAGGTGTCACAACATAGAAAACAAGACTGCTACAGTAATAGCTGCAGAAGAAGCTTTTACAGGAAGTGCACTCTTCATACACAAACACAATTAAAAAAATTCAACCTATTTACTCACAGCAGTTTTTGAGGATAGTGTTTAAAGTGTTACTGTGGTTTTTTTTGGTAACCTGGTAAACTTTACTACCATATTACTGCTCAACCCTTCTGTAAAGAATCAGGTCTTAATTTGAGGCAGACTAGATTAAAGATTATTCTGTATTTTAGAATGTAAGTGCACACAGAAAGGATTCATACTCTACATCAGTGTTGGAAGCAGTCTACATAATTTGCGTTTGCATTATTAAGATCCCAAGTTTAATTCTTTAATTATTGGTTAAATTTTACAATAAAACCCAGACACGTGTGGATGAAGGTGGAGAAACACGAAGGTAAATGGAAGATGATATTAACAAAACAATAAAGAAAATAAGGAAGTTAGATAAAGATTCACTATCAACTTGAAAGAAGGAGGAGCGGAAGGGGTGAGGTGACAGACAATAACGAGCGAAAAAAACGAAAAAAAGCAGGAAGTGTGAGAGTTAAGACGAAAGAGGGAGAAGAGAAAAGGGAATGGCGGAGAGCTGTCATTGGGCCATCAGAGGGAGTGTGTCGCCTGCTGACATTGTTTCCATGCTGCTCACTTCAAAGGACTCGGATTATGAAGAGAGCGAGGGGCTTCAGACAATGGGAGGGGAAGAAAATAACATCAAAGTTAGCCGCACATTTGAATTGGGATAATCCCAAAACAGTTGTTCTGAATGCAGCTCCACCGGATCAGATGTCCCTTTTTTCCTTTCCAACATCATTCTGCTGTTTCTAGTCTGAATTTAGCTCAGTGTGTTGCTCTACTGTACGTGGACCTCTTAAATGTGGGTTAGAATCTCGTTAGAACCCGAGTAGTGCGGTTAAATAAACTCGTTATGTTTTTGGGGTTTTTTGTATTTGTGATGTTTGGATGGTGGAAGTCTGTTTGCAATGAGGTTGTCACAATTATCCCACTAAAGCTGACAAATATCAGATGAACACTTTTCAGAACTGAAAACCAAATTTAGTTTAATAATTCTCCTGAGAAATAAGAACCATTAATGAGAAATGAATAAATATTTCTGTATGACTGAACAAATATTACACATGACAGTTATTCTATTAACAGATTGATGGTGTTGAAAGGATGTAAAGGTTTGGTCACAATGACTCATATGAACAGATGTGAATGTGCTACAATTGATTTTTGGACCTTTTACTACGGCCTCCTTATGACATCCTCCTTATGAAATCTAGTGTTCAGAAGTTTGTAGCCCGATCAATGGTCTGGTCCAAGATTTTCTACAATCATGTCATGCAAACCACAGGAACGCCAGGTGAATAGCTTCAAAACAACCTGAGCACATTGCACGAAGATCTGGAATCATTTACTTCTAAAACTGTAGAGAACTGCATGTTTTTACAAGTACATGAAATAGACCAAGATGAAAAACACCCACCAGCATCAGCATCTTCTCTCCCGGTCCTCAAAAGCAGGAGCTACAGCTGGTAGATCTTCTCCATCCTGCAGCTGTAGAAGGTGCAGCTGGAGTCTCTCTACATTGTGGTCATCTTGAAAATTAGAACCTATTTCACAAATGTCTGAGTAGAAGTGATGATCAGCTCATAGATTTTAATATTCCCTAACAAAATGTGTCAACAGCCAGAGGATCATGGAACGTTCCAAAAACACCTGTATGAAGAGAGCAAGAACCCTGCGTCCAGAATACGTCAGAAACACACCTCATATTCTCAAGAACTGATCAAGTTGCTCATGCGGCAGCTGTACCAGCTTCCTGTAGGAAACGGTTCCGCCTCCACGAATATTTACAAACTCCAGATTTTGTAAGCAGACAGGAGATTTGTATGAATGATGCATTCGTACGTGTCATTGTGATCGAGGCTTTAAGGTAACAGTCTTGATTAAAGTCAATTATGTTAAGATGATGATGAGGCTGATTTGGAGGAAAGACCAAAGCCACGCAGGGTTAAAGGTGGAATGTGGAACAGGAACATCACAGCAACATCTGGTGCGCGGACGCCGCAGCCTCAACAACAAAACAAGACCTCCAGCTGCTGCAGTGCCAGGCTCACGGCCCCCGCGTGCGCTCCAATGCCACGAAAAATCCTCACCCAAATCCACTCTGGCCCCTGATCCTCTCCGCCCTCTCCTCCCCCAAGAAGGACAACGAAATCCCTGGGGCTCCAAAGTAGCTGCTTGACCTGTTGACTCCGCCCCCCTCCACAGTACCAGCCTCGCTATTACGGACTATTCACCGTATTAGGCAACCTGTAATGGTGCTCACTACTCTGCTGCTAGTAGATGTAAACATAATGCCAACGTCGTGCCTGTCAGAATAAATATTTAATCATATTTTACTTCAAATATAATTGTTAAAGGAAATTAAAAGAAAGGTATTGTGTTTTTTAAAAGAATAGCTTTTTATTTAAATGTTCCATATTCAACCTTTAACAGCCAGAGTTGGTTATGGCACTTATAGGCGGACCACAGGAGCAGGCAGAGAAAGAATCACAATCTAGACGCAGGTTTAAGCCTGGTGATCCAAAATAGTGTACACATGCAGAACGTGCAGACAGAGACAAGGTCGGAAACGATCCAGGGTTGAAGCACATACAAGATCAATACAACAGACAGATACACATGGGCGCAGGTGAGGAAGCGCAAAACATTCAATTCACCGGCGACAAACAAGAGACACACAGGGGTTTAAATTAGGAGCAACGCAGGTGTAGGTAGTGAGGTTAATTAACTGATTACCAGGCTGGGGGGAGCACACACACCACACCACTGAGAAACCAAATGCTCAAAAAACTCAGAAAACCATTAAGAACCAAATCTAACTAACAGTAGAGACAATAAATAAAGGTGTAGAACATTAAATGCAGACAGATTGGAGGTGTGGAAGACGATACATGACATATGTATTTTTTACATCGTTACAATCAGACACATGTTGGTTTTAAAAAATTCATATTGAATAACAACACTTTGTAATTTTTTGGCATTAGCTTTCTGGTACATACTGGTTCAGCACAGTGCCATCTGAAATCATATGACTACAGTCATGTGACATGGTCATGTGAATAATTTGTTCAATGAAAATTACAATCAATCCAAAGTTTTATTAACATGTAACTTCACAATGTAAAGATTGATTCAGACCATTCCAACAGATGATCCTTCACATCCAGATGTTTATGGACAAGATTCAAAGTAATAAAATCTGTGCAGGGAGGATGATCTGCCCCAGTCCACTGCGGCCCCGGGGCCGGGAGGACACAGGAAACACCTGATTGGTTTGGAACAGAATCCAAGGATGAATTTTTGATATTTATAAATCACAAAAACGGGATGTTGTAACTCTCATTCAATAAAATCATCAGGTATGTGAATGAATTTTATATCAACATCATTTCAATGCACTTTTACATACAAGTACTGTACTTCAAATCTTCAGCGGATCAAAGAAATAAATTGTGTCACGTACTTACATGCGTGTTTAATCACATCTACAACACTTACCTAGAAATGCCATCACCAATGCAAATCCTCTCTGACACGGTGTAGATATTGTTGCTGCAGTTCTGAGCAGCGTCTCTGGATGTGATGTGCAGCTCGCTCAGCCTGAGTTTTCTCTTTTTCACTGCAGTTTTTCTACCTGCTGCACTGGAGGTGTAAAACATTCTTATAATGTTCAGGACAACTAGTTGGGAGTTTGGGTTAATCAGTAGGTAAAGCAGCAGAGGAACGTTTACATGGAACCAAGTCGACATCCAATAACTGGAAATGTATCTGTCGGGGCTTTATATTGTGATACAATTTGTTTTTGGACTGTAGTAGGATTAATCACTTCCTGATGATATTTCTTCTCTTTTTTGCATGTTGTCATTGTTCCTTCCTGCACAGAGATTTGAGGAATGTAAAGTTAAATATTCAGGTTTAGGTGATTAACTGCATGCGTGTTTTGAGTTTTTGAGGCTGTTTTCACAGGCAATGTATTTGTCGATGTATCCCAGCTCCTACGTGTGAGTGTGCATATGCACTTGTTTAAAATGTGAAGCTGCCATATCTGACAGAAGTGAAGCCCACATTACAGTGCCAAGACACACACAAACACACACACACAGATAGACCTTGTGTCTTTTCTCTCTCTAACACCCTATCTTTCCAACTCTGCATCTTTGAACTCTTTCAGTCTCAAACTCTGTTTGTACACTCACATTCAGCTGCACACATGCTTGCCTCACCCTGCCAAAAGGAAGGGGTGGCTGGTGAATAAACAATGGCACTCCGCCCATAGTGTCACCCGCCTGGGCTTTGATCAGCACCACTGTTCCTGCTTCCCCACAGCAGCGCTTCCTGTCTTTCTTACCTGCCGAATGTTGCCACGCACGTATGCCTCCACCTATAACCCAGTGTTTGTGGGCCTACATGCAACCTCTCCCATCTTCTCCTCTCTCAGGTCTTCAAGTCTTTACCTGTATCTTTCTCTCACGCAACAGACCTTTGAGTTAGTGCCCTTCTTTCTGTACAGTGTTGCATTCTCTTACATACACCTTCATATAGTCTGTGAAGCACACACTAATAGGAACACACACCTTTGATCCAGGCATATCCAGCAGCAGCTTGAGGTACAAGTCAAAGAGGAGGTTCTGGTCCTGTGGGTTGAAATGACAGTAGACATGTTACATAATGCAACAATGACCATTGTCCCCCAATGTTTGAGGATGAGAGTGAATACATGAGGTGTGCTGTCCCTTGTACACTACTCAGTGTATTCTTTGTCAAACTCACAGTTGATGTAGTCTTTGTGATCTAGTTGCTGGGCTTTTATGCATGCATAATAATATCAAGAGGTCCCGCACAGGCACACTTTCATAGGGGATAGTTGTAGCTGCTGCAGTTCATCCTGGAGCTGTGTAGTTATATATGCATTAGTTTCTGAGGGGGTTGAAAGGATGACTTTGCCTGTGGGAAGGAATGGCAACGCTGTATCAAGAACAGGTGTGCTGGACCATGTTGCTGAGGCAAAGAGCCACTTCAAACATTTTGTGTATATGATCACGCTTTTGTCCTCCTGCTCCCGTGTCTGTCCATGTCCTTCACAGCATCCAAGATTTTTTGTGTCAACCTTGAGCTGAACATTTGTTTGTTGAAGTTCGCTGATCGCCCGTGTTTTATCCCCTTCGTGTTTAGGAACAACTTTGACTGGTGTTTGTCTTCACCTGCTGGGTGTTTGTATCAAAGACTGTATGCAAAATTGAACATCTACTTCCATCAAAAATGTAGCACACATATCCTACAGTATATACTGGCTCTGCCATATCATATTCATTTATTGAGCAGTTTTATAAACTGTTCGCAAACTATATGTTCCTCTGGTTTTCAGTTGTAAAACGACCATCTTGCTCAGCGGTAGCTTTCCTCTGATGTGTATTAATGTGGACAAGGTCTGACTCTAACATCACGCTCCTGAGCTGGGCCCATCATGGGTGGGCCTGATACATGAATGAGCGAACTAGGTACTCTAGAATTGTGGGACAAAAAGCCTCACTTTTTTACACACTGTTTTTTAAATTTTTTTTTAATCACCGCTTTTGATACAGCAGACGAATTGTTTTTAAATTGCCAAGTAAATCAGTTTTAATTTTTATTCAGGAAACTCTCCTGTTTGTTTATAGGGAGTGGCTATTGGCATGGCTGCTGCCATGCCCCTACAATTAGAGTTATTGATACGTCAGTCGCAATTCATTATTGAGTGCGCATGCGTCAATTTCCGTATATATATGGCCGTGTTTGCGCACGCGCCTCAGATTTAAAAATGGCTGCTGATTGCTAGCAAAGGGAGCAAAGTTTGAAAGTTTTAATCACGCTGTCCAAGAATATCAGCGTAGGAAATGTGTCCAGCTATAAAAAAGACATTAGAACCAGATATTCGGCAACGTCTTCAACCGGGTCTTGTTGCTCAGTTTCACTCAGTGCCCAGTGAGCTAGCTGCTAGCACCGAGGTAGCCACAGTTGAAGATGTTGTTGATATCTGTCGAATATCCAACCTAAAAATAACTTCACCGCAGTGATTACTGCTGCATGTCATGTCCAGTGCTCTGTGTCTGTGTTGTGGGTTTTCTGTGTCGGGTGAGTTCTCTTCTCAGAGATATCATCTTCGTGGAGAGCAGAGCAGGCTGATTGATCACAGCTGGCGGAGATCAGGACTGATGAGGAGTGAGAGCTGTATTTAAACTGCAGGCAGACTCTCAGTCGACGCCTGGTTGTTGACCTAAACGGTAAACATACCTCACGCCATCCTTCCGAGTTTCTAAGTGTTTTTTCTTCCGAGTCTCCTAGTGTTTTTGTTCTTCCGAGTTTCCTCGTTGTTGTTTCCTAGTAACCTGTCTTCTCTCCAGGACTACATCCAGAGCTCTCACTCTTCCGTCCTCCCGTGCAACCATCTTCCGAGTTCCCGTGTTCCTGAGTCTCTCTGTGCCCCCCTGGATTATCTCTGTGTTTACTGTGGATTACCCCTGTGTTTCACCTGAGTCCACCTGCACTCCTTGTGACCTCCTGTGTCTCTCCTCGTGACTCTCCCTGGACCTCCCTGCTTCATCTCCGCCTTCAGCCTGCCAGCTCTCCAGCCGCTCACCCGACACACACACCTCCAGGACTCCATCTCCATTCCCAGACACACCACTGGACCTGCCTTCCCCTGTGTTCATCATCATCAGCCCTCCCGTGAGTGTTTCTCCCTCCGTGAACATTTCCTTCGTGTGTCCTCGTGCGTCAGTCACTAACTGTTTCTCTCCTCCCCAGTCCCAGAGATACCCCGAGAATAATCACCAGTGTACAGTTCACCTTCACATCTTGTAAATAAACTTTCACCTTTTTCACCTGAGCTTGTGTCCGTGTGTGAGTCTGCAATTGGGTCAGAACCTCTCCTAGTGAGAACGTGACACTGCATCCCCGGAGGCAACAACAAAAAATACCAAATAAATATGAATACAAATACAAATATATGTTCAAATATTTAAACCTGACTTTTTCCCTCTTTATATGAGTAGCATTTACAACTCCAACAGTATATGTTCAAATATAAACTTAATCACTATTTAAATCGGATTAAAAGTTTCAAAATACAGATACCTGTGCATATGGAACAGATATGGAAAGGTACAGAGGCTTATTGCAAACCAAGAACTTGCTACATGTTCATCTGCCGTATCAAAAACGGTGAGCTAAAGAGTCCGACATGACAGACGCGTAGCCACTGCCTTGTTTATATGGAAGACACAGGATTTAAGTCACCAGAGGGAGCTTTGGTTGTTCTGACTTCGCTTCTGTGTTACTTTCCTGTAACCTTGCACTGCAAACTGAATTTTTGCAAGATTTGGAGTTTTCCAAACCCACAAAAATCCATCTAAACTGTCTTACGTCAAGCCACTGGTGGTTAGGATCAATCATTGCTTAGCATTGTGCTTTGGGGTGGGTGTTCTGGTATGATGACGGCAGCAAGTGCCCAGGCAAAGCAAAACAAACATGGCCGCGCCGGTGGATGTACGCATAGAAGCGGCTATTAAATCTGTTTTAGGAGAACTAGAGTTGATTTCTAGGGCTGCAACAATTACTCGAGTAACTCGAATAATTCAGTTACAAAAAATATTCATGACTGGCTGACCTTTGACTCCTCAGGTATCTTGTCATAAGAAATTATCCTGCCACCATGATTGATACAGTCATATGCGCTCGAGCATATTTTGGAAAAACACTCAGCAAGACCACGTCTGTCCAAAATGTGAACTTGGAGCCAAAATTAATCTCATGGTAACAGAAAGAGCTTGTGTTTTCTGTGATCCAGGGTTATTTCAGCAGGATGATGACAGACCTCGTTCTGCACAACAGCAGAGCCTTGCGGCACAGAGATCATGCGCTTGACCAGCCTGTATGTTGTCCAGATCAAAGCTTCCTCTGAGAACGTATATGATGCATTTTAGAGGGGAATCAAATGACCACTGAGCTGATAAAATGTTTGGTAAGGATTTAATGCAAAACTGCATCATGTGTTATCTGTTCTTAAACAAGTGTAAATTGTAAATAATGGGAAAAGTGATGCAACACAGTGACACACATCTCTCCTGCTGCTCTGTTTTGTGTGTTAATTGCCATTTAATTAGAGATTTAAATTAAATGAATATAATAGAAATGGTCAGTGAAAACCTTGTGAATCATTTCTTTGTT
Organism: Pachypanchax playfairii; assembly: GCA_006937955.1. Classification (NCBI taxonomy): domain Eukaryota; kingdom Metazoa; phylum Chordata; class Actinopteri; order Cyprinodontiformes; family Aplocheilidae; genus Pachypanchax; species Pachypanchax playfairii. Next base: position 523,785 of record SSNP01000216.1, on the reverse strand, counting down.
CCTGTGTGCTTTGATCTTCATTAAGTAAACCACCGAAGATGGTTTGATCCTAGATTTAAACTATGAGAGACCATATAGGAGATAAATTACTTTTTATCAGGATCTCTCATACAGTGTATTATAGTCCCAGATGCATCATATCAGAGTGTGTAAAAACTTTGCAGGTATATTTTAATCCCTCCTTTCCACCAGACGCGTAAGCGCTGCATAACGTCAGCAAAGGGTCAATATGACCATTTCCACCGGGTGCGAAGCAGCGCGACTCAGACGCGTCTCAGAAGCGTAGTGTCGCTGCCTTTACGTGGCAGTTCTATTTTTTTACGCACTACTCTTCTAAAACATGTCAAGCTCAGCAGTTTGGTTTGGACCAGACATGAAATCAGGCAGTTTCAAAATAAAGGACATGTACAGATTTACATTTGATTGACAATGAAAAAATACACGACCTGCGATGGGTTTAAAGTCCGTAGGTGGTGTGAAAATAAACCACATACCTGGATACATGTTGTTGCCTTTCTCCCTGCTTGTTGTTGTGTGTACTGACGAAATCACGCGTGTTTTCGCAATTTTCCTATGATTTCCCAGGACCAGCTGGATGGACCGATTTCGCAAGTTATATGTGTCTAAATTGCTTCCGGTGGGAAGCGATGCGTGCATGATTTTGCAAGTAAAACACGCCGCGCCCCTTACGTGTCTGGTGGAAAGGAGGGGTAGTTGTTAGAAATTAAAATGGCCTAAAAGGCCAACAAATACTGAGAACTGCTTCCAGCTGTATTTGGAGGTCTTACGTTAAGAAGTTCTGCAGAGCTAACACGTACTTTGTTGTGATCATTCATAAATAATCTTATGGAAAACTTTGTGTAGATGTCAAAAGAAAGCTGTTCAAATTAGATCCCCTGGTGCTTCTTGGATCTTGTGAGACAATGTGAAAATGGGCCCTTGTTCCACCAAAGCTATGTTTTAATCCACCCTGCAGTCTGTCTGTTTTCATTGTTTATTCTAATATTTATTCTGCTGATCCAATCATCTGCCACCAACTGACTGCCAGAAAATACACACAGAAAAAACAACAATCAGGAACCCAGATGTAATATTTTAAGCTAACATTTACTAACATCATACGTTATGTAACACTGTCACTAGTTGTCACTTAATTTAATAACTTTTAGTGTTGGAGAAAAACCTTTTATATATTGTTAAAAAAAGACAATAACTTGAGAAGTAATCATAGTGACATCTGCTTCAGATTGTTTCTCAGCTATTTAACTACCATGTAATGCACAACTTTAACCCTACAAACATAAGATAACAGTATTAGCTTGGTTTGTTAGTGAAAATTCAGCTAATTAGTAAAAATGTCAAAACACTAACAAACAAAAAGATAATAGTTTTGTTACTTTACTGTCAGCGTGTTCTTCACCCTGAGCAGCTTAACTCTGGATTTCCTCGTTCCAGTTGCTTTCACGTTCCTTCACGATGAAAGAAGTGCTTTAGTTAGAGCCTTTAAAATGCAGGTCTTCCGCTGAAAGACTAGAGTTACAACCTGTCCTTCAGGACATGTCCATTCGATTCTTCTTCTGCTGACCTCAGTCCAATCAGAAATCAGAAATTCAAACTCTTGAGCACACAGTCTTACTTAAATACCATCATTCACATGCATAAATATACCTGCTATCACACACACAATCATTCCCTCATCCAGATCATTATCAAATACCAACTTCTAACAGGAAATGTAAAAGGTTATGTAAAGGACATTGATGAGTTGTATATGAGTTTGGTTATGTGAGAGAAAGAGACAGTGATATGATGCTTAAGAGACTGATATGGTGTATAAGAGATCATAATATATGTGAAAGCATAAATATTTGATCTCTTTGCCTCTCAGAAACACCTCTTACACGATGTGGATGAAACTTCCTTTAAGCAGGATTTCTTTTGTTAAAATCAACCTAATTCAACAGATCAACCAGTTTTCAATCATTTAAACTAATCGAGACAGTTTTGTTGCCCCGCGTGGTTATTGTGCTTTATATATAAAAATAATAATGGGACTTTTATGTTGTCAGAATAATCGGAGTTGATTTTTTCCACCTGTTTTGCTCTTTATAATTTGCATCAAGAGATGTGAAAGCAAATGTCACGCTCTTTATCACTGATCCTCCAAAGCGTTCATCAGTGTATATCACTATCACATACACTCATCAATCATAATACAATACAGTACAATGATGGCAAGATGAAACAGTATTTTTGTTATGTTGTATGTTTGTTTTGAGGTTTTTGTACAAAACGTGTGCATGTGAGTGCAACTCCCCACGCGTGCATTGTGTTGGCTGATTGATGACTTTTCCAGCTGTGGGCAGTGTTTTGATCCACATATCAGAGGAGGAGGAAATAGGAGAGATAACATTCCAGGATGCTACAAGGGAACGTGGGAAGTAGAACAGCTCATAGAGACCCTGATCTATTGGAATACAACAAACAGAAATTACTCACCAACCCACCAGCTAAATGTTGTGTTCAAAAACCCTTTAATGGACTTGTAAATTCTACATATCTTTGCCTTGATCTCCTGTGCTACAAGTTTTGTTGGGGGGGTTATAAATTAGCTGCACCAAAAACTGTAAATTTGCTCAAATATTCTAACATCCATCTGTGCAATTGTCACCGCATTTTTATTGGGTCTAACAACATAACAGGTCCAGGTGGGAAATCCAGACATCCCTCTCCAGTGACACACTCCAACTCCTCCTGGGGGATCCCGAGGTGTTCCCAGACCAGATAAGATGTATAAATCCCTCCAGCAAATTCTGGCTCTGCTCCGGGGTCTCCTCCCTGTCAGACATGCCTAAAAAACCTCCAGAGGGAAACAACCAGGTGGCGTTCTAATCAGATGCCTGAACCACCTCACATGACTCCCTTTGATGAGGAGGAGCCGCTAACTTTGAGTCCTCCAGGTGATGTAGCTCCTCACATGGGGTCTCATTTATAAAACTTTGTGTAAAATCCTTACTAAAACCGTAAATAAGCTCAGCAAAAAAAAAATGTACTTACGCCAAGTAAGTTTGTGACCTATAAAACATGGAGTACGCACAGCTGCACACAATCTCCGCTTTATAAATCACACTTTACCTAGAAATGTGCTCAGGTGTTTCTGGATCACATCCCGTCCTCAACATGCCCACTTTCTGCCATAAATGGTCAATGCAAAGTGCCTTGTGGATCTCATGCATATACATAAGCCGGCTAGTTGCAGCATTCCACCAATAACGATGGCGACCGCAGATCAAGGAAGCGCAACTTCACCGAAGCAGAAATTGAGGTTCTTGTGGGTGAGGTGGAAAAACAAAAGGAAGTGCTTTTTGGAGGTCACAGCAGTGGCATAACAAATAAGAGAAAATCCACAGAGTGGCACAGCGTTGCTGAAGCCATCAATGCTGTGAGTTCTTCAGAGAGATCTGTGGCGGATATAAAAAAAAAAGGTCCGATCTGAAGGTGGAGGCAAAAAAAATGGCTTGACACCGCCAGAGTGTGTCTGCCACTGGCGGAGGCCCTGGCACCGCTGATCCCCCACAGCTTGCTGTAAGGATCTCAGCAGTACTCGGACCGGCAAGCGTGCATGGCATCGTGCCGGAGAAGGAGGGAGACACTGACCATGCAGAGGAGACTAAGCCTATTATTATTACAGATCAAATGTGTACGTCATTAAAATATAAAACAAAACCAAATCTCATTGTTTCCCCTCCAGTAACTCTGGACGAAGCGTCCAATGAGGCATCCCGGGCGGCGACCGAAGATGTGGCTGCACGGTCGGTCTGTCTCACCAGTGCACCTCGGGCGCATGGCGCACCTGGAGGTGGCCGGGTGCTAACTGACGCTGTCCTACAGGCAGAGAGGGACATGATTAGTGCGGTGAACAACGTGCGAGAAGAACTGCACAAATATGTGATGTCCTGACTGAAATTTCAGGCACACTTAAAGAATTAAAAATTATAAACAAATAAAAAATCATCCCTTCTTTGTTGGTCCTATAAACGACGCATGACATTTTGTCTCAATCTGGCCCCCAGCTGATATTCCTCATTTCGGGGCGGGGGCTGTGTGTGTGTGTGTCTTAGTCAACTTAAAGCCATAGTGCGTAACTTCTGTAACTTCTGTCGCCCCCTGGCGGGATTTTTGCGTCATTACAACAATAAAGCTGGCGCTTCCATGTGACGTAAGCCCAGCTGCCACCGCTTTATCTCTGCCGTTGTTATTCCAACCGGTATCTGTCTTAATCAAGCTTCAAATTCAGTCTGTTTACTTTACCTGGCTCTATATTTGTTTCAATAAATATCATTTCATTGTTGAAAAAATCAAGAGAAACCAGTAAAATATAAAAATACTGGTAAAAAAAAAAAAAAAAACCTTCAGAGTTCAGGTTGGATTGTTTACAGGTTTGATTGTTCACTTTAATCTACATTTAACAGTTTGGTGTTGAAATTTATTAGTCAGCTGTTGGGGCCACAATGATCTATTTGTCTTATTCAGTGAATTTTTTCAGTTTTGACACGATGCAGAATCCTGCAATCAGCTACACTGATCTGACTGACTGAAAAACCGTTACACTGGCAAACTGACAGACACAAACTGACACAGATAGAGACAGAATCAGCTGATCAGCTGGAACTTCGGCGCTCTGGGTTTCATCTGGTGCGCATTTTATATTTTGACAGTGTGTGCGGACCTGCGGACCACTTATGCACCCCTGAACATCAGCCAGATCTCTTCTCTCCACCGAGGAAAAGCGACGCCGATACAAATTCGCCTTTGCCTTCACCTTCGGTCACTTTCCTTCTTAGCCAATAGTCCCTCTGCCGAACGTCCCGGAATTTTTTTTTTTTTTTCGTGGTAGGATCCACTTCCCGATAAGTGTCTCTCAGCTGTTTATTTGGATTCTCCACCATGTCGACCTTCACGTTCTGCCGGCTGCTACGAGACGCTGCGTTCTATTTCTTATTATTTTTCTTGTTGTGACATAAAAGACGTAATTTCATGTGCGACAGCGCGGGAATGTCGCGGAGGACACGCAAAATAAAAATTATATATTTTGAAAAATACCGTGAGATGTTTGAGGAGCTGATCGGCTTAATCTGCATTGTGTCATCTCCTCTGATAGTGGCTTGGCTGAAACGGACATCCACGGACATGTAAAAGTTACGCACTCCAGCTTTAAAGTTGTACATTTTTTTTTATAAATCTCAAAGTTTGCGTGGAAAGTTGCTTACACAGTTTTCCGACCCCGTTTTGTGCGTAAGCAAGCTTTATAAATGAAACCCCTGATCTATAAGGCTGATCTCAGCCACCCATGGCTGTGAACACGGTACAAACAAGTGTTGGATCATTTCTAATGGCTTCCTTAGGGCAGCTCTATAAGAATCTACTGTTTGTAGTCCATTCAGAAGCTTGTGGCCAGGTTTTGTTCAAGATTATCTACAAACACACCAAGCAAACCCTTGAAATAACCTCAAATTAGAAGCTTTTTTTACAACTTTCTGAGCAGATGTGTTGGTCAACACAGAGTTTGGGAGATTCTGGACCTCCACCACTTACTGTATATTCCCCAACAAAAGTGGCAACTGCCAGAGGATCTTCTTAACAAGGACTTTAAATGGCCGTGAGTTGCACATTGGGGGGGGGGGGGGTTGCGCATCTTATGACAATAATTACCTCGCACTGGAGGGACACTTTACACACCAGGTCGCTCTGATCACTGTTGTCTGCTGTGTGTTGCACAACATTCTACAACATCACAGAGTGGACCCTGAAGATGTCTTTGCTGCAGCTCATCAATATATTTTTTTCCTCTTCCGCTCATATTTGAAACTCCAATGGCTCGAATTTAATTTTCCGTTTGTGCCTTTCTTGCACCGGTTAACAACTGAGCAATCAATCTTGGTAGATCACCCGCAAATCAGGAACACGCCCTTGGCGCTACACGTTTGCCGTGCAGGCAATTTTGCACTCTTTACTTGGAATATTGATAAATCAAGCCCTTAGTGTCCGGAGTTTTTAGGATGACAGTTACATTTTGCAACTTTTGTTAAACTTAACATTTTATTAAATGATATTCAGCTTCATAAAGACTCATTCATGAGTGCTGACACACAAACGAATACGAACACACATACACACACACCGAGCATATGGAGCATGTTTTGAAGTTGTTTCCTATTCTCTTTCTACCGTAGCTCACAGCTGAAAGAGACTGAGACAGAAAGATAAAGAACAGTATGTTCCCCCTGTGGGCACAACTCATTTGCAGTGTGTCTTTATTAGTGTGCCAATTGTCATACTATTTTCATCAGCGCTTGCAAAGACACCCCCATAACTACACCGACGTGTGCGCACATATCGCAGAACATAAGATACCTGTTCAAACAGCTTTTGTCAGAAAAAGTTTCTGAGCTGCTGCCATCACAGCAAAGCTTCACCCTTCACTTGTGAATCAGTTGCAGGGAAACTGTTGAAAAGCATCTAAAAAGCAAGTCAATTCACACCGTTATCAGTGTTTTCTTTCAGAGGGGCCGTCCTGGTCGACTTGCTTAACCACGTTTTTTTATTCCTATACACAGACAGACAGACAAGGCTGCAAAGCAAAAGCAAAAGTTTCTCTTCTCAAACACCTCAGGAGGGAGACCTCTCTCCTCCTCCTACTCCTCCTCCTCCTCCTACAGCTTCTTTATTCTTTACCTTTCCCACAATCCTTTGATAAAAGTGCAGATAAAAGAGAGACTGTGCTCATCTCTCTGGCCATCCATCTCTCCTTGAGGTTAGCACCTCTTTTATTATTTACTATTAGATCAGTAGCAATACATCCACACAAAGCCTTGTTCTACTAAAGCTGCTGTGTGTGTGTGGGCGCAGTCCGCATATCTTTGCTTATGTATGTCTGTGTGCTTTATGCCCCTTGTGTGTGTATCTGTTTTCACCCTTTACTCGTGTGTGTGTGTGTCCTTGGCTGGAGGCGGTGCAGTGTGAGGTTTTCGCTGCTGTCTGAAGTCGTCCAGCCTCAGTGTCATTAGAGGATCTCTTTAATCCAGACTTTGGGAGAAACTTCTGACAGCACGCTGCAAATAGAAAGGCACCGCCGCACATGAAGAGCAGCTCAGCTCCTAACAAAACACCAAGTTTAAAGAGGCCCCTGGCCTTTTTTCCCCTCCTTCCCTCCTCCCACCCTTCCCTCCCTTCTTTTCTTCTTTGCTTTTTTCCTGCCCTCTGTTGCTTTTACTTTACCCTAGGGAAACATGCTTGCCTTATCTGCACAGGAGGGACCACCCAGGAAAGAATGACTCAGGCATTGCAACTTATCTGTGTGTGTATGTAGGTTTGTGCGCATAATAACTGCACACTCATTTGACTGAGTGCAGAGCTCACATTTTCAGAGCTTTCGATGTTAATATTGATGCATGCCCATACCTGCGCGAATCCCTCTGAGCAGTGTTTGTCAGTGCACGTGTGCTTCGCTCCTCTTCTGAGCTTGAGTTAGGAATGAAAGAAAGGAAAAGCCACAATTGTTGATGGAGAGGTGAAAGAGGCCCCAGAGATACAGCGCTGAACTCTCAACCCAACCACGTGGTCCTTCCCTTTCACTTTCCTGCTTTTCCTCTACTGTTGCTGCTTCCTATTTCCTCCTGATAGCTACATTTCTGTCTTCATTTTCTTTTTGGTTTTGTGATTCAAGATGATGCATCGCTTTCATGTAGTTGTATCAATCATGCTCCCTTCTCTTCCTCTGCCTGCCCTCCTTCACTGCATCTTCCCAAAAAGAGATTTGCTTTCTCCTCTCCTCTCCATCACCCCACTCTGCATCCCACATAAACTGCACATCCTTCACATTTCAGTGGAAACAAACTGCATTCTGGGATACTGGTTGGAAAAAATCCTTATGCTATGAGATTTTAAGTCTCCCTTAAACTATAAATCCTGTTTTGTTTGAGATATTTTCTCTGGATTGTTAAGGCATATTCATAGATTTATTATTTTCAGTATTTTTTGGACTGAAATCAAATCTGAGCTGGTGAATTTTCTGTTTCTAGCTCTGTGTAATATCATCCATCTGCTCTGTCTGCCTACAGTAAATGACTCAATATCTCCAAAGTCCTTTTTGACTCACAAAGCTCTCATGTTCATCCGCAGAATCATCCCATACGATTCTATCAAGTGACAAACGGTGAACTTGTGACCTCCAGACATGTTTTGAGCACATCAAATGTTGAACCCACAAGAAAGCGTGTGTCACCAGTGAAGCCCTCTACTTAACTGTTTGTTCCCAGAAGAAGCGGTTCAGAAATGCTGCGTCATAGTGCGGGAAATCAGACAGGGGGGTCTGGTTTGTTTGGGGTTTCTCATCTTCTACGTTTTTCATGCGGATGGCCTAATAACCACATTTAAAATGTGCAAATACCTCTTAAATAATCTACAGATAAATGTGTTTATCACTGACACATATACTTTGTCTTACAGTAGATTTAATCACTGTTGTGGCCATCTTTTCCCTGAATCACTCAGACTTGTCTCTTATGACTATCTGCAAATACTTTTTGTAACTTTTTAACCCTTGACTTGTGAAGTAAAAGGTCCAGAATAAAAATAAAATCTCTAACGTTTACTCCTACATTCTTATCTGCTTGTGTACAATTAATTAAAGCTGCTCTTTCATTGACATTTAGTTTTTGACTCACCAACGAAAAAACTAAATCAGGATGGAGTTACACAGTGTGGAGTTACACAGGAAGGAGTTACACAGTGTGGAGTTACACAGAGTGGAGTTACACAGGAAGGAGTTACACAGGGTGGAGTTACACAATGTGGAGTTACACAGGAAGGAGTTACACAGTGTGGAGTTACACAGAGTGGAGTTACACAGGAAGGAGTTACACAGGGTGGAGTTACACAGTGTGGAGTTACACAGGAAGGAGTTACACAAGGTGGAGGTACACAGGGTGGAGGTACACAGGGTGGAGTTACACAGGACCGAGGTACACAGTGTGGAGGTACACAGTGTGGAGGTACACAGTGTGGAGTTACACAGGGTGGAATTACACAAGACGGAGTTACACAGGACGCAGTTACACAGTGTGGAGGTACACAGGAAGGAGTTACAGAGGGTGGAGTTACACAATGTGGAGTTACACAGGAAGGAGTTACACAGTGTGGAGGTACACAGGGTGGAGTTACACAGGACGGAGGTACACAGGGTGGAGGTACACAGTGTGGAGGTACACAGGGCGGAGGTACACAGGGCGGAGGTACACAGTGTGGAGGTACACAGTGCGGAGGTACACAGTGTGGAGGTACACAGGGTGGAGTTACACAGGGTGGAATTACACAAGACGGAGTTACACAGGACGCAGTTACACAGTGTGGAGGTACACAGGAAGGAGTTACAGAGTGTGGAGGTACACAGGAAGGAGTTACACAGTGTGGAGGTACACAGTGTGGAGGTACACAGGGTGGAGTTACACAGGGTGGAGTTACACAGGAAGGAGTTACACAGGATGGAGTTACACAGGGTGGAGTTACACAGGAAGGAGTTACACAGTGTGGAGTTACACAGGGTGGAGTTACACAGGGTGGAGGTACACAGGACGGAGGTACACTGTGTGGAGGTACACAGGACGGAGGTACACAGGACGGAGGTACACAGTGTGGAGGTACACAGGGTGGAGTTACACAGGGTGGAGGTACACAGTGTGGAGTTACACAGGGTGGGGTTACACAGAGTGGAGTTACACAGGGTGGAGTTACACAGGAAGGAGTTACACAGTGTGGAGTTACACAGGGTGGAGTTACACAGGGTGGAGGTACACAGGACGGAGGTACACTGTGTGGAGGTACACAGGACGGAGGTACACAGGACGGAGGTACACAGTGTGGAGGTACACAGGGTGGAGGTACACAGGGTGGAGTTACACAGGGTGGAGTTACACAGGAAGGAGTTACACAGTGTGGAGTTACACAGGGTGGAGTTACACAGGAAGGAGTTACACAGGGTGGAGTTACACAGAGTGGAGTTACACAGGAAGGAGTTACACAAGGTGGAGGTACACAGGGTGGAGGTACACAGGGTGGAGTTACACAGGGCGGAGTTACACAGTGTGGAGGTACACAGTGTGGAGGTACACAGGGTGGAGTTACACAGGGTGGAATTACACAAGACGGAGTTACACAGGACGCAGGTACACAGTGTGGAGGTACACAGTGTGGAGTTACACAGGGTGGGGTTACACAGAGTGGAGTTACACAGGGTGGAGTTACACAGGAAGGAGTTACACAGTGTGGAGTTACACAGGGTGGAGTTACACAGGGTGGAATTACACAAGACGGAGTTACACAGGACGCAGTTACACAGGGTGGAGGTACACAGGGTGGAGTTACACAGTGTGGAGGTACACAGTGTGGAGGTACACAGTGTGGAGGTACACAGGGTGGAGTTACACAGGGTGGGGGTACACAGGGAGGAGTTACACAGTGTGGAGGCACACAGGGGGGAGTTACAAAGGGGGGGGGTTACACATGGGGAAGTTACACAGGATGGAGTTACACAGGGGGGAGTTACAAAGGGGGGGTTACACATGGGGGAGTTACACAGTGTGGAGGTACACAGGGTGGAGTTACACAGTGTGGAGGCACACATGGGGGAGTTACACAGGGGGGAGTTACAAAGGGGGGGGGTTACACAGGACGGCGTTACACAGGATGGAGTTACACAGGGGGGAGTTACACATGGGGGAGTTACACAGGGTGGAGCTACACAAGGTGGAGGTACACAGGACGGAGGTACACTGTGTGGAGGTACACAGGACGGAGGTACACAGGACGGAGGTACACAGTGTGGAGGTACACAGGGTGGAGGTACACAGGGTGGAGTTACACAGGAAGGAGTTACACAGTGTGGAGTTACACAGAGTGGAGTTACACAGGAAGGAGTTACACAGGGTGGAGTTACACAGGAAGGAGTTACACAGGGTGGAGGTACACAGGGTGGAGGTACACAGGGTGGAGTTACACAGTGTGGAGGTACACAGTGTGGAGGTACACAGTGTGGAGGTACACAGGGTGGGGTTACACAGAGTGGAGTTACACAGGGTGGAGTTACACAGGAAGGAGTTACACAGTGTGGAGTTACACAGGGTGGAGGTACACAGGGTGGAGGTACACAGGGTGGAGTTACACAGGACCGAGGTACACAGTGTGGAGGTACACAGTGTGGAGGTACACAGTGTGGAGTTACACAGGGTGGGGTTACACAGAGTGGAGTTACACAGGGTGGAGTTACACAGGAAGGAGTTACACAGTGTGGAGTTACACAGGGTGGAGTTACACAGGAAGGAGTTACACAGGGTGGAGTTACACAGGAAGGAGTTACACAAGGTGGAGGTACACAGGGTGGAGGTACACAGGGTGGAGTTACACAGGGTGGAGGTACACAGGACGGAGGTACACTGTGTGGAGGTACACAGGACGGAGGTACACAGGACGGAGGTACACAGTGTGGAGGTACACAGGGTGGAGGTACACAGGGTGGAGTTACACAGGGTGGAATTACACAAGACGGAGTTACACAGGACGCAGTTACACAGTGTGGAGGTACACAGGAAGGAGTTACACAGTGTGGAGTTACACAGGGTGGAGTTACACAGGGTGGAGGTACACAGGACGGAGGTACACTGTGTGGAGGTACACAGGACGGAGGTACACAGGACGGAGGTACACAGTGTGGAGGTACACAGTGTGGAGGTACACAGTGTGGAGTTACACAGGGTGGGGTTACACAGAGTGGAGTTACACAGTGTGGAGTTACACAGGAAGGAGTTACACAGGGTGGAGGTACACAGGGTGGAGGTACACAGGGTGGAGTTACACAGTGTGGAGGTACACAGTGTGGAGGTACACAGGGCGGAGGTACACAGGACGGAGGTACACAGTGTGGAGGTACACAGGGTGGAGGTACACAGGGTGGAGGTACACAGTGTGGAGGTACACAGTGTGGAGGTACACAGTGTGGAGGTACACAGTGTGGAGTTACACAGGGTGGGGTTACACAGAGTGGAGTTACACAGGGTGGAGTTACACAGGGTGGAGGTACACAGGACGGAGGTACACTGTGTGGAGGTACACAGGACGGAGGTACACAGGACGGAGGTACACAGTGTGGAGGTACACAGGGTGGAGTTACACAGGGTGGAATTACACAAGACGGAGTTACACAGGACGGAGGTACACTGTGTGGAGGTACACAGGACGGAGGTACACAGGACGGAGGTACACAGTGTGGAGGTACACAGGGTGGAGGTACACAGGGTGGAGTTACACAGGGTGGAATTACACAAGACGGAGTTACACAGGACGCAGTTACACAGTGTGGAGGTACACAGGAAGGAGTTACAGAGTGTGGAGGTACACAGGGTGGAGTTACACAGGGTGGAGTTACACACAAGGTGGAGGTACACAGGGTGGAGGTACACAGGGTGGAGTTACACAGAGTGGAGGTACACAGTGTGGAGTTACACAGTGTGGAGTTACACAGTGTGGAGTACACAGGGTGGAGTTACACAGTGTGGAGTTACACAGGGTGGAGTTACACAGGGTGGAGTTACACAGGACCGAGGTACACAGTGTGGAGGTACACAGTGTGGAGGTACACAGGGTGGAGTTACACAGGGTGGAGTTACACAGGAAGGAGTTACACAGTGTGGAGTTACACAGAGTGGAGTTACACAGGAAGGAGTTACACAGGGTGGAGTTACACAGGGAGGAGTTACACAGGGTGGAGGTACACAGGGTGGAGGTACACAGGGTGGAGTTACACAGTGTGGAGGTACACAGTGTGGAGGTACACAGGGTGGAGGTACACAGGGTGGAGTTACACAGGATGGAGTTACACAGGGTGGAGTTACACAGGAAGGAGTTACACAAGGTGGAGGTACACAGGGTGGAGGTACACAGGGTGGAGGTACACAGTGTGGAGGTACACAGTGTGGAGGTACACAGGGTGGAGTTACACAGGGTGGAGGTACACAGGAAGGAGTTACACAGGGTGGAGTTACACAGAGTGGAGTTACACAGGGTGGAGTTACACAGGACGGAGTTACACAGGGTGGAGTTACACAGGACGGAGGTACACAGGACGGAGGTACACTGTGTGGAGGTACACAGGACGGAGGTACACAGGACGGAGGTACACAGTGTGGAGGTACACAGGGTGGAGGTACACAGGGTGGAGTTACACAGTGTGGAGGTACACAGGGTGGAGGTACACAGGACGGAGGTACACAGTGTGGAGGTACACAGGGCGGAGGTACACAGTGTGGAGGTACACAGGAAGGAGGTACACAGGGTGGAGGTACACAGGGTGGAGTTACACAGGGTGGAATTACACAAGACGGAGTTACACAGGACGCAGTTACACAGTGTGGAGGTACACAGGAAGGAGTTACACAGTGTGGAGGTACACAGGGTGGAGTTACACAGGGTGGAGTTACACAGGAAGCAGTTACACAGTGTGGAGTTACACAGAGTGGAGTTACACAGGAAGGAGTTACACAGGGTGGAGTTACACAGGACGGAGGTACACAGTGTGGAGGTACACAGGGTGGAGGTACACAGTGTGGAGGTACACAGGGTGGAGGTACACAGGGTGGAGTTACACAGGGTGGAATTACACAAGACGGAGTTACACAGGACGCAGTTACACAGTGTGGAGGTACACAGGAAGGAGTTACACAGTGTGGAGGTACACAGGAAGGAGGTACACAGTGTGGAGGTACACAGTGTGGAGGTACACAGGGTGGAGTTACACAGGGTGGAGGTACACAGGACGGAGGTACACTGTGTGGAGGTACACAGGACGGAGGTACACAGGACGGAGGTACACAGTGTGGAGGTACACAGGGCGGAGGTACACAGGGTGGAGTTACACAGGGTGGAATTACACAAGGCGGAGTTACACAGGACGGAGGTACACAGTGTGGAGGTACACAGGAAGGAGTTACACAGTGTGGAGGTACACAGGGTGGAGTTACACAGGGTGGAGTTACACAGGGTGGAGGTACACAGGGTGGAATTACACAAGACGGAGTTACACAGGACGCAGTTACACAGTGTGGAGGTACACAGGAAGGAGTTACACAGGGTGGAGGTACACAGGAAGGAGTTACACAGTGTGGAGTTACACAGAGTGGAGTTACACAGGAAGGAGTTACACAAGGTGGAGGTACACAGGGTGGAGGTACACAGGGTGGAGTTACACAGGGTGGAGTTACACAAGACGGAGTTACACAGGACGGAGTTACACAGAGTGGAGGTACACAGGAAGGAGTTACACAGTGTGGAGTTACACAGGGTGGAGTTACACAGGGTGGAGGTACACAGGACGGAGGTACACTGTGTGGAGGTACACAGGACGGAGGTACACAGGACGGAGGTACACAGTGTGGAGGTACACAGGGTGGAGTTACACAGGGTGGAATTACACAAGACGGAGTTACACAGGACGCAGTTACACAGTGTGGAGGTACACAGGAAGGAGGTACACAGGGTGGAGGTACACAGGGGGGAGTTACACAGGGTGGAGTTACACAGGAAGGAGGTACACAGGGTGGAGGTACACAGGGTGGAGTTACACAGGGTGGAATTACACAAGACGGAGTTACACAGGACGCAGTTACACAGTGTGGAGGTACACAGGAAGGAGTTACACAGTGTGGAGGTACACAGGGTGGAGTTACACAGGGTGGAGTTACACAGGAAGGAGTTACACAGTGTGGAGTTACACAGAGTGGAGTTACACAGGGTGGAGTTACACAGGAAGGAGTTACACAATGTGGAGTTACACAGGGTGGAGTTACACAGGGTGGAGGTACACAGGACGGAGGTACACAGTGTGGAGGTACACAGGGTGGAGTTACACAGGGTGGAGTTACACAGGACGGAGTTACACAGGAAGGAGTTACACAGTGTGGAGGTACACAGTGTGGAGGTACACAGGGTGGAGTTACACAGGGTGGAGTTACACAGGAAGGAGTTACACAGTGTGGAGGTACACAGGGTGGAGGTACACAGTGTGGAGTTACACAGGGTGGGGTTACACAGAGTGGAGTTACACAGGGTGGAGTTACACAGGCCGGAGTTACACAGTGTGGAGTTACACAGGGTGGAGTTACACAGGACGGAGGTACACAGGACGGAGGTACACTGTGTGGAGGTACACAGGACGGAGGTACACAGGACGGAGGTACACAGTGTGGAGGTACACAGGGTGGAGGTACACAGGGTGGAGGTACACAGGAAGGAGTTACACAGTGTGGAGTTACACAGAGTGGAGTTACACAGGAAGGAGTTACACAGGGTGGAGGTACACAGGGTGGAGGTACACAGGACGGAGGTACACAGGACGGAGGTACACAGTGTGGAGGTACACAGGGTGGAGTTACACAGGGTGGAGATACACAGAGTGGAGTTACACAGGGTGGAGTTACACAGGAAGGAGTTACACAGTGTGGAGTTACACAGGGTGGAGTTACACAGGGTGGAGGTACACAGGACGGAGGTACACTGTGTGGAGGTACACAGGACGGAGGTACACAGGGTGGAGGTACACAGTGTGGAGGTACACAGGGTGGAGTTACACAGGGTGGAGTTACACAGGGTGGAGTTACACAGGAAGGAGTTACACAGTGTGGAGTTACACAGGGTGGAGTTACACAGGGTGGAGGTACACAGGACGGAGGTACACTGTGTGGAGGTACACAGGACGGAGGTACACAGGACGGAGGTACACAGTGTGGAGGTACACAGGGTGGAGTTACACAGGGTGGAATTACACAAGACGGAGTTACACAGGACGCAGTTACACAGTGTGGAGGTACACAGGAAGGAGTTACACAGGTGGAGGTACACAGGGTGGAGGTACACAGGGTGGAGTTACACAGGGCGGAGGTACACAGTGTGGAGGTACACAGGGTGGAGGTACACAGTGTGGAGGTACACAGGGTGGAGTTACACAGGGTGGAATTACACAAGACGGAGTTACACAGGACGCAGGTACACAGTGTGGAGGTACACAGGGTGGAGTTACACAGGGTGGAGTTACACAGGAAGGAGTTACACAGTGTGGAGTTACACAGAGTGGAGTTACACAGGAAGGAGTTACACAGGGTGGAGGTACACAGTGTGGAGTTACACAGGGAGGAGTTACACAGGGTGGAGGTACACAGGACGGAGTTACACAGGACGCAGTTACACAGTGTGGAGGTACACAGGAAGGAGTTACAGAGTGTGGAGGTACACAGGAAGGAGTTACACAAGGTGGAGGTACACAGGGTGGAGGTACACAGGGTGGAGTTACACAGGGTGGAGGTACACAGGAAGGAGGTACACAGTGTGGAGGTACACAGGGTGGAGTTACACAGGGTGGAATTACACAAGACGGAGTTACACAGGACGCAGTTACACAGTGTGGAGGTACACAGTGTGGAGTTACACAGGGTGGGGTTACACAGAGTGGAGTTACACAGGGTGGAGTTACACAGGAAGGAGTTACACAGTGTGGAGTTACACAGAGTGGAGTTACACAGGAAGGAGTTACACAGGGTGGAGTTACACAGGAAGGAGTTACACAAGGTGGAGGTACACAGGGTGGAGGTACACAGGGTGGAGTTACACAGTGTGGAGGTACACAGTGTGGAGGTACACAGTGTGGAGGTACACAGTGTGGAGTTACACAGGGTGGGGTTACACAGGAAGGAGTTACACAGTGTGGAGTTACACAGGGTGGAGTTACACAGGGTGGAGTTACACAGGGTGGAGGTACACAGGGTGGAGTTACACAGGACGGAGGTACACTGTGTGGAGGTACACAGGACGGAGGTACACAGTGTGGAGGTACACAGGGTGGAGTTACACAGGGTGGAATTACACAAGACGGAGTTACACAGGACGCAGTTACACAGTGTGGAGGTACACAGGAAGGAGTTACACAGTGTGGAGGTACACAGGGTGGAGTTACACAGGGTGGAGTTACACAGGACGCAGTTACACAGTGTGGAGGTACACAGGAAGGAGTTACACAGTGTGGAGGCACACAGGGGGGAGTTACAAAGGGGGGGGGTTACACATGGGGAAGTTACACAGGATGGAGTTACACAGGGGGGAGTTACAAAGGGGGGGTTACACATGGGTGAGTTACACAGGGTGGGGGGTTACACAGGGGGGCGTTATACACGGGGGGGGGTTACACAGGTCAGCGTTACACAGGGGGGAGTTACAAAGGGGGGGTTACACATGGGGGAGTTACACAAGGGGGAGTTATAAAGAGGGGGGTTACACATGGGGGAGTTACACAGGATGGAGTTACACAGGGGGGAGTTACACATGGGGGAGTTACACAGGGTGGAGCTACACAAGGTGGGGGGTTACACAGGACGGCGTTACACAGGGGGGAGTTACAAAGGGGGGGTTACACAAGGGGGAGTTATAAAGAGGGGGGTTACACAAGGGGGAGTTATAAAGAGGGGGGTTACAGGTGGGGGAGTTACACAGGACGGAGTTACACAGTGTGGAGTTACACAGTGTGGAGGTACACAGGGTGGAGTTACACAGGGTGGAATTACACAAGACGGAGTTACACAGGACGCAGTTACACAGTGTGGAGGTACACAGGGAGGAGTTACACAGGGTGGAGGTACACAGGAAGGAGTTACACAGTGTGGAGTTACACAGGGTGGAGTTACACAGGGTGGAGGTACACAGGACGGAGGTACACTGTGTGGAGGTACACAGGACGGAGGTACACAGGACGGAGGTACACAGTGTGGAGGTACACAGGGTGGAGGTACACAGGGTGGAGGTACACAGTGTGGAGGTACACAGGGTGGAGGTACACAGGGAGGAGTTACACAGGAAGGAGTTACACAAGGTGGAGGTACACAGGGTGGAGGTACACAGGGTGGAGTTACACAGGGTGGAGGTACACAGGACGCAGTTACACAGTGTGGAGGTACACAGGGAGGAGTTACACAGGGTGGAGGTACACAGGGTGGAGTTACACAGGGTGGAGGTACACAGGGTGGAGTTACACAGGACGGAGTTACACAGGGGGGAGTTACACAGGGGGGAGTTACACAGGGGGGAGTTACACATGGGGGAGTTACACAGGACGGAGTTACACAGTGTGGAGGTACACAGTGTGGAGGTACACAGTGTGGAGGTACACAGGGTGGAGGTACACAGGGTGGAGTTACACAGAGTGGAGTTACACAGGAAGGAGTTACACAGGGTGGAGTTACACAGGGTGGAATTACACAAGACGGAGTTACACAGGACGCAGTTACACAGTGTGGAGGTACACAGGAAGGAGTTACACAGTGTGGAGGTACACAGGGTGGAGTTACACAGGGTGGAGGTACACAGGAAGGAGTTACACAGTGTGGAGGCACACAGGGGGGAGTTACAAAGGGGGGGGGTTACACATGGGGAAGTTACACAGGATGGAGTTACACAGGGGGGAGTTACAAAGGGGGGGTTACACAAGGGGGAGTTATAAAGAGGGGGGTTACACAAGGGGGAGTTATAAAGAGGGGGGTTACAGGTGGGGGAGTTACACAGGACGGAGGTACACAGTGTGGAGGTACACAGGGTGGAGGTACACAGGGAGGAGTTACACAGGGTGGAGTTACACAGGGAGGAGTTACACAGTGTGGAGTTACACAGGGTGGAGGTACACAGTGTGGAGGTACACAGGGTGGAGTTACACAGGGTGGAGTTACACAGGACGGAGTTACACAGGACGCAGTTACACAGTGTGGAGGTACACAGGAAGGAGTTACACAGGGTGGAGGTACACAGGGTGGAGGTACACAGGGGGGAGTTACACAGGGGGGAGTTACAAAGGGGGGGTTACACATGGGTGAGTTACACAGGGGGAGTTATAAAGAGGGGGGTTACACATGGGGGAGTTACACAGGGTGGAGTTACACAATGTGGAGTTACACAGGAAGGAGTTACACAGGGTGGAGGTACACAGGACGGAGGTACACAGGGTGGAGGTACACAGGGGGAGTTACACAGGACCGAGGTACACAGTGTGGAGGTACACAGTGTGGAGGTACACAGTGTGGAGTTACACAGGGTGGGGTTACACAGGGTGGAGTTACACAGGGTGGAGGTACACAGGGTGGAGTTACACAGGGAGGAGGTACACAGGGTGGAGGTACACAGGGCGGAGGTACACAGGGTGGAGGTACACAGGGTGGAGGTACACAGTGTGGAGGTACACAGTGTGGAGGTACACAGTGTGGAGTTACACAGGGAGGAGTTACACAGGGAGGAGTTACACAGGGTGGAGTTACACAATGTGGAGTTACACAGGAAGGAGTTACACAGGGTGGAGGTACACAG
This sequence comes from Pachypanchax playfairii, assembly GCA_006937955.1. Taxonomy (NCBI): domain Eukaryota; kingdom Metazoa; phylum Chordata; class Actinopteri; order Cyprinodontiformes; family Aplocheilidae; genus Pachypanchax; species Pachypanchax playfairii. The sequence continues at coordinate 504,342 of SSNP01000216.1, read as the reverse complement.
GAAGGAGTTACACAGGGTGGAGTTACACAGGGTGGAGGTACACAGGAGGGAGGTACACAGTGTGGAGGTACACAGGATGGAGGTACACAGGACGGAGGTACACAGTGTGGAGGTACACAGTGTGGAGGTACACAGTGTGGAGGTACACAGGGTGGAGTTACACAGGAAGGAGTTACACAGTGTGGAGTTACACAGTGTGGAGTTACACAGGGTGGAGGTACACAGGGTGGAGTTACACAGGGTGGAGGTACACAGGGTGGAGTTACACAGGGTGGAATTACACAAGACGGAGTTACACAGGACGCAGTTACACAGTGTGGAGGTACACAGGAAGGAGTTACACAGTGTGGAGTTACACAGGGGGGAGTTACACAGGGGGGAGTTACACAGGGTGGAGGTACACAGGGTGGAGTTACACAGGCCGGAGGTACACAGTGTGGAGGTACACAGGGCGGAGGTACACAGTGTGGAGGTACACAGGGTGGAGTTACACAGGGTGGAATTACACAAGACGGAGTTACACAGGACGCAGTTACACAGTGTGGAGGTACACAGGAAGGAGTTACACAGTGTGGAGTTACACAGGGTGGAGGTACACAGGGTGGAGGTACACAGGACCGAGGTACACAGTGCGGAGGTACACAGGACGGAGGTACACAGGACGGAGGTACACAGTGTGGAGGTACACAGGGTGGAGGTACACAGGGTGGAGTTACACAGGGTGGAGTTACACAGGACCGAGGTACACAGTGTGGAGGTACACAGTGTGGAGGTACACAGTGTGGAGTTACACAGGACGGAGTTACACAGGGCGGAGTTACACAGGGTGGAGGTACACAGGAAGGAGTTACACAGTGTGGAGGTACACAGGGTGGAGTTACACAGGGTGGAGTTACACAGGACGCAGTTACACAGTGTGGAGGTACACAGGAAGGAGTTACAGAGTGTGGAGGTACACAGGAAGGAGTTACACAGGACGGAGGTACACTGGGTGGAGGTACACAGGACGGAGGTACACAGGACGGAGGTACACAGTGTGGAGGTACACAGGGTGGAGGTACACAGGGTGGAGTTACACAGGGTGGAATTACACAAGACGGAGTTACACAGGACGCAGTTACACAGTGTGGAGGTACACAGGGAGGAGGTACACAGGGTGGAGGTACACAGGGTGGAGGTACACAGGGTGGAGTTACACAGGGTGGAATTACACAAGACGGAGTTACACAGGACGCAGTTACACAGTGTGGAGGTACACAGGAAGGAGTTACACAGTGTGGAGGTACACAGGGTGGAGTTACACAGGGTGGAGTTACACAGGAAGGAGTTACACAGTGTGGAGTTACACAGGGTGGAGTTACACAGGGTGGAGTTACACAGGGTGGAGGTACACAGGGTGGAGTTACACAGGGTGGAGTTACACAGGACGCAGTTACACAGTGTGGAGGTACACAGGAAGGAGTTACACAGTGTGGAGGCACACAGGGGGGAGTTACAAAGGGGGGGGGTTACACATGGGGAAGTTACACAGGATGGAGTTACACAGGGGGGAGTTACAAAGGGGGGGTTACACATGGGGGAGGTACACAGTGTGGAGGTACACAGGGTGGAGGTACACAGGAAGGAGGTACACAGGGTGGAGGTACACAGGGTGGAGGTACACAGGGTGGAGGTACACAGTGTGGAGGTACACAGTGTGGAGGTACACAGGGTGGAGTTACACAGGGAGGAGTTACACAGGGTGGAGTTACACAGGGGGGAGTTACACAGGGTGGAGCTACACAAGGTGGGGGGTTACACAGGACGGCGTTACACAGGGGGGAGTTACAAAGGGGGGGGATTACACAGGACGGCGTTACACAGGATGGAGTTACACAGGGGGGAGTTACACATGGGGGAGTTACACAGGGTGGAGCTACACAAGGTGGGGGGTTACACAGGACGGCGTTACACAGGGGGGAGTTACAAAGGGGGGGTTACACAAGGGGGAGTTATAAAGAGGGGGGTTACACAGGGGGGAGTTACACAGGGGGGAGTTACACAGTGTGGAGGTACACATGGGGGAGTTACAGAGGATGGAGTTACACAGGGGGGAGTTACACAGGAAGGAGTTACACAAGGTGGAGGTACACAGGACGGAGGTACACAGGGTGGAGGTACACAGGACGGAGGTACACAGTGTGGAGGTACACAGGGTGGAGTTACACAGGGTGGAATTACACAAGACGGAGTTACACAGGACGCAGTTACACAGTGTGGAGGTACACAGGAAGGAGTTACACAGTGTGGAGGTACACAGGGTGGAGTTACACAGGGTGGAGTTACACAGGAAGGAGTTACACAGTGTGGAGTTACACAGAGTGGAGTTACACAGGAAGGAGTTACACAGGGTGGAGTTACACAGGAAGGAGTTACACAAGGTGGAGGTACACAGGGTGGAGGTACACAGGGTGGAGTTACACAGTGTGGAGGTACACAGTGTGGAGGTACACAGGGTGGAGTTACACAGGACCGAGGTACACAGTGTGGAGGTACACAGTGTGGAGGTACACAGGGTGGAGTTACACAGGGTGGAGTTACACAGGAAGGAGTTACACAGGGTGGAGTTACACAGGGGGAGTTACACAGGACGGAGTTACACAGTGGGGAGGTACACAGGAAGGAGTTACACAGTGTGGAGGCACACAGGGGGGAGTTACAAAGGGGGGGGGTTACACATGGGGAAGTTACACAGGATGGAGTTACACAGGGGGGAGTTACAAAGGGGGGGTTACACATGGGGGAGTTACACAAGGGGGAGTTATAAAGAGGGGGGTTACACATGGGGGAGTTACACAGGATGGAGTTACAAAAAGGGGGGTTACACATGGGGGAGGTACACAGGACGGAGTTACACAGGACGGAGTTACACAGGGTGGAGTTACACAGTGTGGAGGCACACATGGGGGAGTTACAGAGGATGGAGTTACACAGGGGGGAGTTACAAAGGGGGGGTTACACATGGGTGAGTTACACAGGGTGGGGGGTTACACAGGGGGGCGTTATACACGGGGGGGGTTACACAGGTCAGCGTTACACAGGGGGGAGTTACAAAGGGGGGGTTACACAGGGGGGAGTTACACAGTGTGGAGGTACACAGGGTGGAGTTACACAGTGTGGAGGCACACATGGGGGAGTTACACAGGGGGGAGTTACAAAGGGGGGGTTACACATGGGGGAGTTACACAAGGGGGAGTTATAAAGAGGGGGGTTACACATGGGGGAGTTACACAGGATGGAGTTACAAAAAGGGGGGTTACACATGGGGGAGTTAGACAGGATGGAGTTACGAAAAGGGGGGTTACACATGGGGGAGTTAGACAGTGTGGAGTTACTCATGGGGCAGTCATAGGGTGGAGTTACACAAGGGGGAGTTACACAGGACGGAGTTACACAGTGTGGAGGTACACAGTGTGGAGTTACACAGGGTGGAGTTACACAGGGTGGAGGTACACAGGGTGGAGTTACACAGGGTGGAGGTACACAGGGTGGAGTTACACAGGGCGGAGTTACACAGGGTGGAGTTACACAGGGCGGAGTTACATGGTGGAAGTTACACAGAGGGGGAGATATACAGGTCGGCATTACACAGGATAGAGTTACACAGGATGGAGATGGAGGCTGTGATGGAGGAGCAACAGGCAAACAAACTCTGAAGCTGATGGTTAATTGGACAGTAACCTACAGAGCATTCTGGGAAAGTGCGAGCTTTACACACAGACATGTGAGTTTCCAATAGGACATATCTTCTTTGATCTGCATAACTAAATAATCACAATGCAGACTGATTGTTGTGTTTGTAAACTGTCAGTAAAACAGTTGAACTTGACAGAATTTTACTTCACCATGAAAACAAAAGCAAAAGCAGCTGGTCATTTACTAACACTGTGGGTCAAAAGAGCCGCCAAGTTCAAAAATGTAATGAGCACAGTGGATTTACGGTAATGTAACTTTTTCTATTACCGAAACTGAACAGAGACAGCATCACTCGGATATTCATCTGTGTATTTGGTTGTTGTTTTAGTTTGCTAATAAGAAACAACAAATTTGTTAAGATTTTATGATTAGAAGACAGAAAAATGCAAAATAAAGTGAAATGACCTTCATCAGAACAGTTTCACATCTGGAATTTCTCTGATTCGTGTGTGACTCAGCTGGATTTCTGTATGTTTTATTGAATTTTGCTTTGTTTTGACGTCTGTGAGAATCCTTGCTTGTGGGTGTAATAATTTGTTTGCATTAACCGTTGACAGCGTAAAAGACTGACGTGGTTCTTTTTTCCTGCTGGTCTGAGTTAAGCCCATACGGCAGTTTCAGACACAGATGTTTGTCATTGTCATGTCACAAGCTGCACTTTAATAAGCAGATGATCCTGCCCATATAAAGCAGAATACTTTCAACAAAAGAAAACAATGTGGAGAAAAAATCCAACTGAGACACACTGAGATGGGACTTTACAAGCTCCATGTTGTAAAGAACAAAAAAGAATTTCAAAACATTTCTTTCAGATTCAGCTACTGTTAGTTAGACTGAATATAATTTAACTGTTTACTTGTCAGAAAGTAAACTGCAGCTGCCCTGAAGTTCATCCTCACTCAGAAGCTTCAGAGTGTGTGAGATGGATGTCAGCTGAGTGGGCCGCAGATCAGGTGGTCATGCCTTTCACCTGGACCGTGTTTCCTTCCGCTCAGAAAATCAACAAGCCAACACCTGGCCCACTCACTCAGCTCCGGTGGGGGGGTTACTGTGGATATTGATTGTTGCCAGAGCCCCATACACACATGTTGTGTGTGTGTGTGTGTGTGTGTGTGTCTGAGCATAAATGCATGTTTGTGCTTCTCTCTTAAGGCTTGTGTGTGTGCACACTTGCACATGTTTTCCGTGCAAACTAATCAAAGCTGAAGTGTCCACATGTGCACTGAACATCTGGTTCTGTGTTGCACGCAGGAACTGTGCCTTACTATCACTTACTGGCAGTGAGGGAAAGACTTGCATTTTGCAAAGACACACACACAAAGCCTGTTTTTATTTTTTCTCTTGCCTGATTATTTAATCTTGCCTGATTAAACTCCATCAACCATTTTCCAGATACTTCTGTTGAAATTTTTGGCATTCTGAAAACCATCTATGAATTACACTCTGTCACACATGGTAAGAAGCCCCCTACAAGCCTGAAGACCCTACAAAGACAGTCCACTTTCTGGCAGGTTTTTTATGTCATATTGGGGTCATCATCCTTATGACCTGCATGAGAAATTTTACAAAAACATTCAAATATCTGTTAATTCAATATATGAGAAAACTTCCCCCTGATAAAAAGTTTGTTTTTCTGTCATGACTTTTATTTTGGCGGCTCCCACAGGTTGCATTTCCCTTTAATGTCACAAACTTTCCGTCTCTTTAATATTATTGCACATTTCTTGAGTCAGGTGCAGTGCAGTTTTGCCTCATTTGCCTGCTGAAATGTTACTGTAGATCAGCGTCTATCAATTTTTGACACATGCATGTTAAACCACAGATTTGGAGCTACTTTTTCCATCAGGAAGGTGACTGACTGAGTCTGTTTCTCCCCAGGCTCTGCAGGAGAAGGTGGAAAGTCTGCAGAGGCAGCTGCAATGTTCAGAGAAGAAGCTGCTCAGCAAAGAGCTGGAGACAGAAGAGAAGGTAACAAAGCAACTCGTCTTCCCCTCTGAGTCACTTGCTACCTCTTTTTTATTCTTGTCAGGCATGTAGAGAAAAGCCGAGCCTTCTCACCTCAACTCTTTTGCTACTTACGAGTATAATTGCAACTTTTTCAAGCCTTTCTTCTTTTTCATTTCCTTCATATTTTTCTTAATTACACAGTTCTTTCTCACTTCATGTTCTTAATACCTTCTTTTCTAATTTGCCACCTGAAGTTAATCCTCCAGGGGGCCACAAAAGGCAAACAAAATCTCTTCTTTCCCTCCCTTCCTGCCCTGCCCTCATCACTCTCCCATCTCACCTTCTCCTGTTCACAGTCAGCGATATGCCCCTTCCACATTTTCCAAATTCCTTGAGATCTGGCTTCAAGAGCCAGCGCCTAGGGCCAGGAATGCCACCACTGCCTGTGTTCAAAAGGGAAGCCTCTGCATGCACACGCACACCCTCACACACTCCCCGTGGCTCTGGAGAATGCCCTGTAATCAGGCTCTGTTTTGACCTTGACACACATGGAGAAGAAAGCACTAATGACTGCACTCGGGCAGGAGGTTGGTCTTTGTGCCGCGGCATGTACACCAAAAGCATTCATCTTCTTGTGTTTCCTCCGATCCGCCTGCTGACCCTTGTACACACTTCACACACTCGTCACACACCTCTGTGTCTGGCTGTCATAAATCCCTCTGAAGGGCCGACGGTGTTCAGGAGCCACTTGTCACTGACCCACACCCGGGAGTGCCGCCAAGCGGTTCCTATGACTGCTTTTACCCGAGGGTATAATTCAAATGTAACTATTTTTTGTTTGTTTTTTCAGTTTTTTACTGCAATAAATGCTTCCTAATCTGATATAATTCTGTCATGATTGCAACTCTGCCGATTACCTCGGATGGTTATTATATCTCTGTTTTATTCTGAAAAGTTTAGTTTCAGCTTTCTTCTGTTATGAGAACTTCAACAGGTTGGAGCAACGAATGCATAAGCAACACTAAACATGTGACACGGCTTTTTGACCGTTTTTGATTCACAGCCACAAACACACTTCACTGAATCAATACAGTGGATTTCCATGAGACAATCAGAAAGTGACTTGTGGAGAAGGAATGAAGCAAATTACATGAACCTAGAAAAATAAACTTACATTTGGTGGAAACCGTTTGAATCGTCTTGAATCACCTGGAGTCAAGAAAAAGCAAAGCAGCGTCTGCCAGCTGTTTGCATGTGTGAACATCACATATAACTGTAGAGGACACGCTGGTTTGTCATTTGTTCCTCCCCGCCGTCTCCTCACACCCTCATGACTCTTGTTTATTTTCCAAGATTTGTCTTGTATCTTTTTGTAATCTGATCTCGCTCGCTGAAACAGCTTTTCGTCCCAGACTTTGCACAGATGTTACTTGGCTCACACTCGAGGGCCCTAAGAGGCGCCTTCGCCTCCAAAAGTGCACATCGTCAACCCACTGTGGCTGAATTCTCCCGGAAGACATCTGCAGAATCAGTAAATAGTGATGAGTCTGAGGTGTCACAAGGACACTTGCTTTCATTTTTAAAAAACAGGAGAAAATCTGTAGCTTAGGGTTGTAATGTAAGTTGTGTGCTGTTTTTGTTGAGCAGCGTTACATCAGCAGCCACCAATCTGTTTCTTTCTGTAGCTCTAACAGCTCCTCAGAGATCTGTAGCCAGTTCTAATCTCTTTCTGCCTTTTCTTCTTCTTTGTTCCACTTTTGTCAAGCTCTTTCTCGTTTCACAGCAAAGCGGTTTTGATTTCAAGTCACTCTTTAGTGAACTCTCTGGATGTGGAGGCACAAACTTTGCGAGCTGTGGCATTTTTGATGTACCTTCTTGTTCCTGACAAGGTTTTTGTCACTGAGAAACATGAGGAGGGTATAAAAAAAGTCTTACCAGTAGCTACAACACCCCCACATGCACGCACGCACGCACATACACGTACATACATACAATATGTTCATTAGCATGCATCAAGCATCCCAACGACGTGACAAACTTCATTTGATATGTGAAAGTGTTTAGGGCTTGTTCATTTCTGCTGGCAGCTGTCAGAAAACCATGTGACGGCACTAAATGCAAAAGAAAGTCACAACCACAATCTTAAGACTATATATAGATGGAAATGTTGTCATTTTAAGATGACTGGGAGGAGAAAACGGCTGCCGCTCCTCACAGTCTTCAAAACCGTGCCTCATCAGAAACAAGCAAAATCTCAAACCTGATTTTTTTTTTCTTTTAAAGTCAAGGTCCCCTTTCATTAGAGGCAGACAGTGGCACACATTTTTTTAATTTCCATGCATTTCCCTTCGTCTTCTCTTTTTTCTCCCTTTATTACTTTCATCTGGAGTCTGTCAATGACCCAAAAACCTTGTGAAGGTTTTGATCAGCAAGGCTGTTCAAAGGAATCTCACATCTGTCTTAATGGCGAGGAGTCTTTTTCTCAGATGTCATTGTGCGTCTCTTTTTACCTGTCGATAAAACAAACGTGCCTTTCTGTAAAAAGGACAAAAGAAATGTTGAAAGAATAGAAAAATGTGTTTGCATGAAAAGAAAACAGATGTGCAGTTTGGAAATAAATGCAAAAGCTGAAGAAACTTTGTCTCTGAGATTCAGAGATTTTACAGAGTCAAATGTTTCTGATTTGCATTTTTTTATCCCAAGAAACGAGTTTAAAATCTGAAATTTGTGTCATTTTAGGCCCTCGAGCTCTGAAGGGCCTTTGAAGAACTTATTGAAATCTATTGATCAATTTATTTTATCTGTGTGATCCTGTGCAGGGTCATGATGCAGCTGGTGTCTATATCCAGCAGTCATTGGGTGAGAGGCGGGGTTACACCTGGACAGGTCGGCAGTCCATCATAGGGCCATATAAAAACAACTATTCACACACACACACACACACATCTAGGGACAATTCAGAATCACCTGAGCATGTCTCTGTTCATTGTTCTTCCAAATGAATTGCATTTTGAGGCGTAAACACATATGAAGATAGACTACAGCCTTCTTTCTCTGGTAGTAAGTGAAGCCATAATGTCTCATTTCCAGGTGCTGCCATGCAGTTTTTTTGGGGTCACAGCTGTAGAGACATGGGTTGTAAGTCCTGCCTACTCAACTGCAATGCAATCATGTTGGTTAATAATTAAATAATTAATTACAACTAAATGTATATAAGAATTCAACGTTTGAACACCTGGAAAAAAATTATCTATAGTGTGTTTTTATTTTTAAGTCAGGAAAACATTCAATTTGTTTACATGGAGAGAGGCGGGGCTTGTCTTCTGAAATCAGCGACTAAGTGGTTCTTGTTTTGTTTGTCTTGTGCATATTAAATGGTTGATGGTCTTAAAGGACTTTGGAACATATTAAGTTTGTTGTACATGTAGAAATTGATGAGAACATCTATATTTAATCCCTGAAGAGAAATCAAATGCTGTATTAACTCAGTTCTTCTTCAGGGAGCCATTATACAAGATTCTAGCTGGGGACAGGAAGGATCTCCTGTAGTGTCTGCATTGATATGAAGAAGCTTCTGACTAAAGACACTCTGTGTTTCTCAGTGTCAAGGAACCTCGCCTACAAAGGCTCTACTTGGTAGACGAGGCAAATTGCTTATGAAGACACTCGTAAAATTACGCGTACTTTTTATGTCCCGCCCATTGTTGTAGCGTAGCAGCATTCCTTCCGCCAAACACTTTAAAATGTTAATAAAAATAAAATAAATGTGTCAGCAAGTTACTACCTGCCAGTCACCAAAGCTGCAACTACTAAGCAATAACCAATCGTATACCTGCCTTGGAACTAAAAAACATTTTAGATATAAGCCCAATAGCAACAATTAGTTAATTTACATTTAAACTGGAAATTTTAAAAGTAGTTTCTGTCGGCTCCTGATTCAACATCTTTTAAAAATACTGCGCCGTATTCTGGGAAATTTCTGACCGAGAGAAGGCGTCAAGGCACGTCCCACGTATCCTTGGTATGTTAGCTAAACAGCAGACAAACCAAGGATAGACACCTCTGTAGCACATGAACAGTGGAATGCGCCTTGGCGGTTCCTGATTACGTATCTCCTAGGCAACTGGGGCGGGACCAAGGCATCAAGGCAAGGTTCCTTGACATTGAGAAACACCCTCTGTTGTTGAGTTACTGTGTTGTGAAGAGGATGATGAGGGTTTTCCATCATGTTCTTCATTCTCCTTTGAACAATCAACTCGAGAGACTCCAGATTAGAACCAGAACAGAACCAGCCTTCTTTATAAGTTTGTTCAGCCTCTTTAAGTCACCTGCTCTGATGCTCCCCCTACAGGTGACTGCAGATGTAATTATGCTCTTCACAACAGACTTATAAAAGACCTGTACTGAAAGTCTGAGATGTACAGAGTGAAAAGGAATGGTGAGAGTACAGTCCCCTGTGGTGCTCCTGTGCTGCTGATCACCTGGTCAGACATACAACTCTTCAGTCTCACAAACTGTGGTCTGTTAGTGAGGTAGTCCTTGATCCAGGTGATTGTGGAGGCATTTACCTGTGTCTTCTGAACATTCTTATACAGTAAAACAGGCTGAATTGTGTTAAAGGCACTGAAGAAATCAAAAAACATGATTCTCACAGTGCTGCCTGCTTTGTCCAGATGACAGTGGGTTTGTTGAAGCAGGTGTATGATGGCATCTTCCACTCCAACCCCGCGACAATAAGCAAACTACAGTGGGTCTTGAAACGTGCTTGTTTGCTTATAAATAAAGGGATTCAAACTGCACCAACCTTAAGAACAGCCCCTCTGACTAGTTGAACATATAGATATTTTGGTTCACATATTCTACATACCAGAATCTACAAAAAGTCTCCTGGAGGTGTGGCCTAAACCCAACAGGAATCTGCCACTTTGGATTAAGGCATTACTTACACTTACACGCTCGTGACCAAATCAGCTGCAGCACAAAACTTTTGAGTTTCTTTCTGTTGGTCGGCCCTTTTCTTCTCTCTGACTCCCTGTGAACACACTGTCTTAGCTTTGCTCCATCCAACCCATGTAAAGGACAGAAAAAATGCAGGGAGCATTGCTACAAAAAAAAAGAGCTTATAATTTAGGCAGAGCGGACCTCTCATTGCTGCGGTAACTGCACCATACATGAATCAAGAATGCGATACTGAGGAACTTGGCTTTTGAAGAATCTAAGACTTGTACTCAGAGTGGTTGGTAAAGGATGTGTTTATTCAACCATTGTTTATTGCTTTGGTCTGAAGCAGTGAAGTGTGTTTTGTCTTGCGTTGCCGTTCTGTTATGACTACAGAAGCTGCTATAGATAGAGACAGACATTTAGAAAATCTGTTGCTTCAGATCTTTTTTCTTCTTGCTCTAGACATTCAGATTAAAGCCTGTACAACCTGTTTTGCGCCACTTGTTTGGAAAGATCCCTTTCAAATTATCCTTGACCTCATTCTCACAGACAAGAAAAGAAAACATATTTTTGTAAACTGATGGATTCTTAACTGTCTGTAATTGGTCCAACACTTTTAAAAATGAATAGAGGAGGAGGAGGAGGCTGAAAAACTGGCAAAGTTGTGCCAGACTAATCTACTGCACACTGTGCCGAGATAAAGTGAGCCGCAGCATGTAGGGATCATTTATACCGAGGGTTGCTTTGAAGTGCTTCCCCAATCCCCTTTCATTGTGCCCAGGAAGATTAATTAGCCAAAGCCAGAACAATCAGTTAAATCCACAACAGGAAGATTATTTTAGGGAAGCTGATCTTTTTTTAACCCTCCCCCATCACTTCATTCACGCTCTCTGCACTTGAAAGAGCAGATTGGACTTAGCTGGACGTCAGTTCTGCCAGACACATTATGGTCGCCCACACTCTCCCCCTTGTTACACCTTGAAATATGCGTAGCTTTTCACCAGCCCCCTTTAATACCTGAAGCCCTGCTAAAACGTTCATGAAGCTCTGAATTAATTGATTCAGCAAACTCTTCTAAATCTTTTTTTTTTTTTTTACAGTACTGTAAAAGCTCCATTTGTGCATGTCTACAGGCTGCATTCGTGTGCGTCCATTCATGTGTGTTTGTGGGTCAAAAGTGGGGGTTGCGCTAACCAAACCATTTTCAACTTCTATAATCAGACTCTGGTTTTTGTGAAGTGTAATTTAGCCCCAGACAGACTTCCTCTGGTCCTCCCCGGTGGAGATAGCTAGCTGACTATTGAGCTGCTGCTGCTGCGTTTCATGTGTTCGGGTTCGTCACCACAGCCTCCTGTCCGCTTCCAAACCCAGCTGTTGTTGAGTCCCATAAATGCTTTGTGTCAGATTCATCTGTTGTCGTCCAACAACCAGTGGGGGGGTTGTTGTGCAGAGTAAGCTGTGCCAGCCTGCGGACCCCCTGTGGAGATATGAAGGAGCTGTATAAAGCAAAGGAAGACTCAGCGCCATGAATAAAGCAGGGAATCCCACAGTCTGTGTGTGTGTGTGTGTGTGTGTGTGTGTGTGTGTGTTTGTGTGTGTGTGTGTGTGTGTGTGTGTGTGTGTGTGTGTGTGTGTGTGTGTGTGTGTGTGTGTGTGTGTGTGTGTGTGTGTGTGTGTGTGTGTGTGTGTGTGTGTGTGTGTGGGTTTGTATTTCTGACCTCCTGAGGACCAGTTTCCTGACTTTTACTATCTTTCTGGGGTCCGAGGGTTCTTGTGGGGACCGAAGCCTGGTCCCCATGGGGGGGACTCCCCTTTTTAGGGTTAGGGGTTAGGTTTATAGGTATGGTGTGAATAGAGTTTTAGTTAGTCTTAGGGTTAGTTATAGATCAGTAATGGTTAAGGTTAGGAAAAGGGTTTGGGTTAGGTATAAATCTAGTTACTAAAATCAATGGAAGTCAATGGACGGTCCCCATAAGGATACCAAAACACACTTGTGTGTGTGTGTGTGTGTGTGTGTGTGTGTGTGTGTGTGTGTGTGTGTGTGTGTGTGTGTGTGTGTGTGTGTGTGTGTGTGTGTGTGTGTGTGTGTGTGTGGGCTCGTGTGGGTGTGTATTTCTGACCTCCTGAGGACCAGTTTCCTGACTTTTACTATCTTTCTGGGGTCCGAGGGTTCTTGTGGGGACCGAAGCCTGGTCCCCATGGGGGGGACTCCCCTTTTTAGGGTTAGGGGTTAGGTTTATAGGTATGGTGTGAATAGAGTTTTAGTTAGTCTTAGGGTTAGTTATAGATCAGTAATGGTTAAGGTTAGGAAAAGGGTTTGGGTTAGGTATAAATCTAGTTACTAAAATCAATGGAAGTCAATGGACGGTCCCCATAAGGATACCAAAACACACTTGTGTGTGTGTGTGTGTGTGTGTGTGTGTGTGTGTGTGTGTGTGTGTGTGTGTGTGTGTGTGTGTGTGTGTGTGTGTGTGTGTGTGTGTGTGTGTGTGTGTGTGTGTTTGTATTTCTGACCTCCTGAGGACCAGTTTCCTGACTTTTACTATCTTTCTGGGGTCCGAGGGTTCTTGTGGGGACCGAAGCCTGGTCCCCATGGGGGGGACTCCCCTTTTTAGGGTTAGGGGTTAGGTTTATAGGTATGGTGTGAATAGAGTTTTAGTTAGTCTTAGGGTTAGTTATAGATCAGTAATGGTTAAGGGTAGGAAAAGGGTTTGGGTTAGGTATAAATCTAGTTACTAAAATCAATGGAAGTCAATGGACGGTCCCCATAAGGATACCAAAACACACTGTGTGTGTGTGTGTGTGTGTGTGTGTGTGTGTGTGTGTGTGTGTGTGTGTGTGTGTGTGTGTGTGTGTGTGTGTGTGTGTGTGTGTGTGTGTGTGTGTGTGTGTGTGTGTCCTGTCTCGTGGGTTTGTATTTCTGACCTCCTGAGGACCAGTTTCCTGACTTTTACTATCTTTCTGGGGTCCGAGGGTTCTTGTGGGGACCGAAGCCTGGTCCCCATGGGGGGGACTCCCCTTTTTAGGGTTAGGGGTTAGGTTTATAGGTATGGTGTGAATAGAGTTTTAGTTAGTCTTAGGGTTAGTTATAGATCAGTAATGGTTAAGGTTAGGAAAAGGGTTTGGGTTAGGTATAAATCTAGTTACTAAAATCAATGGAAGTCAATGGACGGTCCCCATAAGGATACCAAAACACACTTGTGTGTGTGTGTGTGTGTGTGTGTGTGTGTGTGTGTGTGTGTGTGTGTGTGTGTGTGTGTGTGTGTGGGTTTGTATTTCTGACCTCCTGAGGACCAGTTTCCTGACTTTTACTATCTTTCTGGGGTCCGAGGGTTCTTGTGGGGACCGAAGCCTGGTCCCCATGGGGGGGACTCCCCTTTTTAGGGTTAGGGGTTAGGTTTATAGGTATGGTGTGAATAGAGTTTTAGTTAGTCTTAGGGTTAGTTATAGATCAGTAATGGTTAAGGTTAGGAAAAGGGTTTGGGTTAGGTATAAATCTAGTTACTAAAATCAATGGAAGTCAATGGACGGTCCCCATAAGGATACCAAAACACACTTGTGTGTGTGTGTGTGTATGTGTGTGTGTGAGAGAGAGAGAGAGCTGCTGCTTTGGATGCAGAAACACTTACTCAGCAGGAATATTGACACTTTAATGTTATATAACTTAATGAGCCTCCTTCTAATCCATGTGCAGGTCGTTGTTAGTGTCAGATTCATTTCTCTGTCCATCATGAGTGTGGACTGCAGGCTAGATTGTGTCTAATTTAAACGGCTATGTTCTCAGGTGACGATGGTGCATCAGGAGTACGAGGAGAAGATCAAAGGTTTGATGCCGGCTGAGCTCAGAAAGGAACTGGAAGACACCATCTCCTCCCTGCAGGCTCAGGTGAGAACTGACAGATTAGCAGACAGAAAACGTTTGAGTCTGTCTGAATGTATCCAGCTGTCTGTCTATGGACTCAAAAGTCTGAAGAGTACATGAATCGAGTGATCCTTAGGTGTGTGCACCAACCAGACCAAACTGCAAAGGAGACGTTCAAACATGGCGAGATTTTGAGAAAAGCAGCGAGTAAGCGGCCATGGGTACTTTTATTTTTCAGTTACTCCAGGATTTCGCGATGTTGCGATCGCAACTATTAATGCAACTTCAATGAAACTCTGCGAAATCAGCGCACTCGTGCAACTTCCTCCAAACACCGCAACTTTCCTGAAAAAAATAGTCGTTTGTGCCTCTTCCCTAATGTTTCTGTTAGTTTTCGCACAAGTACTTTCTGCGGAGGCAGGAGAACGTTAGCGGAGGCTTGGCTTAGCTTTTCAGAACAGAAGAAGAAGAGAACCCCTATGTCACTTCCTGTCTTTATCCTGTGCCAGGAGAATGGCGACATGGGTGACAATAATAAATCACATTTGCAAAACACACGAGGAGAATTCAAGCAAACGCACACCCCCTTCGACAAGTTACTGGGACTGAAGCGGCTGCCTCCAGAGCGATAGCGACCACAGAACAGAAAACTTAATTACTTACAGTGCGATTGTTTGCACTATAAAATAAAATATAGGAAACATTATTTTGTTGTTTTACTTGAACACTTTATTGTTTCAGTATTTTAAATTACCATTATTTTAAAGTGGGAAAAATCTTATTTAGTTTACATATTTCTCTAAACTCATTTAGAATCAGCAATGCACAGCTAGTGAATTAGCTTTTTAGACTCATCCTGGACAAATTCATGTTGTTTTAATAATGGAAATAAGATTTTACATTCAGTTTGGACATCATAAGATCAGACAATTATGATAGGAGCCTTAAAGATGAACATTCTACTGAAAAAAAAATCGCAACTTTTTGAAAAACAGGCCGCGAAACCTGGTGTTTTTCTCCTCAACAATCATAAAAATTGCCCGCGAAATCCTGGAGGGACTGATTTTTACATCCCATCAACCACAGATGTTAGTGAGGATATTGAGTCATCCTTAGCGAGGGGATTGTGAAGGAACTGAACTCAGTTCTCATTTGTTTCTGTCTGACTGTTCTTCATCTCAATTTGTTTTTTAATTATTTGAGCTTGTTCCTTATTTATTTTTAGTTTATTTTTGTTTGTTTTGGTCTCTGAATGTCAGATGTTTGTTTGCATGCATGATGCAAACAGATGTGACATGACCTTCCAAATTACTGGCAAATGTCGGCTAAACCTTTTTCAACAGCAAAGTGCATTTTTGAAACAGATTT
This sequence comes from Pachypanchax playfairii, assembly GCA_006937955.1. Classification (NCBI taxonomy): domain Eukaryota; kingdom Metazoa; phylum Chordata; class Actinopteri; order Cyprinodontiformes; family Aplocheilidae; genus Pachypanchax; species Pachypanchax playfairii. The sequence goes on along the minus strand of SSNP01000216.1, from coordinate 488,489 downwards.
TCTGTAGCGAAAAACAGAATTGAGTTTTTGACTTCCAATGACTAGAGTTAATTTACCTGCTTTTTGTTGATTTTGACCTGACTCAGTCTCCCCAGAGTCGGTCTTATACATATACAGTACAGACCAAAAGTTTGGACACACCTTCTCATTCAAAGAGTTTTCTTTACACTGAAGGCATCAAAACTATGAATGAACACGTGCAAAAAGTGTGTGTTTCTTGCCTTATAAACGGGGTCAGGACCATCAGTTGTGTTGTTCAGACGTCAGGTGGACACACAGCTGATAGTCCTACTGAATAGACTGTTAGAATTTGTATTATGGCAAGAAAAAAGCAGCTAATGCTGGGCGGACACTGTGCGATTTCAAAGGGATTTTGCCATGATTTTGCTGTCGCAGACCACGCTGCGTCATCGTGGAAACATCGTAGCATCGGGATGTCGGGTCGAGAGGTCGTAAGCCGTACAGTGTGAGAACACTCACGAGGAAGGATTAATTGCTGCTACGTTCTAACGATAATGCTGCGACCTCCCGATCAAACTTCTGGCATGTCAGAAATTTTCACCGCAGCTCGTACAGTGTGAGCGGTGTTACGTCACGATTCTACGTTCGCACCTGCGCAGAAGACACCAGTGGAGCAACATTGGCTGGCTAATGCTAACGTGAAACTATCATAGCTACTGTAAAACAATATATAGTTTAACATTAACGTTACCTCAAGCTCCTGATGAAGGATGGACATCCCATACCGACCACGTCTCCTCAGCCATTCACGTACCCAAATCCTTTTCTTTCTTTTTTTTTAGTTTCAGCGCAAAAGACAGCGCAAACAACTGCAACAACTTTCTGCCTGCTCGCCATCTTGTTGTCAGGCACGATGTGGTTGTCATAGGAACTAGGAACCTTTATTTTTCGTTGTTCACACTCGAGCACGTCGTGCCATCACACACCGACAGACGCAGACAAGTAGTCGTGGTTGTCAATAATCGTGGCTGACAGCAGTCGTACAGTATGAGTACACATGTCGTAGGGTCAAATAGAGTACGAGTGACAAACCCGGTCGTGCAGTGGGAGCATTTCCCCGACGGTCAGATTTCTAAAATCGCACAGTGTCCGCCCGGCATTAGTAAAGAAAAACGAGTGGCCATCATTACTTTAAGAAATTAAGGTCAGTCAGTCCGAAAAATTGGGAAAACTTTGAAAGTGTCCCCAAGTGCAGTCACAAAAACCATCAAGCGCTACAAAGAAACTGGCTCACATGAGGACCCCCCCAGGAAAGGAAGACCAAGAGTCACCTCTGCTGTGGAGGATAAGTTCATCCAAGTCACCAGCCTCAGAAATCGCAGGTTAACAGCAGCTCAGATTAGAGACCAGGTCAATGCCACACTGAGTTCTAGCAGCACACATCTCTAGAACAACTGTGAAGAGGACACTGTGTGAATCAGGCCTTCATGGTAGAATGGCTGCTAGGAAACCACTGCTAAGGACAGGCAACAAGCAGAAGAGACTTGTTTGGGCTTGGGTGAGTTCCAACCAACATCCCTTTGTGCGACGCAGAAAAGGTGAACGGATGGACTCTACATGCCTGGTTCGCACCGTGAAGCATGGAGCAGGAGGTGTGATGGTGTGGGGGTGCTTTGCTGGTGACACTGTTGGGGATTTATTCAAAATTGAAGGCATACTGAACCAGCATGGCTACCACAGCACAGCATCTTGCAGCGGCATGCTATTCCATTCGGTTTGCGTTTAGTTGGACCATCATTCATTTTTCAACAGGACAATGACCCCAAACACACATCCAGGCTGTGTAAGGGCTATTTGACCAAGAAGGAGAGTGATGGGGTGCTGCGCCAGATGACCTGGCCTCCACAGTCACCGGACCTGAACCCAGTCGAGATGGTTTGGGGTGAACTGGACCGCAGTGTGAAGGCAAAAGGGCCAACAAGTGCTAAGCATCTCTAAGAACTCCTTCAAGACTTTTGGAAGATCATTTCACTACCTACTTGCAACAACCTCTTGCAGCTCATCAAGAGAATGCCAAGAGTTGCAAAGTAGTAATCAAAGCAAACAGTGGCTGCTTTGAAGAACCTAGAATATGACATATTTTCAGTTGTTTCACACTTTTTTCAAGTATATAATTCCACATGTGTTAATTCATAGTTTTGATGCCTTCAGTGTGAATCTGCAATTTTCATAGTCATGAAAATAAAGAAAACTCTTTAAATGAGAAGGTGTGTCCAAACTTTTGGTCTGTACTGTACTCATTATTCCTGTATTATCTTCCTTCTCTGTTTATCTACAACTTTTTAAAATAAACCTACCATGTTTTATGATGTTACAGTCAGTAAAAATTACTTTTGCTTAAACACTGTTTTACTGTCTAACCAAAATGTCTCTGCTGAGTTGGTGATTCATCATTTTACAGTTATTAACATGAACTAAGTGAAGTGAGTTGATGATCTATTTGACCCATTTTTCAGTTGAAAATACAATGAAAGTGAAGTTTGTAGCAAACGTGGGGATTTAGATTTATTTTGGAAATGTGAGCTTCTTCTGATATAATAACAGTGTTGCATCTTCTTCCTCGATGCTTTGAGGATTGATCAACTCAGTTGTTGAACATTTGAAGATAATATTCTCAGTTATTTTCAGTGATTGACAGATCAGCACCTGGACCGTATTTCTGCAAAGTCACAACACTATAATAAGAGCAGATTGTACATATTTACTGTTTCTGTCTTTATGGTAAAGTTTCTTGGGAACATTAATCTCTAGATTGTATTTTACCTTTTTATTTTTTGTTCAGTGTAAGACTGAAGGTATTTCATTTATATTGTCTGAAATTAATGTGATGTTCCAGTTTCTTGTATAAACCTTCTCATCAGCTCCTGGATTATTAAACCCAGTATATACTGAATGTCCTCCTCCCTCTGACTGATCACGTACTCAGCTCCTGCTCAAACACCAGATTTAGAAGGATTTTTGTCTGGACTCACATTATAAAACAATTACAACAACAATAAAACATCATGGTGCAACACTGTTTCATTTAAATACATCTACCAGGATCCCATTTCAGCATGCAGACCGCAGATCTGGGATCAGATGTGTTTATACAGTGTAATTCACCACCAGCATGTTTCATTTACCATGTCTTGGGTTTTACACATTTGCATGTATTGTTTTCATATGGTGAAGAAAGAAAAAATAGGTACGGGTAGTTTTTGCATCTCTCTTGAGGCTTCCAACCACATTTCACTGGAGTTCTTCAGTCCCGCAATGTGTCAAGTGAAATGCTCGAATCTGAGCTGAGGTCTCCCCCACAGAAAGGAATGTACCCTCGGCTCCAGTGCTGTAGTCCCAGAACAATACAGATTCTTTTGGAGCCGTGATTATATTCTACCAGCCTCTAGATACCCAGTAAATGTAGATGGAGGTTTATTTTCACTTCAACCAAAAGCACTTCATAAATAAACTCACAATTTGTAGCCAAACAAAACGTCTCTGCCTCCTCCTTAAACAACCAAACCTCAGCTTACATGTTCCATAATGTGCCCTGAGTGTCCCAGAGTGCCTCAACCCAACTGCCCTAATGTTCTGACCTCCGACCCCTGCTGCCTTCACCTCTGAACTGAACAAGCACACCCACAACACCCAAAACTACTACATGCCACCCAAACCCACAACACGCCACCCAAACCCACAACATGCCACCCAAAATCACAACTTGCCACCCAAAAACATCAATACACCATCCAAAACCACTACACGCCACCCAAAACCACAACACACCACCCAAACCCACAACACACCATCCAAACCCACAACACGCCACCCAAAAACACAACACACCATCCAAAACCACAACACGCCACCCAAACCCACAACACGCCACCCAAAACCACAACATGCCACCCAAACCCACAACACACCATCCAAAACCACAACACACCACCCAAACCCACAACACGCCACCCAAAACCACAACACGCCACCCAAAACCACAACACACCATCCAAAACCACTACACGCCACCCAAAACCACAACACACCATCCAAAACCACTACACGCCACCCAAAACCACAACACACCACCCAAAACCACAACATGCCACCCAAAAACACAACACGCCAACCAAAACCACAACACGCCACCCAAAACCACAACACACCATCCAAAACCACAACACACCATCCACAACACGCCACCCAAAACCACAACACACCATCCAACCACTACACGCCACCCAAAACCACAACACACCATCCAAAACCACTATACGGCACCCAAAACCACAACACACCATCCAAAACCACAACACGCCACCCAAAAACACAACACACCATCCAAAACCACAACACGCCACCCAAACCCAATACACCATCCAAAACCACAACACACCACCCAAACCCACAACACACCATCCAAAACCACAACACACCACCCAAACCCACAACACGCCACCCAAAAACACAACACGCCAACCAAAACCACAACACACCATCCAAAACCACAACACACCATCCAAAACCACAACACGCCACCCAAACCCACAACACGCCACCCAAAACCACAACATGCCACCCAAACCCAATACACCATCCAAAACCACAACACACCATCCAAAACCACTACACGCCACCCAAAACCACAACACACCATCCAAAACCACAACACACCATCCACAAAACGCCACCCAAAACCACAACACACCGCCCAAACCCACAACACGCCACCCAAAACCACAACATGCCACCCAAACCCAATACACCATCCAAAACCACAACACACCACCCAAACCCACAACACACCATCCAAAACCACAACACACCACCCAAACCCACAACACGCCACCCAAAACCACAACACGCCACCCAAAACCACAACACACCATCCAAAACCACAACACGCCACCCAAAACCACAACACACCATCCAAAACCACTACACGCCACCCAAAACCACAACACACCATCCAAAACCACAACACACCATCCACAACACGCCACCCAAAACCACAACACACCATCCA
>SSNP01000216.1:384918-483419 GCA_006937955.1 Pachypanchax playfairii | reverse complement strand
GAGTGTCCCAGAGTGCCTCAACCCAACTGCCCTAATGTTCTGACCTCCGACCCCTGCTGCCTTCACCTCTGAACTGAACAAGCACACCCACAACACCCAAAACTACTACATGCCACCCAAACCCACAACACGCCACCCAAACCCACAACACACCACCCAAAACCACAACACGCCACCCAAACCCACAACACGCCACCCAAAACCACAACATGCCACCCAAACCCACAACACACCATCCAAAACCACAACACACCACCCAAACCCACAACACGCCACCCAAACCCACAACATGCCACCCAAAAACACAACACCACCCAAAAACACAACACACCACCCAAAACCACAACACACCACCCAAAACCACAACACGCCACCCAAAACCACAACACGCCACCCAAAAACACAACACGCCAACCAAAACCACAACACGCCACCCAAAACCACAACACACCATCCAAAACCACTACACGCCACCCAAAACCACAACACACCATCCAAAACCACAACACGCCACCCAAACCCACAACACGCCACCCAAAACCACAACATGCCACCCAAACCCAATACACCATCCAAAACCACAACACACCACCCAAACCCACAACACACCACCCAAACCCACAACACACCACCCAAAACCACAACACGCCACCCAAAACCACAACACGCCACCCAAAAACACAACACGCCACCCAAAACCACAACACGCCACCCAAAACCACAACACACCATCCAAAACCACAACACCCCACCCAAACCCACAACACACCATCCAAAACCACAACACACCACCCAAACCCACAACACGCCACCCAAAACCACAACACGCCACCCAAAACCACACCACACCACCCAAACCCACAACACGCCACCCAAAAACACAACACACCACCCAAAACCACAACACACCACCCAAAACCACAACACGCCACCCAAAACCACAACATGCCACCCAAAAACACAACACGCCACCCAAAACCACAACACGCCAACCAAAACCACAACACACCATCCAAAACCACCACACCCCACCCAAAACCACAACACACCATCCACAACACGCCCCCCAAAACCACAACACACCATCCACAACACCCCACCCAAAACCACAACACACCAACCAAAACCACTACACGCCACCCAAAACCACAACACACCATCCAAAACCACTACACACCACCCAAAACCACAACACGCCACCCAAAACCACAACACACCATCCAAAACCACAACACACCATCCACAACACGCCACCCAAAACCACAACACACCATCCACAACACGCCACCCAAAACCACAACACACCATCCAAAACCACTACACACCACCCAAAACCACAACACACCATCCAAAACCACAACACGCCACCCAAACCCACAACACGCCACCCAAACCCACAACACCCATCCAAAACCACAACACGCCACCCAAACCCACAACACACCATCCAAAACCACAACACACCACCCAAACCCACAACACGCCACCCAAAACCACAACATGCCACCCAAAAACACAACACGCCAACCAAAACCACAACACGCCACCCAAAACCACACCACGCCACCCAAAACCACAACACGCCACCCAAAACCACAACATGCCACCCAAAACCACAACACACCATCCAAAACCACTACACGCCACCCAAAACCACAACACACCATCCAAAACCACTACACGCCACCCAAAACCACAACACACCATCCAAAACCACTACACGCCACCCAAAACCACAACACACCATCCAAAACCACTACACGCCACCCAAAACCACAACACACCATCCAAAACCACTACACGCCACCCAAAACCACAACACACCATCCAAAACCACTACACGCCACCCNCCACCCAAACCCACAACACACCATCCAAACCCACAACACACCACCCAAACCCACAACACGCCACCCAAAACCACAACACACCATCCACAACCACTACACGCCACCCACAACCACAACACACCATCCAAAACCACAACACACCATCCACAACACGCCACCCAAAACCACAACACACCATCCACAACACGCCACCCAAAACCACAACACACCATCCAAACCCACTACACGCCACCCAAAACCACAACACACCATCCAAAACCACTACACGCCACCCAAAACCACAACACACCATCCAAAACCACAGCCACATCCACAACACGCCACCCAAAACCACAACACACCATCCACAACACGCCACCCAAAACCACAACACACCATCCAAAACCACTACACGCCACCCAAAACCACAACACACCATCCAAAACCACTACACGCCACCCAAAACCACAACACACCATCCAAAACCACCACACGCCATCCAAAACCACAACACACCACCCAAAACCACAACACGCCACCCAAAACCACAACATGCCACCCAAAAACACAACACGCCAACCAAAACCACAACACGCCACCCAAAACCACAACACACCATCCAAAACCACTACACGCCACCCAAAACCACAACATGCCACCCAAACCCAATACACCATCCAAAACCACAACACACCACCCAAACCCACAACACACCATCCAAAACCACAACACGCCACCCAAACCCACAACATGCCACCCAAAATCACAACTTGCCACCCAAAAACATCAATACACCATCCAAAACCACTACACGCCACCCAAAACCACAACACACCATCCAAAACCACTACACGCCACCCAAAACCACAACACACCACCCAAAACCACTACACGCCACCCAAAACCACAACACGCCACCCACAACCACAACACGCCACCCAAAACCACAACACACCATCCAAAACCACTACACGCCACCCAAAACCACAACACACCATCCAAAACCACTACACGCCACCCAAAACCACAACACACCATCCAAAACCACAGCCACATCCACAACACGCCACCCAAAACCACAACACACCATCCAAAACCACTACACGCCACCCAAAACCACAACACACCATCCAAAACCACTACACGCCACCCAAAACCACAACACACCACCCAAACCCACAACACGCCACCCAAACCCACAACACACCATCCAAAACCACAACACGCCACCCAAACCCACAACACGCCACCCAAAACCACAACATGCCACCCAAACCCAATACACCATCCAAAACCACAACACACCACCCAAACCCACAACACACCATCCACAACCACTACACGCCACCCACAACCACAACACACCATCCACAACCACTACACGCCACCCACAACCACAACACACCACCCAAAACCACAACACACCATCCACAACACGCCACCCAAAACCACAACACACCATCCAAAACCACTACACGCCACCCACAACCACAACCCACCCTCCCAAACCACTACACGCCACCCAAAACCACAACACACCATCCAAAACCACTACACGCCACCCAAAACCACAACACACCATCCAAAACCACTACACGCCACCCAAAACCACAACACACCATCCAAAACCACTATACGCCAACCAAAACCACTACACGCCACCCAAAACCACAACACGCCACCCAAAACCACAACATGCCACCCAAAAACACAACACGCCAACCAAAACCACAACACGCCACCCAAAACCACAACACACCATCCAAAACCACTACACGCCACCCAAAACCACAACACACCATCCAAAACCACAACACACCATCCACAACACGCCACCCAAAACCACAACACACCATCCACAACACGCCACCCAAAACCACAACACACCATCCAAAACCACAACACGCCACCCAAACCCACAACACGCCACCCAAACCCACAACATGCCACCCAAACCCAATACACCATCCAAAACCACAACACACCACCCAAACCCACAACACACCAGCCAAAACCACAACACACCACCCAAACCCACAACACACCACCCAAAACCACAACACACCATCCACAACACGCCACCCAAAACCACAACACACCATCCACAACACGCCACCCAAAAACACAACACACCATCCAAAACCACAACACGCCACCCAAACCCACAACACGCCACCCAAAACCACAACATGCCACCCAAACCCAATACACCATCCAAAACCACAACACACCACCCAAACCCACAACACACCATCCAAAACCACAACACGCCACCCAAAACCACAACACACCATCCAAAACCACTACACGCCACCCAAAACCACAACACACCATCCAAAACCACAACACACCATCCACAACACGCCACCCAAAACCACAACACACCATCCAAAACCACTACACGCCACCCAAAACCACAACACACCATCCAAAACCACTACACGCCACCCAAAACCACAACACACCATCCAAAACCACAACACGCCACCCAAAAACACAACACACCATCCAAAACCACAACACGCCACCCAAACCCACAACACGCCACCCAAAACCACAACATGCCACCCAAACCCAATACACCATCCAAAACCACAACACACCACCCAACACCACAACACACCATCCAAAACCACAACACGCCACCCAAAACCACAACACACCATCCAAAACCACAACACACCATCCACAACACGCCACCCAAAACCACAACACACCATCCAAAACCACAACACGCCACCCAAAACCACAACACACCAACCAAAACCACAACACGCCACCCAAAACCACAACACACCATCCAAAACCACAACACGCCACCCAAACCCACAACACGCCACCCAAAACCACAACACACCATCCAAAACCACAACACACCATCCACAACACGCCACCCAAAACCACAACACACCATCCAAAACCACAACACGCCACCCAAACCCACAACACGCCACCCAAAACCACAACATGCCACCCAAACCCAATACACCATCCAAAACCACAACACACCACCCAAACCCACAACACACCATCCAAAACCACAACACACCACCCAAACCCACAACACACCATCCAAAACCACAACACACCACCCAAACCCACAACACGCCACCCAAAACCACAACACACCATCCAAAACCACAACACACGTTCCAAAACCACAACACACCATCCAAACCCACAAAACGCCACCCAGAACCACTACACGCCACCCAAAACCACAACACGCCACCCAAACCCACAAAACGCCACCCAAAACCACAACACACCACCCACAACACGCCACCCAAAACCACAACACACCCTCCAAAACCACTACACGCCACCCAAAACCACAACACACCATCCAAAACCACTACACGCCACCCAAAACCACAACACACCATCCAAAACCACAACACACCATCCACAACCACTACACGCCACCCAAAACCACAACACGCCACCCAAACCCACAAAACGCCACCCAAAACCACAACACACCACCCAAAACCACAACACGCCACCCAAACCCACAACACGCCACCCAAAACCACAACACGCCACCCAAACCCAATACACCATCCAAAACCACAACACACCACCCAAACCCACAACACACCATCCAAACCCACTACACGCCACCCAAAACCACAACACGCCACCCAAACCCACAAAACGCCACCCAAAACCACAACACACCGCCCAAACCCACAACACGCCACCCAAAACCACAACATGCCACCCAAAACCACAACACACCAACCAAAACCACAACACGCCACCCAAAACCACAACACACCATCCACAACACGCCACCCAAAACCACAACACACCATCCAAAACCACTACACGCCACCCAAAACCACAACACACCATCCAAAACCACTACACGCCACCCAAAACCACAACACACCGCCCAAACCCACAACACGCCACCCAAAACCACAACACGCCACCCAAACCCACAAAACGCCACCCAAAACCACTACACGCCACCCAAAACCACAACACGCCACCCAAACCCACAAAACGCAACCCAAAATCACAGCACGCCAACCAAACCCACAACACGCCAATCAAAACTCAAACCTCCTAACCTGACTACACTAGATTTGAAAGTGAGCATTTTATTGAGATTATATTTAATTTCTCTGTTTGTTGTAGGTGAGCTTCCTGCAGAAGACCACCTCTTTGCTGCAGGAAGACCTGGATGCCTGCCGCAGCAGGAGGTTCGTACGTGTTTCCTAATTTAAAGGAGAAATATTGTCCATTTAAGTTCTTAATTTTTACATCTAAATGGTTTAGTTGTGGTTTATATCTAGTAGAACAGCAGTTATTAGGTCTTCATTTCTATTATATTGGTTCCTCTTCTACCCCTGTTCAGAGGTGTCTAAACAGGGTTTGCAGAACAACTAGTTTTGGTGCGGTCCCTTTAACTGTTTTGGACGTGTTGCATACCACGCCCTCCTACAGGTCTGACCTTCCACTCCACCCCATTCAGCCATTTTTGTGAAATGATAAGAGATCCTGCAATCTAGTGCTGCAGAAACTTCTTATTCACCAATTTAAAAAAAAAATGTCAGAGTTTTCCATCCAGCCGTACATGTTCTAGCCAGAGTCTGACCTTGAGCGAGAGGACGATGAACCTGACGAACCGAGCCTTGTTGATACTGGCGAAGGGTTACTAAAGCACTCGTCTCTGAAGTGTTTGGTGCACACAAAAAAAAGACTTGTTTTGCCACAGATTTGGGCACATTACCATTAAAAATACAACCTAACCACGCACTTCGAAGTGGTTCTGATGCTGGGAGACGATGTGAAATGGTAAATGACATGTACTTGTATAGCTTTACTCAGGTCCTACGACCCCCAAAGCACTTCACACTGCAGTATGTCATTCACCCATTCACTCACACACTCACACGTTTGGTGATGATGAACTACACACATGTTTGTAGCCACAGCTGTCCTGGGACACACACTGACAGAGGCGAGGCTGCCAGACACTGGTGCCGCTGGACCCTCCGACCACCACCAAGTGAAGTGTTGTGCTGGTTAAAAATCGCTGAACACTGGTCCCAGTACACGTACTTAATAGCTATGTGCGCGTCCCGTACATCATGCAACCCGACAATCTGTATATGAAATGAAAGCTCTGATTCTCCTCTTTCCGATATAAAGGAAATGAAGGTATAAACCTTTTTGACATGCAACAACCACAGCGCTGACAATAAAGCCTTTATTCAGAAAACCGGAGCTGTTAGCACAAATTAGCTCATGTTAGCTTTGCTTAGCAATATTTATTGAAAAACATAAGAGAAAGTTCATTTTGTGTTTGAGTAGGTGAGACCAGGGTTGGTTTTCAATTTGCTTATTACAGCCACACTGGAGAATACTGTGGTTTGAGTTTGATTTCAAACTTTTAACTTATTAATTTGCTATTTTTATTTTATTGCTATTGAGGGAGCTGACGAGTCTCCCTTTGCCTATGTCACGTCTGGTTGGGCGGAAATTACATTTTCTCACAAAAACAACTCCAGAATTCTAAATAATATATTTACGAGTAATTTTTTATTGAGAACAAAGCTGGTGTAAAAGGAGGTTTAACCTGCAACCTGCTCTTTAAGGGCTAAAAAAGTGGAATTTTCATGATACGTCTTCATAAAAAAAATTCATGAAGAAGCTCCCGAGAGTTTGAAGGTTTTTCCACATGAATATTTTGTGACACTTTTATATGTTGGTTTGTGTTTGCAGGTAATCGTGCAGACTGACAGGCGTCGGGACATGAAGGATAAAATCTACCATCAACTGTGAACTTCACTTGCAGAACACAGCCGCTTCTTTCAGGTTTAACTCTAACACTTCGTTTTCACTCATATCCAGTGTTAGTTGTTGATGAATCTCATTTTGTGTGTTCTCATCGTTCTGAGCTGTTCAAGTTGTTGTTGTGATGTCATTTAACTTGTATTGATTTACCACATTTTTTTAAAAAATTGTAAGTTTTATGAATAAAATTCTTTACATATTTTTTTTCTGTTGTGATAGTTTTTCCATTCATTGAACCTTTTGGTTTATTTTTTCCATCATCTTGAAATACAGAAGAATCAATAAATCACATGACATGCCCTTTTAAAGGATTTAAGGAAGGGATGTTTCAAGCCACTGCTCTTCTGCACAACACCAACATCTTCAGGGTTCTTTAAGTACCTTATTTCATTACATAATAATCACTCCTGTTTACATGTGTGTTATAGAAAATCAAACACTAGAATTCTTTAAAGGAAGTGACATCACAACTCACGTTTCATGCCAAGATTTTGACCTTCTTTTGAAAAAGAATCGAGTTTTAGCCATTTTCTCTTCGTACCGGTTCGATTTGCTGTGGCGGCCATCTTGAATAGGTTTGACTCCAGAAGTTAATCAGTTGTAGATGTTCTAATAAATAATTTGAGAGATTAAATAAAAATCCATCCAGTGATTCATGACATATGTTGCTAACAAACAGTGCACAATGAAAGTACAGTATTTCCTATAAAAATTATACGTATTTGAATTAAAATATAATGAAATATTGATTTTGATGGGCTTGACGTTGACATTATGTTTACATCTACCAGCCAATAGCGGCACCATTGCAGGTTGTATAATATGATAAATAGTCCGAGGCTGGTACTGTGGAAAACGACGGAGTCGACAAGTCAAGCAGCTGCTTCAGAGCCTCTGAGATTTTGTTATCCTTCTCAGAAGAGGAGCGACCAGAGAAGATCAAAAACCAGAATGAGTTTAGATGAAACTACAATAGATGGACTCAAATAAAACCTTTTCACAGCATCAAAACACAAGTGAAAACGTTGAACCTGCATCCTGACGGCTGGAAACCGTGTTCTTTTGTTGAAACTACAACCTCCACACACTAGATGTCGCTATAGTGTTGGTGTTTTATATCAAACCTTCAAATCAGGCTGATTTCAAAAGTTACCTGCTTATAGATATACGTGTAGTGATTCATTTCTAAAATGTAATTAAAATCAGCTTGTCAGATATCTCGCAAACAGCCAGACGGTTTGACAAAAGATTTTGCCTCATCAGTTTGTCAGTTACTCCTCAAAGTGTCGTAGACGATTCATAGCTTGAGTTCTAGTCATGTTTGTGTTGGTTTAGATTGATCAGCTGTGTTGATTATCCTTTTGGTCCAGTGGATTTTAGATATCCAGGTATTTACGCTTTTTATCTTCCTGAACTTCATAATTAAACCTTCAATCAAACAAGTTTGGTTCTTATTAAAAGTGTTTAATCGAAATGAGCCTGTGAGCAAAGTCAGAGACTTTGAATCCTGATCTCATGTCATTATATCACATTGTCTGACAGCCTGAAATACTATTTGAACTGTAAAGCAGTATGAGGTTTGTGGTTGATTTAGATAAAGAGGACTAAGAGCAGATTGTTTAAACCTCAGACTAAAGGTTTAGTCACTGGCCTCCATGTTTCTGCTTCTACCACCGCTTTGTGTTTTATCAGCAGTTCTGCTCAACCCCAGTCTTAATGACTCGGAGTCCAACAAACAGCCCCCACATCTCGCCATCTCCTCTAAAGTTTCCAGAGTTTATGATGATAATAGCGTTTAGTGGACAACCATCAGACTTCCTAATGAGCCCCTATCGGTTTCTGTCTCTGGTAGAAGAGGAATAAACGAGCTTGAATACTGATCATTTTCGAAGTCTTTTTATTTTTCCTGAATAAAGTTTCAAGTTGTTACATTCCTAAATCAGCTTTGATCTCAGAGGCCTCCACACGTATTTGCATTGGAATTGCTTTTCTTTTTTTTTTTTTACGCCCACACCTCACATGTTCCCATTGTCCGTGACCTGCTCCGCCGTCTCCAAATGAAACACGATGCCTCCTCTCTGTGTTTATTTGATGTGCTGATTTCTGCTGCCCATGCAGAGAAGAAGAACAAGAATAGAAAGAGGAGACTGTCAGATCAACATCTGTGGAACAGGAATGTGGTCGTTCAGCAAAAAAGCCTTTGTGGAGTCTGTTGTTTCTGGAGAAGGTGAACAGGATTCATTACTGTTGCAACATTGCATCTAAGGTACATGCTCATTTGTTTACATGTGATCTGTTTTCTATGTGCATATCAGTGATCCTGCAGTAATGGCCTGTGTTTGTGCTTCATGTTGTCTAAGCTGCTGTGAAGATAAACAGAAGATCTGATTATGGTGAAGGTGTAAATGTGTTTCCTGCCTTTGTACAAATATCAATCCAAGACTCTGCAAATGTATCATGGCATCATTTAGTACCAAATATTGTGTTCACTGAAGCCAGGGCCTCGTCACACAATGAAGACCTCACTGCAACATAAAGAATCAACCAGAATGTGGATGCAGGGTCTTGGCAAAGTCTTCAGGTTGAGGAGTTTTGAGCAGGAACAAAACTACCCCAGTGCAGTTATGGTGGTTTATTACTGTGATGCAGCATATCGGGCTCCTGGATGTTTGTGACTTGGAGCCCAAACACACCAGGTTGTTGAGAATTTGAAGTAGGACAGACCGTGCTGGCCTCAGGCCTAGACTACGACCTCATCACGCCATCAGCTGCACTCTGAAGCTGTCCAAAAAGAGTCTTGCCAGGAAGTGGCGTGATGCAATCGTGGGCGTGCTTGATAGTTTTTATGTGTATGAGCTGCTGACATATAGAGCAAAGTGAAGGTGCAGGTAAACGTCTTTGGGACTTGGAAAAATAGCAGGAAAAACATAATAATATCATGTTTTCCTTCACACTGAAGGAGGTTTTTGAAATTTTTTTTAATCCAGCTATGTTATAATATGTTGTGCAGATTGTAATGAGGTTTTAATCCAGCTTGAAAGAGGAATAATTAGATCCTGCCTTATATTTCATTTTAACACAGATTGATTGTGCTTCACCTCTTCAGTCACTTTTACATTTACATATTTATGAAACAAGTCTTTAAAATGTTTGACTTATTGAAAAACTACAAACTTTCCCTGAGAAATTCCCAACAATTAAAAAATAATTATGTGCTTTGAAATGACAGAAACCCAAAGTCATCGCCCCCTAGTGGCAGGCTGCAGAAAAAAAAGAATTTCTGCCCCTTACGTTTAAACTGGTGAGACATTTTCCTAAAAAAAAAAAAATAAGAATACAACTCAGGAAATGTTTCCAGGTGTTGACCCCGTTGATTTATGTTATTTATGACATATTAATTTTTCAAACATGTTTCGCCTTCATCAGTCATTTGATGCTTTTATGTGGGAGTAAGTCCCATGTCTCTAGTACGTAGACTCTAGTTAAGACAAAAATTAATAATATGGCTGCTCTCCAGTCAATATCTTCTTCAGAGAGGGTCAAGATGATACAAACATTTGGTTTGTATTTCGTATCAAAGAATTTAAATAAGACACGCACTGACAAGGCTGACAGCTGCTGATACCGGAGATCTAAACCGGTTTTTCTTGGCTTATTAATCCTTTTTTTCTCTCACTGACACCCAAACAAGACTCAGCCGTAACCTCTCCTTTAATCTGCTTTATGACCCGGACATAGTTTCACTCTAATTGATTGTCTACCACCAGAAATTACCTCCATAATTGTGCTTGTGTAAATACAAGCCATGATTGTCATTTCCACGGAGCCGACGCGGCCCCATTAAGAATCAAAGGCGTCACTTCCTCCTGGTTATCTCCCGCCCGTTCAGTGGAGCTCTGAAGGTTTCTAATCATCCAACATTGTCTCACTTCACCCGAGTACCCACAGCTGCTGCGTTAACTTTGAAACTAGATGCGTTTCTTCAGCTGGTTTCGCGTTTTCACGCTGCTTTTTCTTATTGTAACATACAAAAGAAATTATTAAAGGCCGCTTGTACGATGGTTTGAGAACATTCACTGCTCTTACCAAGTTTTACACATCCAGCATACACTCCGCTCTCCTGACAGCCTTCTGGGATTGACTGTACATCAGCATGTGATTGACAAAGTCATGATTTGCATGAGCATGCTTGCCGCTGGGTCTTTTTATAGAGCTGCATTCTGAGTCAGACCCTCACTGCAGCAACACTGCTTGCATAAATAAACCTGTTTATCACCAACACTTCACACAAACACACACACAGTGCCCTAAATTCTCATGCACAGTCTGTTCTTTCTCATTCCCGTCTTTCTCCTGGCTTGTGTTTTATTTTCTTTTTTGTTTTTTTGTTTTGGTACGATACAGAAAAATATTTGTTCCTTACAGGTTTCTTCTGTTTTTTGCTTTTTTTTGGGATAATTAAATATTTCAGATCAGCAAATACAAAATGTAGTTTTTAAATGGTTTCATTCAGGGAAAACAGATGTGCAAACCTACCTGGTCCAATGTGAACAAGGAATTGTTTATGTCCAAGACTGAAAGAGGAACTAAGTTATTGGCATCTATCAGTCTGGAAGTCATTACTAGGCTTTTGAGACTCCAGTGAGCAACAACGAGAAAAGAAACAAAGAAAACATGGAACAATGGTGAACCTTCCTAGGACGTGAACCATAAGAACCTAGATCAACATCTGGAACCCTGCAGATCTCACGTCTCAGGAGCAAAAATATCAAGAAAGAACACAAACCATCTCACATTTATTAAAACTCATCTTGATGATTCCCAAAACTTCTTGGAAAATATTTGGTGGACTGACGAGACAAATACTGAATTTTTTTGGACATCCTGGTATAAAAGTAACATTGTAACATAAAAGTAACAATTTGCTGGAATTGATGGCCCATGACTTCTGCTCTCTACCAGCTAGTCCACCTCTGAATGTTTAATAAGACAAAAGGAAGTTGTTGGAGTTCACTTGTCAAAATCTGGGCTTAACTCTGAGATTCTGCAGCATGAACTTAACCAAAATCTCCGGTGTGGCTGAATTAAAACAACTCTGTGAAGAAGAGTTGGCTTAAATTTCTCCACAACAATGTGAAAGACTCATTTCCATTTACTGTGAACACTTGACTGCAGAAGATGCCAATGAGTTATTAGATTTCGAGGCCTTTTCACAGAGTAGCAGTAGGTTTAAATAACCCTTAACAGATGAGGTCAATATTATAAAACAGCATTTTGTATTTACTCTGGTTTTTATTGCCTGATATTAAAAATGATTTGATGCCCAGAAACATTTAAGTGTGACAAATAAGCTGAAACAGATGGGAGAAAATACTTTTCCACAGCGCTGTATTTACCGGTACCTCTTTTTACCACCTTGTCACTCAAACCCAGCAGGAGCCATGAGAAGGATGTCTGATCTGAGAACAAACGGGTTAGAGGCTACTGAAGAAGGCACAGCAGGTTGTGTTTTTGTGATTGTGCCATCTGATTGTGTGGGTTGAACAGAGGGACATGAGCATTCAAGACGGTGTGGGAGGTTTGTCTGTATCTCTTTGGCCTGTGTCTCTGTGTGGGCATCCAGTGAATGTGTTGCTCTTTTCATTTATCTTTCTCTTGTCTCTTCATCTGATCCAACCTTGTGCAAACAGACGATTGTCACTTTTTCAATCATGAGCATAAAGCTGAAAGTGCATCTGGTATTTTTACAGCTGATGTAGTTAATCTCAGTCTGTAAAAGCTGATGATCAGTGAACCTCACACACATTCACACAATGCTTTCAGTTCTCCCAATGCTAACGTTGCTAACTCCCACACTCTATTATTTTCTGTTTAGAAGCTTTATTTAAGAGGTTTTGCTTGCTGCTTTAAACACGAGGACAGCATACAAACCAAAAACAGACCATTTGTTAACAAATATCCAGTAACTTTAAATTTGATATTTGTAATATATTTTTAAAGAGGCTCTTCCATTAAAAACAGTTTTTCTGAGGTTTCTGTTGAATATTTTAGCTCCACAGGTGTTCTTACCTTCATAGTGGGTGTGAAAACAGGTCAACAACTTCTCTTTCAGTTTTTATCTCTCAAACTACGCAGGTGGCGATAACACCTGAGTTCTCCCGAGTTCTAACGGCCTGTACTTTTTTTGTCACAGCTCCTTTGTTTGTTAGTACAAAGGAGTTGTATCTTTTTTTAGCCAGCAGCATGCTAGGCGTGGTTTCAACTGCAGGCAGCTCCTGCAGTTGAAACCACACCTTGCATGCTGCTGGCTAAAAGCTGTAGCAAAGGACATGGCAAACAGGAAGACACGACGTCTGCTGTTGCCATGCACAGCGGGGCAGGAAACAGTATGCCTTGCTCTCATAGGCTAGTTTGTTAGCCAATCTGAGTCCAGCAAATTCAATAATGAATATGAACGATCTGCTGCTGAAGCCTGACATGGAACGAGCCAGAACCAAACGAATTTTGATGCAGACAGATTGAAAGGTCTGTTAATCAGTGTTTCCTAAAGTTTTTTAGATATAAAATGTTTAAACTGGTTAATACTTAAGAAATAACCACAAAGTCCTGAAATTTGTATGAAATGGCCTCTTTAAAAAAAACTTTGGTCAAAGGCTCCAAAAACCTTTTATGAACTTCTGTAAGTTACCTGTAAGTAACCTGTTTTGAGAATGATTAGTTTTATATTGATGTTATGCAGCTCGAATTTTGAAGATGAAAAACAAGTTAAGACCGATTTTCTCTCAGAATAGTCACAAAGTTGTCTTGAGAATCTTAAGCTCGTCTGGAATTCATCTCAATTTAGTTTCCATGAATCAGAAAATGTGACAAATATGACATAACTTTGAGATGGTTTGGTGATCTGTGAAACCAAGTTGTGACTGATTGGAGAATCGGCGATTCCGAGTTCATTACAAATGCAAATTAAACATTAGTAAATTGCAAACAAATTAAGACACTTTGTGGCTAAATTATAACAAGAAAATTTGCACAACATTCACGCCAGCATTGCAACTCAGTTTCAGTAGTAAGTACCAGTTCTGTGTGATTCTAGTAAAAAATGTTTGTATTTTAAAATATACTATGAAGAATGTTTTTAATCATTATTTCATCCATTAAAAGATGATGCAGTACATAATGAAACAGGTCAACGTCCCTCCAGGACCACAGTGCTGCATTTAAGACAAAATGGAAAACACAGTTTCAAATAAACAAAGTTATTATTTGGCTTAAGCTCCAAACTTGTAAAACAACGCTGACATCACAAGAAGGTGCAGATAACAGATTAATGCAGAAAAATGTGCAAAGAGCCAATCAAACAAACAAAAACATTCAAAACACATTTCTTTGTAGGATTTCAGAATGCATCAAACATTTTAATTTGGTGGCAGATCTAACCAGCACGCAGTTCAGTTCAGCAACCCAATGTTTTTACATGGAGTCAAGTTGTAATCTGTGCAGAATTTGGTTTATTGTTGGAGAAATAATCAAGAACTTATCAGAAAGATGTGATCAGTGGATGACAAACTCATTGTTCCACTGTTTGTTTACCAAACAGGTTTCTGTTAATTAAGTTACTGTATATACCATCAAAACAAAACCTAGAATTTTGGCCACATTAATACATTTTTTATTTCACCAAATCTTATTTTTGAGTTGAAATTCATATTTCTGTGCATATTTTTTAAAGTCTTTTATCTCTCCACATTTTGTTTTACATTTTTCTGGGTTTTCTATTTAAAAAAAAGTTTTTTGTTTATTATTTTATTGTTTTTTGCAAATTAGGACCAAACACAAATCAATCTCTTAATAGAGTTTTTTTCCTTCCTTTCTTCCTGATACAGTTCATGTTGGAACATTTAGTATCAAACTGTATGAATAGATGAATCAGAGATACGAAGGTCTATGACTTGAGCAAAGTTTAATGTTTCCCATCAAGCCTTCCTCTGAGCATGTGTCTGTTTCCATGGTGCTCCCCCTCCATGTCACAACCCTTTAATGGGGGAAACAGGAAACAAGAAAAGCGATAAAATCTGCCAACTGATGAATGGACAAGCAACTTAATCACCTTTCCAGTGGTGGACCCCCTGTGCTCCCAAGTCAGGAAGAGAGTTGATGGGGGTTAAAGTGATAGATTAAGGATGAGTGAAGGAGTCCAGGTTAGAAGACAAATTGCTGTCCTGTCAAGCATGGCAGATCCAGAGCGTCAGTCCTGTGAAGTGTCTGCACGGAGCTTCACTGTGAGCAGCAGAGGAAATAAAAGTCATTACTGTCAGTGTGAGTGAGCTTCATGGCCCAAACGGGATTAGACAGTGCATCCGACATTGTTTCTATACATTGGTAGACTTAAAAGTCAAGCGCAAAATGGGATTAAAATGAAGGAAAAACCAATAAATAACCCCCAACACCCCCCTTCTTCTTTTACTGTCTTTTATTCCTTCTCTTTCTCACTTCTCGACCAATTTTGTCCCTATTTCATGTCTCCTTCGTCGTCTCTTCTCTTTCACCTGTCTCACTTCCAATTCTGCTCTCTTTGACGTATCTATCTTTCTCTTTTTTCCATCTTTCACACTCTCATCCTCCCATTATCAGAATTCACAGGTAGACGCAGGCTCCCACTTGCTCTTACCGTATTCTGTTTTGCAAAAGAGAAGAAAGGAAACATCCTTCTGGGGCCAATTGGTGCTTGAAATCCAAACTTCATTCCCCTCAAACTGAACCCTTTCAAAAACAAACCCCCCACCATTAGTTCCTCCCCCCTTCTTCTTCTTTCCTTTTCAAAACAGCCCCATAACATACTTGTGAATTGTTGCCCTTCCTTAAACTTTTAAGGGTATTATGCACCATGTCCGACTTCAAAGACTGTCTTAACTCCACACTTTAATTGTATCTTCCCAGCTCGCTGCGTGGCGTTTGATTCTGCTGACAACAGCACTCCTCCCTGTTCTCTTTCCTTCTTCTTCTCCTCCTCATGCCACTGCTTTCTTTGTCCTCACTTGTGTTGACCCCATGCACCGTCACCAACACCACTGCTAGTCCTCTCATCTGCTTCTTGCTCCCTTCAGAGCCCATTGTCCCTCCTGTTGTCACCTACTTAGAAGGTGTAGCTTCCATTTCCTGTCTTTCTGCAGTCGCCTGTTACCTGAGATGAGTAGACACCTAACAAACTTGTGACAGTAACCTCTTCTGATCTGTGCGGACACACTCCAGCTCCCGTTAGCTGACTTCCTCCTCATGGCCCTGCTCCATAATTGCCATAAGTTTTCCCTCTTGGTTTCATTTTCCATTGTCCTCCTCCAAATTCTTGGCTCGGGCTTCAGATAAAGGGATGAGTACTTCAAAGGGGTCTGCAAAGAGTTTAACCCCAAGTCGAAAGGAATGGCACACAATACTGTAATTGAGAGCAGTTACTGATCACAGGGTTGCAGCCCGGAGAGGACGACTCCAACAGACACGCTAACTGTGTGAGTCTTTATGGTTGAGTTGCAGTTACGACAGACTGAGACTACTTGGGAGACCAGAACTGAAAAAAAAGCTCTCCAGTTCTCTGAAGTTTTTATTGAATTTCGGGTGAGGCTATATACAGAAACAACGTTTTCTGTGCTTTTAAACAAACAGAACAACATTTATGTGTTACATTCTGTCTCTATTTATACTGCTCTTTGTACTCAGTCTGAGTTTGACCTGTCCCTGTAATAATATCTCCCCATAAAGAGAGACAGTTACATCCCATAACCTCTCCCCTTCAAGCCCTCTTTCAAAGGTCTTTTTATGGGCCAAGAAACCAAGGACACCCCTGGTCCCAGGCCAGTCACAGACCTGAGGTCAACTCCTGAGGGGCAGCAGACCTTCAGGGTCCTCCATAGAATGATGGAGCAAGTTGACAAGGCAGGACATGAGGGTCCAACTGGCCCCAGGTATCGGCAGGGGTTCCTACCGTCACCATGGAGATGGTTTCCATCCTGGTGTGTTTACTGCCAGAGGTCAACCAGAGCCCTACCAAAGTTAACAAAGACTGACATTGTCAGGGTGGTGCTCTGATTATTAGCCAGATGACCTGTATGCAGAGACCTCGCCGTGCACATAACTTTCAGGAGAGAACAAACTGGGCATGTGCAGACGAGTTTTAGTCATTAGTCCCTCTGTTGGAGCTCAGCTTCAGATGTACACAGCACTTAATTATTCTTTCATCCGAATATCCTCATAGCAAAGTTGGATCAGCCTCAATGCACATCTGTCAACTGCACTATTCGTTGAACTGTTTGTTAATTTCTTCTAGATGTTTATCACTTAACAGCTTTACAGTGCTGTGCAAAGGTTTGGACTTGTTACTTGTTTCCAGTGAGCCAGAATTTCTTCTAGTCTGTTAAAGTGGTCTTGATTAGTTCTTCAGGGTGTTTGAAGGTCTTTTAAAGATTGTGCAGATACTCAGTCATCCAGGACAGGTCAATCTAAATAAGTTGTCCTTTTTTTTGGAAAATCTTTCAAAGATTGTTTTGGCTTTTAGCAACATTTTAGTTGTTAATAGTTTCAGAGAAAAGCTTTTTATTTGTTAATTCTGGTCAATGAATCATTAAATGAGAAGTTTTCAGAGTTGTGTTGACATATAAAAGACAACTTAGCAGAAGGAATTTTAAACTGGATTTTTATTTTTGTTGTTATTAGCAGCTTGTCACACAGATACAAATTGTTCCTGTTTCTTTTGCTGAATCTGAAAAAACAAAGACAAGATGGTTTGATTGACAGATAGATGGTGTTCTGGGTCTTTGTTAGATTTTTCTAATTTCTTTAAATACTTGACTAAATTAATTTTGATTAACACCAGCTGTTTAAACAGCTTCAGTACTTCTCTTATAAGTTTTATTCACCTTTAACCCAAAGTTATATATACAGCATTTTTCCTAAGTTTAATTAACGCTTTGTCTTTCACTCTAACCAAGTGCATTTCTCCACAAACGTCCTGTTGTTGATCAGCTGCTGGGCCGCTAACTGCTGATCTTTTATTGGGACAGTAAGTTTGATGTTGGGGATTTTTTGTGAGCTCACAGAAGTTGAAGGTGATAAAGTGGCCTTTGATCGATGAGTAATCCCTGCATCATCACGGCCTCTTCAAGAGAAATTTCCTCTTTTATTAGCTGTTATTGGAAGAGAGGCGTAAAAAGGGACGTTTCACAGCTTCTCTGGCTGATCAAAGTGTTTGCTGTCTTTGTACTGTACCTTTTGGATTCATGTCCACTGGGACAAAAAGGGAACACAAACACCTACTGACTCTTTTCAAGGAGATACCCAGTCATCTTGAACAAAGGCTCCCCTGTGGTGGCCCTTGTGAAAGACCTATCCGAAACACTGTTAATGCTGCTCAGTAAACACTGTCACCAATCAGAGCCCAAAATGTCCACTTCTCTGTGCATCCACACTGTACATTAATGCATATTGAATGTCTGAGCTCTGTGTGCTTTCATCTCCTGCTGCAGGTTAGATGCATGCACAAGACAGAGCTGCTGATGCACCAACAGAGGTGCAAATTCTTGTGTTGCAATATGAAAATGTTTATAAGTTGTGTATGCATGTGCCCACTGGTAGGAGCTGTGGAGTGATACAAGCTCCTGCAACATATTGTTTAAAACAGGGTGGAATTTTTAAGTGAACTGAATTTATTTATGTCATTGTTTCCAAATTAATGCTCGTGGCCCTTTTCTTTATTAGTGTTTTCTTTAGGATACGTTTGAATTTTGCAGCAGAGACATATTTCTGGTTCTGCCTTTTCATATGAAATCACACGAGGGTTGAAAACAGGTTATTTAATTGAAAGTGATATTTTTCCTTTAAAATGTGCAAACATTTAATTAAACACATTCGTGCTGTTTTATGCGTGCTGACCAATGCTTTTCACCCTACAAACACTCCAATTGGTTAATTTGACAAATATATACTTAAAGAATGTGGGCTTTTTAAAGTATATGTGGCAACAGAGGGATTGTATGGATAATGCTGCTGGGGCGGCAGATCAGTAACTTCTGACACTCCAAACCCTCAGGGAGTTGGTTCAAGATTGCCTGTCTTTGATAAGGTCCTCAAACTGTAGCTCCAACTTCACGATCTGGGAAAAGATGAACAAAACAAAGCTTAAACGCTGAAGCATAGCACAATAAATCCATAAACATTTGAAATACGCTTCATCACACGTGAATGTGACGTATTTGTGCATTTTCGACTCTTGTTTTCGTTTATTTCCTTTTTTCGGAGGGTTGTTTGTTATGCAGCTGTCTGGACCAGGCAGTCGGTTCGTCACTTTGAAGTGCGCTGCTCCAGCCTCGCGCTTCAGTTGGTGTTGGATTCGCCTACAGGAGAGACCGACTGTGGCGGCGTGGAAGCTTGAAAACACACGGACGAGAAAAGGGGGAGAGAAAAGCGACATTTTTTCCCTCTCAGACACGAACTGACTGTATTTGGATGCGTATGTGGGACCAGAAATGTGGATTTTACTCGCTCTTTGTGGATAAACTATACCGGGGAGTTAAATTTTGAGGAACAAACTCGTGGATCGATGGTAAGTTTAGAAGAGTCCGAGCCTCCTCAAACTCGCCCCAGTTGGAGGAGTTCTCTTTGATGTGCTGTTGACTCGCCTTTGAAGTGGCGTTACGGGGGAAATAAACCCATTTTCTTGCGTTAAATACTTAAAAACCCGCCTTGTTGTTCTTGTTACGATCGGTGAGAAAACACAGTGAACGTTTCTGGTTTCTAGTTTATTTTTAACGTAAAAATACTTAGAAGTTCTCGTTTCTTGTTGAGCAATTCCTCCCCCACGAGATCTGAGACTTTGGTGTACTTGGGACTGGATGTTCAAACAGTGGTTGTATTTTTTCGCTTTTAAAGGAATTTTAAATGACTCTTTGGGCGCGATAGTTTAATTATGTTTCCCCTCGGTATTTTTGGGGGACTGTAAGTGATTAAAAGTGTCGTTTCTTTAATACATTGTAACAAACAGTGATTTCACCACGAGTTTCACGCCACTGCTGAACTCCATTCACTATTTTGGTCACGTTTTTCATCTCCCGGAGTTCCTTCCGCATCCCACAGGTTCTCCAGGGGAAAGAGTTTTAAATTTAGTCGCTTCAGATGAAACGATGATAATCTGGAAGTGGCAGGGAAACGTGCACGGTCACGCCCGTGCGTGAAGCTCGGGTGGAGTGATGGATAAGTGTGTTTTTAGTGCCGTGAAAAGATGTTGAAATCAGCACGAAGTTATAGATCAGACTCTGGTTTCTGCTGCTGGTTCTGTAGAACTCATTGAGGGTCTGACTGTCTCTTTGAAGTCGGGGCGGATCTGGTCGTGATTAGATCAATACTTTGTGTTTCAGAGAGAAGACGGGCAGCTCGGAGAGAAGCCCCCCCGCTGACATAAGAGAGTGAGGAGATTACAGTAGAAGCTCAGAAGAGGCGTTCAGCTCACAGGCTCTTCTCTCACTCTCTCACTCTCCTGCCTCCTTTCAGAGCCATGAGCCGGGCGCTTATGGACCAGACCGCCAGTAGTTTCCGCGAAGATGCCCCTCGACCCCCGGTACCCGGGGAGGAGGGCGAAGCGCCCAGCTACCCCGCCAAACTCGCAATGATGAAGCCCCTCGAACCCCCCAAACCGGTTCTGATCGGATCTCCGGGATCCTCGGCGAGGAGGAACGAGGACGGGCTCGGGGAGCCGGAGGGGAGCGCCTCCCCGGATTCACCGCTGTCCCGGTGGACAAAGTCTTTGCACTCTCTCCTCGGGGACCAGGACGGTGCTCTTCTGTTTAGGACATTCTTGGAGCGGGAGAAATGTGTCGACTCTTTGGACTTTTGGTTCGCCTGCAATGGCTTCAGGCAAATGGACCTCAAGGATCCCAAAACGCAGAGAGTCGCCAAGGCGATTTACAAGCGCTACATCGAGAACAACAGCGTCGTTGCCAAACAGCTGAAACCTGCGACTAAAACCTTCATCCGGGACAACATCAAGAAGCAGCACATAGACTCAGCGATGTTCGACCAGGCACAGACAGAGATCCAAACCAACATGGAGGAGAAGACGTACCAGATGTTTCTGACCTCTGACATTTATCTGGAATACGTGAGGACTGGTGGAGAAAACCCAAACCCCGTCAGTTCGGGATCTTTGAGCAACCTGAAAGTTGTCTGTGGATATCTGCCCACGCTCAACGAGGAGGAGGAGTGGAGCTGTGATTTCAAAGCCAAAGCTCTGGTTGGACTGAAGGGCCAAAGGGCTCCCATGACGCTGAGGGCTGTGGAGCTGGAGAGGGGATGCAGGTATGTTTCACCATCTTTCTTTACTGTTTGGGGGGAACGAGCAGAATCAACACTGGGTTAGTCAGACTCTATTAAAGTCAGTATTTTCTCCAGAGTTTGCAGAAAACTCCTGCCTGTCCTCCTCCTCCTGTCTCTCTCTCCTCCTCTCTAGCAGCAGCCCTCTGCTGGCGCTCGCCTGGATTTCCGGAGCTTTGAAATGGTTCCGCAGAATGAGGGATCGTCTTCCAGAGGAAAAGTTCACAGAGCTCGGCTGGCTCTGGCCCAGGCCAGCAAATAATAGATGATGACATTGCTGCGCTATGTCTCCTCTTGTACCGCACTGTACCGCCTTCTGACAGGGACACAAATCTGCTGCAGCTCTTTGAAGTGAAAGCTTCTGCACTTTCACTGACATGTTTTTATGAATCCTGTGTAGAACAAAATCTGTAAGTTTGGGCTACTTTTGTGGCCAAATTTCAGGAGAACTCTAGCTTTAAGTTGCTAAATTAGACAATTACAGGTTCAGAAAATGGTAGTGTGCTTTGAACGCCATCATTTAGAGTTTTTGGAGGTTTCTTTTAGTGCTTTTGAGCTGAACTAGTGGAGTTTCTCTTTCCTTTTCCCCTCATATTGACACTGTATAAATTCAGAACATGTGGGACCCATTTCTCCCTTTTGCCTCTCACTTCATGTCTTCTGACTTGGATTCACTTTAAACAAAAAAGAAAACAAACCCAGATCGGCAGCAGCTCCAGTACAGAATCAACACCCTCTCATCCCCTCCATCTAACCTTCTTGTTTTTTCAATGCTCCTCTGATTCCTCCCTCCTCCTCCTCCTCTTTTATCTTTTCTTCCTTTTGAAAACTAAGGGATGGGGACTGCGAGTCATGCTTTTGAGCAAAAGCGAGGGGAAGGAAAGTGGAAAAGGAGGACAGAAAGAGAGCTGGGATGGTTGCAGCTTTATGAAAGAGGGAGGGAGGAGAAAGGATAAATGGGGGGAGTGAAAGAGAGGCAGGGAGGGAGGAATGCAAGGCCAGCTGTGTTAAATACCTGACTCTTTGCAAGCCCCTCTGAAGGTCAGTCTGGAGCTGGGAGCCTGCAGCTTTAGTCATGCTGTGTTTCCCTCCTCCTTTTTCTCCCCTTTCTTTCCTTCCCTGGCACTCTCATTCCTCCACCTCTCATGCTTTTTGTGTGTTTGGGGGGGTTGTTAACACTTTCTCTCCTTTTTCACCGTCTGTGTCATGGCAGGAATGCAAACACTACAGGACATGTGTGCTGTGGAAAACAGCTCTGGCAAAGTTTGCAAGATTCCCAGTCTGACCCATCACATGGGTTCACCGTGTCCTCCGTCTAGTAAACTTTATAAAACCTGCCCTGATCTGAGATCCTGAACATGAGAGAGACTCGGACAGTGGAAGGATGTTTGTGTCATTTGTTGATAATAATCTGCTGTCTGTCCTTGTTGCAGATCATACAAGAGAGGAGACTCGCTCAACCCCTGCCATGTGGGCTCGTTCGCCCCCGTCAGCAGCACCAACGACAGCGAGGTTTCCAGCGACGCGCTGACCGACGACGCCATGTCTGTGACAGACAGCAGCGTGTAAGTGGATATTATCCAAACGTACATGAGTGTGTGACAGAATGAAGTGCTGTGAACGTCCAGCGCGGATCACCTGACACCTGCCAGCTGTTGGCAGCTGCAGAGCTGAGAGGAGTTTCTAAACGAACACCTGATGACACATGGCCAATCACAAGCCACGTTTATTGATGCTAAAACCCGTTTCAAACACTTTGCAAGTTTAAATGAGACGTATTTTAAAGTTCCGTGCAGGTAAAGATGTTATTTACAAACTTTTTTTCTAAAAGTCAGTGATTTTCAGATCTTTGACGTTTTTGCCTTTAAGTTGACAGAAGTGACTTTTTGACCCTAAATTACAAATTGTCAAATCTCTCGTGTCACATCATGCCACCGTGTCCATGTGTGGTTCCGGGTTCATCTGCGTACGTGTCTTGGGACTCGTACTCCTGAAAGGATTACTAAGCATAATCACGTGTGGTTAACACAAGGTGTTTCAGAGTCACAGAGTGAAGTGCAGATCGGGTCAGGTTGTTCTGAAAGCAGGAAGTCCATTGGCTGAAGTCCGCTGTCTTTACCTCATGATGACGGGCTGAAAAATCTTTAACAGATGGAGGCGCTGATGTTCAGTGCGGTACATGAATGCAGCAGCTGTAAATGTACAACAGTGAGTCTCATATCATCCTGTTCTTCTGCACTTTGCCCAGTGCGTTTTCAAAGCCCGGGGCCGCAGGAACACAACTTCCCCGCCTCATTTCCTGCCCACTTTGGCCTTGATCAGAATATCTGTGCTCTCTGTAGGTCAGTTAAAACACCCATAAACATTTGAATCTCGTTTACAGATAAAGAAAGAAAAAATAAATAAAAAGGGGGGAAACAGCAGCAGGGGAGGAATGGTTGGCTGGAAAGAGAGAGAGTAGTGAAGATGGAAGGGGGGTTGCTTATATCTTATTTATGGATTTGCTTGGACGCTGGGGAATGCAGCTGCGCAGACTTCAAACATTACCTTATCTTACAAACCAGCCTTTTGATGTGCGGAGATCAGAGGCTGGCTGCGGCAGAGCTTGCCAAATGAAGATTGGGAATGTGTTGGAGGAGGAGGGATGGGGTTTTTTTGTTTGTTTGTTTATTTTCTTTTTTTTTTCTCATGCGCATGACTGTGGCACTTTCAAATTAAAAGTGAGAACATGCTCCTCAGTTAGTTCAGATCACCAGAACCCTGGTGTTTAACATAAAGAGACCAGATTTGAAGCTTCATCGTTTTGACCGTCAGCCTTTTGGATAGATTTTACCTAGCTACCTTTGAGTGCTTTCTTGTATTTAATAACGGTGTCCTCAGCTTAATACTAAATTGGGGAATGCGAATGCCACTAGAAAGACCCCCCTGTGTGAAGGAAAACACCAGCAGGGGTTGAACCCACAGCAGAAAGTCAGGGTCATTTCTTAGGCAAATAAAAAGCCACCTCACTGAGAAGCTTGTGGGCCGATCAGCTCAGACACGGACACGAGTCACATCACAGCCTCATTTCCGTCTCCATTAGCTCAGCTGATTGGATCATTGATGAATTGGATTAGTTTAAAATGCTTTCTGATGTATCTTGTTGCTTAACGAGCTCCTTCCTGAATGGCTGGGAGGCCTTTTAATGATGTCTCTGATTGGGTAATTGACCTTTGTAATGTGTTTGTGCAGGGACGGAATTCCTCCGTACAAACTGGGCTCCAAGAAGCAGCTCCAGAGAGAGATGCAGCGCAACATGAAGATGAACAGCCAAGTGTCTTTGCCTCCGTTTCCTGTGAGTACACAAACACCAACATGCATCGCTGCACATTTACGCACTCACAAGTGTTTGTCGGTCCCACAGTGTTAATTTCCATACCTCCCTCTGTTCCCGGGCCCCTCTCGGTTCTATGAATAGTGCTGTGCAAACTGTATTTGGCATTCTCAGTTCAACAACACCAGCAAAGATCTGAAGACTAACGTCAAAGACACACGAACACACATACAAACATCAGGCCCCCCCGCCTACCTTCGGTGTCACCTACACCCCCACTTCTCCCCTCCGTTAGGGTTCCTTGAAATCTAAGGGAGGCAGTTTGGGGGGGGGGGGTCGTCTCTAAGCTGTTTATCGCCATGGAGCTCAGAACACACCAGGGTTTATCTTCTCCAGCGATGCTGTAAATATGGAGAAGAGATGAGGAAGATCTCTGCTGCTTTATCCCGAGGGTCCTGGAGTCAGCTCGGTTCCTCCACCAAGAACAAAAACCACAAAGATGCTCGCTCTCTCTCTCTCTCACACACACACACACACACACACACACACACACACACACACACACACACTGTGCTTTGATCCACAGATGAATGGAGCAAACGCACAGGGAAGCGACAACTTCCAGCAGAGTTGGCCCCTTTTTTCTTCCACGATGTGACACACACGTAACAACAACACCCCACCCCCCCGCCCCCATCCCCCAGAAGTGAACGAGCTTGTCGTAAGGTCTGAGCAGGTCGAAGGGGAGCCGGCAGCCCTGAGATGAGTCCGATACAGACACTCACAAGCAGCTTGTTGACTCCAACCTCATTTTTCATTCTTTCAGCGGTTGTTTTGCATCAGCAGCAGCTCCACAGATTGGATCTCTGCTTTCACACTTTTTTCTTATATTCTTGTTTTTGTTTCCCTTTTGTGATGGCTGCCATTCCCATAGTGCATCAGCCCCGAGCACCATCAGACAGTTCCTCTTTTTCTCACTTTTTTCCTCCCCTTTTATCCTGACTACAAAGAGATGTGAGGAAAAAAGAACAATCACGAAAGTCCCAATGCAAAAAAAGAAAAAATGCAAATACACAATAAGATACAAACAGATTCATACTGTCACAGTGCTGTAATTTGAAGGTGCCCAGTGTGTGACAAGAAATAAAATACTTCACTCCCTTTCCAGCATATTTATCTCTTTCTTTCATTTCTTACTTTTTCCTTTTGTCCAGCGAGCACGTCTTTAAATCTCAACTTTTCCCATTATCTGTCCATTTTTTAATCTTATCCTCTCCTCCCTGGAGTTCTCTTCCACCCCCTGTTGATTTGTGGCTTTTATTCCTTGATGTAAAGCCACTGCTTCTCATCAATCCGTCCTTCCATCCGTCCCTCTGCCACCCTATTCTACCCCACTGCGTGTTTGATATTTGACGAGGAAGCCTTTGAAGTGAGCTGACTTTAAAGAGGCCTGCCGATGATGACAGAGGGAACCAGCTGAGGTCTAACCCAGCATGACTGTACGCCTTAAAACAAGCCTGCAGCCCCGGGTGCCAGTTGGCGTGCCCTCATGGTTCCTGCCAGCAGCGATGGGGAAATTTTTCTAAAAAACAACACGTAAATTAAGGGCTCGTTCCCACGGAAACAATTTTATGTCCAAAACAATCCTTCTGTTTCTAAAAATAAACTAGTAAATATTTTGTTGTTGCAAGAAACAGCTTCATCCACAAGAAAACAAAACCAACCCAAAAAGCTGTTATAAGTCTGCCGGGCCTGTATGAGGCGCTGCAGCACAGCAAGCATGTGAATGAGTCTTGTACAGACTCTAAACATGTTTTAAGGGACGTGTTGAGTCGTGTGTACACAAACACTCTGGAAACGTTTTTGTTCCTGCAACATTGTTTCAGCAACTTCAGCTGAAGCTGTTTGAAAATCACCAAATCTAAAAGTCTTTTTTTTTTCTGCTGCAGCGAACACATCGCCCTCCGAAGGAGATGGTCCCGATGGAGCCGGCAGAGTTCGCAGCCCAGCTGATGTCCCGTCTGGAGGATCTGAAGAAGGAGCAGGACACCATCAGCTCTCTGGAGGAACGACTGCAGCAGATTCAGGAGGTTTGTATCAAACTGGTTCTGATCCAAATGAAACCGGTTCGTTTCTGTTTGGATGTTTCTAAATCTTCTTTTATTTAAACAAGGAGGAGGAAAGAGAAGAGACAGAGAACTCTGAAAGTACCTCCCAGCTGTCCCCCCATCCTTTGACCCTCCTGTCCGGCTCCTCTGATGAGGACCCCCAGGCCATCTTGGATGAACATCTTTCTCGAGTCCTGAAGACCCCCGGCTACCAGTCCCCCACTGTTATCCAACACTCGCCGCGCTCCAGCTCCCCAGAGCAGCGACCTTTCACCTGCACAGGCTTTGGAGTCAAGACCCCGGGAAGAACCAGACCACCCAGTTCTTCTGTCTCCAGTCCAGACCAGTTCACTCTGGCCTTGGACCCTAATCGGACCCTCGTAAGCAGGCAGAGCACAAAACACATCCATCACCACTACATCCACCATCACTCCAGTCCAAAGTCTAAGGAGCAGATCGAGAGGGAGGCGGCCCTCAGGGTCCATGGCGGGTGCTCCGGGGGTGGCAGGTGCCAGTCCTGCCAGGTGTACCCGCGCAGTCGGAGTTTGGGTAGAGAGATGTGTGGCACCGTCTCCACCGACGGCAGTTTGGGGTGAGTCTAACTTCTTCTTCTACTCTTATCTCTGATGTCTGTTGTTTCAGCCACGTATCTGAAACTCGGTGTTTCCTCCCGTTTGTTCAGGCGTTCCAGTTCTCTGTCCAGACGTGTGTGTCGCTCAGGAGCTGAGGACGGCGTGGCGGAGCGATGCTCAGAGGACTGTGGGTCCTTACAGCTGCCCAGCGACACAACAGACCCCACCCAGAATGTGCTGCAGTGGATCCTGGAGAGTAAACGCCAGGGCAGGCACAAGTCTCACAGGTGAGCGCCAGACTTCGTCTTTAGTATTTGTGACTCTGGACTTGATGTTTATCGACTCGTTTCTTTCTGACACAGTATCCAGAACACCAAGAAACCCTTCGGAAGCTCGTCGGCTCAGACGCACACGTGGGGCGGCGGGGGAAGCTGCGGTCTCCTTCGTAACCACCAGCCAGCTCAGCCGTTCATCCAAGACCCCGCCATGCCTCCTCTGCCCCCTCCCAACACGTTGGCACAGCTGGAGGAGGCGTGTCGCCGACTGGAAGAGGTCTCCACCAAACCCACCAAGCAGAGGTACAGAAACTAGAAACTGATCCATCTTCACACGGTTCTGATTTGCAGCATTATAAAACTCTTCCTTCTCCTCTCAGGCATTTGTTGTCTAATGTCCAGCGAGACAAGACCCACCAAGGACCTGTCCAGGGTGGGGCCTCCATCCCCCCATCTCTTACTAGTCTGAGCCCCAGCGCCATCATCACGAGTCTCCAATCAGAAGAGTAAGATTCCGCTCCTCTCCTCCTTTCAGCTGCTGTCAGCTGAATCATCCAGCTCAGAAATAAATGTCTCATTTTTTAGTGTCCATCATTGAGTTTCTCTGATGGATCACAGGTCTTTGTTCACACCCTGTTTCTCCATGTTTGTGTCTCAACAGATGCAAGAAAGGTTTGGGATGCAGCGGTGAGACGGTGGTGACGTACTTCTTCTGTGGTGAGGAGATTCCTTACCGGAGGACCATGAAGAGTCACAGTCTCACTCTGGGTCACTTCAAGGAGCAGCTCCGCAAGAAGGGCAGCTACAGGTACGAGTCCGACGCGAGCAGCGTGTTGCGAGTCCGACACGAGCAGCGTGTAGATGAAATAAAGACTTGCAGTAGATGCTGGAAATGTTTCCTTCAAAGTCGTTTCTTTGTCTGTGCAGTTGGAATTGGGCTGTTTTTGTGAAAGGGGGGGGGGCAGTTGTGCAGGGTGGTGCACAGTGGTGCAGGGGTTAGTGGGAGAGTTTGAACTGCTGAGATTTGGGTCCCATCTGGTATTGATTTCCATGCTAAGGCACACTTAATACACATGGCTTTGAAGCCCCAACCTCTTTCATTTCAACCAACAAAGACTTGCACAAATGGCCAGTGTGCAAATTCTTCACTGATGCTATCAGCCCCCCCCCCTTTTTTTTTTCTCCTTCTTTTCTTTCCTTCTCTCTAAACACACATGAATTAGCTTGTGTTGCAGGCGTGCGCAGTGTTTACACATGTTGTAATCATTTTATGGATATTTTTGAGATTGTTAAATGCCAGATCCTGTTTGAAGCACCCCCCCCCCGTCTCAGGGTGTTTGCAGAAGAAGATCTTTTTGACTTGGATTTCCGTGGTTTTCAGTGGGTGTGTGTGGGGGGGGATCAAACATTAAATATTTCAACTGCCACGGCTCGAGCATGATGTTGATAATGTATCAAACTGGAGACAAAAAGCAGAAAGAGTCGGGGAATGATTATTTTTTCCCTCTAGCCTGATGTGCGCTGTGTTTTTTATATCTTTTTTTTTTTGGGGTGGGGGGGTGGTCAACAAATGTGACAAGTACTTAGCTCAGGGCTCTTCACATCTGTCTTTTTGAAGCTCTTCTTTTCCGCTTTGGCTCGGCGTCTCGGTTCCTCCGTCATATCGTCCACAGCGCGGTGCTTTAACAGCAGCCAGAGAATGTGTGGAGTTGGGTCATTTCAACATGGCAGCAGTTCAACAAAGAACAGTACAGCTCGGCCCTGCCAGATGATATTGGTGCCAGATGTCAGTGTGAACGGAGGGAGAAGGGGAGAAAGGTGGTGGGACGGAGGGAGAGGGCGAATCAAGCCACATAAAACATGTTCCAGTGGAAATTCTCTCTCTTTGCTAAAGATCAGAACTCTTTGAAGTTCTTCTCTTTTTTTTTTCTCCGTCCTCTCGAGATGAAAAAGAAGGAAACTGTTATCACATGTGTTTTGTTCTCTTTCATTTCATCTTTTTGTTTTCCAGCGAGCTCATACAGATCTGAATCCGAGCTGCTTTTTACGAGAACGCGCCACCTTTTAGGAAACATGTTCAACTTTTGCCACCTTTAAAAAGGAAATGCACTAACACACCTCCATCTGTTCCCGTTACCCCACACGCAGCAAAGTGAGGCAGTTTTTCCATCATGACATAGTTAATGAGCAGATTCCCAGACCCTGTTAACAGAGCCACCCCTGCTGTTTCTCTTCCTCCTGAGGGGGGGGGTTGCATCATGCCTTAGTGAAGTCATAACTGATGAGACCCCCCCCTCCTTCTTACAAAGTAAAGACAGTGTACTTCCTGCTTTCTTT
This sequence comes from Pachypanchax playfairii, assembly GCA_006937955.1. Classification (NCBI taxonomy): domain Eukaryota; kingdom Metazoa; phylum Chordata; class Actinopteri; order Cyprinodontiformes; family Aplocheilidae; genus Pachypanchax; species Pachypanchax playfairii. The sequence goes on along the minus strand of SSNP01000216.1, from coordinate 452,825 downwards.
CTGCTCCATTCCTGTAAACACGAGGATTGAAGAGAGCGAAGGTGCTGACAGTCTAAGTTGTTTCACAGAAAACATGCAAGAAAATTAGCAAATTTGGTACTTAAGATGGTTTTACTGAATGAGTTGTAACGTGAGATACGATCATTGCTGGCTGATGTTAATCAAGTGGAAAGTTGCACCAGCAGAATAAACACAACAGAAAATGGCGGCGGGACGGACTGAGTTCAGACAGCAGAAATGTGATTCAGTGTTTTTAAAAGGTCACACGAGGACAGCAGCTAACAGCTGATTTTATAAGATCTGGATTGTTGTTTAACGGGACTCTTCTATGTCTGTCATGCAGGTACTACTTCAAGAAGGCCAGTGATGAGTTTGAGTGCGGCGCCGTGTTCGAGGAGGTGTTGGACGACGGCTGCCTGCTGCCCACGTACGAGGGGAAGATCCTGGGGAAGGTGGAGAGGATGGAGTGACTCCGAGCCGCCGGTCGTTGTGGAAAACACTCCTGTGTGGATTCTCTCCATTTTAAGCTCCAACTGAAGGAAAGCTGAAGTTTCTGCAGACGGACTCAGTGATGAAACCCGGAAGCAGGATAAGAACCGGATTACAGAGGAGCAGCTGCCTTGGATTGAAAAAAACATGGACTGTGTGTGTGCACGTGTGCTTGTGTGTGTTGATGGACTGAATTCTGTAAAGACTTGAGGTGATTGACCACTGGTCAGCGAACAGGCAGGGCGGCGCTGTGACTCTGACCTGAACAGACGTGTATGTACATTGTTTTGCATCGTATCAGATACTGTGTAAAGATTTCTATCACTATTTATTGGAACCTTCTCGATCCGGTCCAAGTCACTCGGATTGATTCTTCAGTTCTCCACATCCAAGACTCCTTCCTTCAGAGCATCCTTCCTTAAGGAAAGGAACTTGTATCCTTCGTCGGACCCGGTAACGGCGCCTCCCCGAACAGCTGATCTCTTCGCTGGATGAAGCTCATATTTACTACTGCAGTGCTGTTTGTGGATGTTCTCTCATGTGCTCTGAAGGGCTCTCGGTGTGCTGTGGAAGACATAGCCCCCCCCCCGGGATTCCTCCCAGCAAGCCTTGATCAGTTAGTGCCTTTGTTTCTGTTGCGCAGGCGTCGCACAAATAGCCTACATGTGTAGGAAACTGCTCCGAAACAGGTCTCTGAGCCCCCCCCCCATGTGTTTACACCCAAAAATATTTTCCAACAAAAAGCTCTATTAGTTTATGTGTGTGTGTGTGTGTCTGTGTGTGTGAGTGAATCGTGCACTTTGAGCTGCATATTGTGATGTTTTATATACACTATGTTCATAGTGTTTCTACTGGACTACAGTAGCAGAACCTACATGGATTCTTCCCGTGTTTTACCCAGTTTTCAGGGTCTTTTTAATCCCTTGGTTTTTACAAGGGGCCTTTCTGTTGAAAAGATATTTTTATGGCTTTTATTATCCGTTTCATGTCTTATGTTTTAAGGATATTTTTCATGGCTTCTTCGGCTCAACATGTAAACTGTAAATTATGCGTTCTATAGAGCTCAAGCTGAAAGATGCCTCGGTACTTTAATTACTGTAAGTATAAAGAGATGTAGCCTTTATTAAAATGTTCTATTTTTCAAATTGGCAAATTGCTTCCTGTGGTTTTCTGTGTGATTCTAGCTGTAATTGTGTGTGTAGCACAGCCTGCTGTGCAGAGTGCAACTCGTCAGGTCCTGTGAGAAATTTCCAATAGATTTGCATCCATTATCAGCTCTTAACTTGCTCCCTGTTGGAAATGAAAACATGCAGCATTAATTTGGCCACTAGAGTCTCTGTATGTTTTATGGTGAGAAAGAGACGTCGCTAAGTGCACGTTAATGAGACGTTTGGTAAAAACAGTTTGTCATAAGTACGCCTCACTCTGCTGTTTACATGGTAAAATATTTAGCCTCCTGTGACATTCATTTATTTGTAAGGTTGAATCATTAATGGGTTTACATTTGTTTTATTTATTTACCTAAACGTAATGAAGTTGGACTCAAAAAGCAGATTCTTAACTTTAATTTGAAGGAAGGTGATAAAACAGACCAGCACAGAGAGAACAGAGTCCTTCAATCTGAAACACCGAGTTCAGAAGCCTTAAAAAAAAGAGCAGAAAAACCTGTTCAAAACATGAGACACATTATCCAAATCAATCAGAAAGAAAAGAAGCTGTTCATGAACACATAAACCTGCACAAACTTCTCTGATCCAGTCAAACTAAAGCTAAACGGATAAAATCCTGAACAAGTGAAAAGCAAAAGGACAGAGATGTTTGAAACGGTTCATGATCTGAAGCACCAGCTGGTTTCCACTGAGTGTTAAATGATGAGAAGATCTTCACATTAATACCAAAACAATCTGTTCAGATTCATCAAATACGTTTCAGACATCGTTCCCAACATATTAACCACGTGTTTTCATCAGTTTTACATGTTCGTTAACAACACGAGCGCCACATCGAAGGGCTCTTAGAACAGGAAGAAGGAATTTAGGCGGAGCAGCAAGAGGTCAGCAGGGACATGATGTTTGCTCAAAGTCCTGACAAAGTTAACATGAACACAAACCCCCAAAAAAGGAACGTGTCAGTGTCAGAGTTCTAGTTCTAGTGTTTCAAATAAATGACCAGAAATCAGATTCTAACATTTACACACTGGTACAAGCTCCTGGTTAAAGCCTGGAACCGTATCCGGTTGATGAGTCAGATGTTTTGTACATGTTTCATGTTTTTCTGAGACCAAAAGCTTCTGCTCACATCAAATACAATATACTTAAACATTCTGGATTCGGGTTTGTCAACATGATTCTTACCTTAAAAACCAATGAAACAGCTTGAAACTAACAAGCAGCACTGAAGGACTGGAGACACTAAAAACTGTTTCCATGCAGCTGTTAAGTTTCTGATCTCCAAACAACATGGGATGGATTTTCCTACTTTCCTTCAACTCAGCAAGCTCAGATATATATGATCTCATTATAAAAACCATTAGAAACAGGCTTGTTTCATGTTCTACCTCAGCGTAACATCAGCTCTCACCTGATGATGTAAAGAAACTCAGATTACCGTGTTCACACCAGAAATCTTTACATACACGGTTAAACGCCTGCAGGCTCTCACACCTGCACACGCTTATCTTCACACACCTCGTGCACACCACATCTTTCACCCTCTCTTTTCAACTTTGGTTGGTTTAGAGAGTTGCTTATGCCGCCTTTCATATTGAAAGGGCATCATGATATTGTTAAAATACCATTTTTGGCTCTTTCATCAGGAAAGGTCAGTGCATACACTTGAAGGCCATCCTTTCGAATCTTTAGAAGCTTCATTCAGCGCCACGCCGCTGTCAGAGGGCCTTCTGAACCCAGTTTTGTGTAGAGGGTTATTTTTGATGGGGTCATCTCTTTCTGAAGAAACTCAAAAGGTTTGTCTAACTTCACACCACTATTCATACATGTAGGGCTTTTTATAAGCATGTAAGTAGTGAGATTTTTGGAGATTGAAGTTTCTCTCTGAATCTTTCTTGTGGAAGATTCTCATTATTAACATTTACATTCAGAAAATAGCAACATGTTTATAATAAATCCATCATTTTTGCTGAGTTTTGATTACAAAGTTCAAACATTTATACTTTTATTTTTTTCATATTAACCTCACGTGCAGATGTTAAAGAGGCCCTTCCATTAAAAATGGGGTTTCTGAGGTTTCTGTTGAATATTTTAGCTCCACAGGTGTTCTTACCTTCATAGTGGGTGTGAAAACAGGTCAACAACTTCTCTTTCAGTTTTATCTCTCAAACTACGCAGGTGGTGATAAAACCCGATTTCTCCCGAGTCCGAACGGCCTGTATCATCACAACTCCTTTGTTCGTTAGTTTTCATCAGCTCCCGCAGTTAAAACCGCGCCTAGCATGCTGCTGGCTAAAAGCTGTAGCAAACAGGAAGACACGACGTCTGACGTTGCCATGCGCAGCGGGGCAGGAAACAGTATTCTTTCCTTTCATAGGCTAATTTGTTAGCCAATCAGAGTCCAGCAAATTCGAACAATGAATATAAACGAGCTGCTGACGGAAGCAGCCTGACGGAAGGAGCCGGAACCACCCGAATTTTAATGCAGACAGATTGAAAGGACTGTTAATCAGTGTTTCCTGACGTTTTTTAGATATAAAATGTTTCATATTACTGGTTAATACTTAAGAAATAATCACAAAGTCCTGAAATGTGTATGAAATGGCCTCTTTAAACATAAGATTGTCTAAATTAAACAAAATGTTCCGAACACAGAGTCCTGTGGGACACAGGTGATAAAAAATATACAGGATTAACAGTTTTAACAGTCTGAGGGTGAAGACATGAACAAATAAACTGGGATTTGAATGTGAACAAAAATCCCAATCAGGAGGTAGAAACAGGTTCTTATGGATATATTTGGGCAGTAGAGGTAATTTCTTTTTACATTCACATGCAGTCGCACTTTTCACTTTCCAAATGTGGATTTTATGGCAAAAAAAGATGTTATACTGATGTAATACTGGGACAAATTGCTTAAAACATGAAAAATGTTATTGAAAAAAGATGTTTAAATATAGATTTAGCTAAAGAACAGCTGAGGATTGAGGCCCTGGGAAAAACTTTGCTCACTGTCAGTCACCACAAACCTCAGGTTCATTTAAATGCACTTCAGCCATTCCACTGTAGACGGATATAAAAGAGTGAGACCCCCAATTTTGGGTCCAGAACCCCTTCATTTAGGACCTGGATCAACTGTACAAGTTGTTCCACACAAGGCACCGACGCAGACAACCACAGGACTGTGGTCAACCAGGGGGCCCCAACTGGATCCTGGTCAGGCGCCACTGACGCAGCAGATCCCAGCACCATATGACCAATCACATGACTGTATACAGCCTCATTCTGCACTCCAACATATAACAAGTTTCCAAGTTTTTGTCTCAACCTAAACATGTTTAAATGAACCACAAAATATCCAGAAAAACAGTTCAAGTCTCACCGATGGAACCAAACCCAGAAATATATCTGCTAACACAAAATGACGTCAAAGAAAGTGTTCCATGACTGAAAGCTCATCACTGGATCCGTCCGGATTTCAGTAACAAAACGTCCAGCGTGTGACTGAAACAGTACAAGCTTTTCTCTTCCTGTGTGGTGCTGACAGATGAAAACGTGTTATATTTCCCTTCCTAATCACAGAGCAAGATGCAGAGGAGATTATGTATCTCACAAACGCTTCAGGAAATGAAGACAACGAGCGTTTGAGGGTCAGAAATCCAATCTTTCACTTGTGCAGAGTGGCAGAATCGGACGCTGCAGCGCTTAAAGGGCACAGAGGACGAGAGGTGCGATAGCTGGTCGGGCCTCTCAGGGGAATTCTGCGAGCATCCTCTCCACAACTGAAGGAAAAGCAGCTTTTGTAAAATCAGGGTGCGTCCATTGTCTTCCTTTGTTGTTTACACTTGACTTAAGTTTCCCTTCGTGCACAGTCGGGGCAGCCCCACCAAGCCACAGGACAGCCATTGTTTCTGAGACTGTAGTCACCTTCGTGTTAACTCTCACCTCCCCCAACCAAAACACAAAAAAATGTATTTTTCTTTTTATTCTTGGCCTCAGACTCATTAGATGTCCCAGTGTTTCAGTATCTCCTCTTCTGAGTGTTTTACTCCTCGTAGGCTGATGATTCGCCGGGTACATCGAGTGCATGTGAAGTTTTATGGTTTACCACATGAGTTTTTGAATCTTTTTTTCCCAGGGTGAAGGGTTGTGGGTAATATAGTAAGAGGTCATGTGGGGAGTGGGAAGTGGTGTAAAAAGAATGAAAGAATCCAAACGGAGACATGTGGTTCTGGTTTGGGGCGCAGCAGGCACTGATGGTGGATCTGGATTCTCTTTGTTTTGACCTGCACGTGCAATCTAAATATCCCACTGATTATTAAACAGTACCAATGGCCTCTCATGTCCCCTCAATGTGAATATAAAAAGATCAACAAAGCTGAACTGGGACAAGTTAACGACACGCACTTGAATCAGATTCAAAAAGTCGGATCAGGACAATTAAATTTGGTGCTTTGGTCTGTCTTCTATGTCACTGTGAGAAACTCCAGTTGTGTTACACGATCGTTCATTTGCATTCATGACACTGAGACTGACTGTGTTTGGAACTGATTTCAGCTCAAACATATTCAGCTGTTCACATCAAAACTGGTTCTCTTCACATTGTCTCGTCTCTTAAATCGAACGATCTTATTCTCCATTTTATGTCAAAGTAAATCACTTTGTTTACATCTCCTGTTCCTGCGTTTCATCACTCCCAGTAAATGCACCTTCCTCAAAATTGTACAGCAATATTGCATCAGTATGAGATCACACAGTGGTGATGCAGCTTGTCAGACTGCAGGATTTTGGAAGGTCTTCAGTCAACCAGTAGATAGACTCATGATGCATCTTAGAACTGGATCTCAGATGCTGAACGTGAAGCTCCGTTACTTCACTGTTTTAAATTAAAATCTTTTATCTCTAAAACATACAACGAGCCACTTGGTAAAACTTTTTCTCCTTCAAGTTGAGTTTAATAAATGTTCAAAAACCTTATGATGAAAAATTAATTCACAGTGAATTCATGTCAGACTGAAGAAAGGCCCATCAGATACTTTTTACTTTTTGGACTTTGAATTAAAAGCCAAGTGTTTCAGAGTATTGTGAGGAAATGAGATTTGTTATAGGAAGTTCTTTTCCACCGCAGCCTGCAAATAATCAGGATAAATAAGTCGCATGTTTGACGACTCACAATCTCCTGGAAGGTTTTTCCTTCTTCTTTTAACTCTGTTCCATCAGGTGAACTTCAAAGATACAGAGTCCATGACTGAGGGTCAAAGTTGTTACCTGATTATCACATGACCGCACATAGTCATCATCATCACTGCTTATTTAGCTTTCATCATGTTGATGTTCTGCTCCCCTCTGGGACCCCCGTGATGAACTCTGTCCACTGCCTGAAGAAAGAAAAGCTTTAGACAGTTTGGACTGAGGTCTTCAGGCATGTTGGTGTGCACGGGACATCACACAGAACACGCGTGCGAACCTGCATCTAATTGAAATTGTGTGTTTATTTTCGTGCGTGACCACATTTCAATGTGGAAAAGGAGGACGTGCAGTGTGTGAGAAGAAGAGCAAACGTCTGGCAGATTGTTTGAATGTTACCGCCAAAAATTCCAAGTTTGCAAACAGTGAATGTGAATGAAGTCGTTCAGACTGCAATTAGGACTGACTGTAGAGCGGCACATGAAGGGAAAGAAGCTAATCAATGAAACTAACTTGCAGAATAGAGACAAATCTTCGCAGGTCTTCTGCACAAAACTTTTCAAGGGTAACGAGTTGACTCAGATGACCTGAAGTCAGACGGAGTAGCGGGAGGGAAGGAGGCAGGAGAAATCTGTTATCCAGATGAAAAGCAAAAAAAAATAAATAAGAAAAATAAGAAACGACATGTGGAAAAAAGCGCTAGAGTGCTTGTGTTTGTCACTGACTGGGTGTGGGTCAGAGTCGGAGTAAACAAACCCGCCGCTTAGCAGCATGTTGGATTTGTTTAGCTATGAAAAACAATAAGTGGAGAAAACAGAAAAATTAGCCCAAGTCAACTGCAGAGGGTGACTAAGAGTGTGTGTGTGTGTGTGTGTGTGGGGGGGGGGGGGGGTTGTGCGGGCTGGTGGTGGGGGGTCAGGGGCTTTCATCATCCTCCAGTTTTCAGCTCCCCACTCTCCACCTGTCAGTTTTAGTTGAACACTACAACAGAATGAGTTAGAATAAGACTGGGATTTAATTCTACAGCAGTAATAATCTGGATTCTCTGAGTTAAAGAAGCCCTTCCATTAAAAATGGTTTTTCTGAGGTTTCTGTTGAATATTTTAGCTCCACAGGTGTTCTTACCTTCATAGTGGGTGTGAAAACAGGTCAACAACTTCTCTTTCAGTTTTAATCTCTCAAACTATGCAGGTGGTGATAAAACCCGAGTTCTCCCGAGTCCGTACAGCCTGTATCTGTTTCATCACAACTCCTTTGTTCGTTAGTATTCATCAGCTCCTGCAGTTGAAACCACACCTAGCATGCTGCTGGCTAAAAGCTGTATGTCAGGATTTATCAGTTTCTGTTAATGGACTCTAAATCAAGCAACAGACTCCAGACCAGGGAACAGGAGGTGAGAGTTCTAATTACTCTGGCACAGAGGAAACAGAGTCACAGTTACAATTATACAAAAACTAAATCTGCTTCTGCGGGTGCAGCAGGAGCAGGTCAGCAGCCTCTGACAGGAACGGTCCGGTCTGGACAGGTGGAGGAGTGCAGAGGTTAGTGACGGTATGGCAAAGAGAGGTGAGGAGTAATGATGAGGAGGAGCGGCTTACTGTGGTGATGAATTGCAGGAGTCCTGGAGGAGCATGCAGGTGCCAGTCTGCTGAGGCTGGCGTATGAGTGTCAGTGGTGGGCGGACAGACAGGCTCTGAGTGCGGCAGGTGGATCCTAAGAGCTGGAGGAGCGGCGCAGGGGCAGGCCAGAGGAGGTCCAGAGAGAGACGGGGAGGAGACCGGTGTGGGAACCGTCTCCTGGACGGAGGCGGTGTGGAAACCGCCGCCGAGATCCAGGAAGGAGAGAACACGGCGTGGGAGCCATCAGGAGAGGAGGCTGGACCAGGAGAACCACAGTGTAGGAACTCTGGTGAGGAGGGAGAAGATCCACCAATCAGAGTGAAACGATCTGGCACCTGCTCTCTGCAAACCCTCCTCTCTCAAGCTCAGCAGCTAAAACACAGGTGAAAGCACTCACACACACAGCAGCAGAATTGACACCTGACATGGTAGCATAAGACGTAGCAAACAGGAAGAGAGAACGTCTGATGTTGCCATGCGCAGCAGGGCAGGAAACAGTATACCTTGCTCTGATAGGCTAGTTTGTTAGCCAATCTGAGTCCAGCTGCTGGCGAAGCCTGACAGAATATTGATGCAGACAGATTTAAAGGTCTGTTAATCAGTGTTTCCTGATGTTTTTTTAGATATAAAATGTTTCATATTACTGGTTAATACTTAAGAAATAATCACAAAGTACGTACAAAATAACACAAATGTTTTCTCCTTTAAACAGTTTATTAAAGGATAGATGTTATTACAAGCCAAAGAGACCAGAAACCAGGTTTAGCACTGGTTACAGCCAGAACTGGGTTCTGTTCCATGAGCTGGACCATGAGTTGGAACGGACCGGAATACTTTTGTCAAGCTGTTGCTCCGTGTTGCCTCGTGCATTATGAAAAATGAGAAGTGTAATTTTCTGGACACAACAGTCGGGATTTATTTTATGTCCTTGTAAAAACCTGCAGTCCTCTGTAATTATAGTAGTAAATAATCCCTGATTCATGCATTGTGTTTAGGTTGTTTAAAGACAATTATACAGCAGCTCTACACAGACAGTTTCATAATAAATTTTGGACCAGATCCTCAACCCGACCACAAAGTTCTGAACAGACCATAAACACTAGATTCTTGTAAGGCTGCATTAAAACACTGTATGAAACTCATTTATAGATGTTAGTACAGGTTGTTGTGAAGGTTCTAGATACTGTAGCTGGTTCTGGTGGCCGTCCTCACCAGAAAAAAAAAAAACACAACGGCGTTGATTTTATTAAGTTTATCATTCTTCTCTCGATCTGTCCATTTTATTCTGTTTAAGGTCAAATTATAGAAGTAACAAGTCCAGGAGAGGAACCTGAAATCCCAGCAACGTTCTCCAGAACCTCCCAACATTTTCACTCCCAGTGTTTCTTAAAACCTTTAGAGGGAGGAACCGTCCCCGTCCCCATCCCCGTCCCTATCACCGTCCCCATCCCCGTCCCCGTCCCCATCCCCATCCACGTCCCCATCCCCGTCCCCGTCCCCGTCCTTGTCCCCGTCCCCATCCCCGTCCCTGTCCCCATCCCTATCCCCGTCCCTGTCTCCGTCCCTATTCCCGTCCCCGTCCTAATCCCTGTCCTCGTCCCCATCATAATCCCTGTCCCTATCCCCGTCCCCATCCCCGTCCCTGTCCCCGTCCCTGTCCCTGTCCCTGTCCCCATCCCCATCCCCGTCCCTGTCTCTGTCTCTGTCTCTGTCTCTGTCTCTGTCCCCATCCCTATCCCCGTCCCTATCCCCGTCCCCCTCCCCGTCCCTGTCCCTGTCCCTGTCCCTATCCCTATCCCCGTCCCCATCCCCCTCCCCCTCCCCATCCCCATCCCCGTCCCTTTCCCCGTCCCTGTCCCTATCCCTATCCCCGTCCCTGTCCCTGTCCCTATCCCCGTCCCCGTCCCTGTCCCCGTCCCCATCATAATCCCTGTCCCTATCCCCGTCCCCATCCCTGTCCCTATCCCCGTCCCCTTCCCCGTCCCCGTCCCCGTCCCCATCCCCATCCCTGTCCCCATCATAATCCCTGTCCCTATCCCCGTCCCCGTCCCCATCCCTATCCCCGTCCCCGTCCCCATCCCCATCCCCGTCCTAATCCCTATCCTCGTCCCCGTCTCCATCCCCATCCCCGTCCCCGTCCCTGTCCCTGTCCCTATCCCCGTCCCCATCCCTGTCCCTATCCCCGTCCCTGTCCCCGTCCCTATCCCCGTCCCCGTCCCTGTCCCCGTCCCCATCATAATCCCTGTCCCTATCCCCGTCCCCGTCCCCGTCCCTGTCCCTGTCCCTATCCCTATCCCCGTCCCCATCCCCATCCCCGTCCTAATCCCTATCCTCGTCCCCGTCCCCATCCCCATCCCCGTCCTAATCCCTATCCTCGTCCCCGTCCCCGTCTCCATCCCCATCCCCGTCCCCGTCCTTGTCCCCGTCCCCGTCCCCATCCCCATCCCTGTCCCCATCATAATCCCTGTCCCTATCCCCGTCCCTGTCCCCATCCCTATCCCCGTCCCTGTCTCCGTCCCTATTCCCGTCCCCGTCCTAATCCCTGTCCTCGTCCCCATCATAATCCCTGTCCCTATCCCCGTCCCCATCCCCGTCCCTTTCCCCGTCCCTGTCCCTGTCCCTGTCCCCATCCCCATCCCCGTCCCTGTCTCTGTCTCTGTCTCTGTCATTGTCTCTGTCCCCATCCCTATCCCCATCCCCATCCCTATCCCCGTCCCTGTCCCTGTCCCTATCCCCGTCCCCGTCCCTGTCCCTGTCCCCGTCCCCATCATAATCCCTGTCCCTATCCCCGTCCCCGTCCCTGTCCCTATCCCTATCCCTATCCCTATCCCCGTCCCCATCATAATCCCTGTCCCTGTCCCTATCCCCGTCCCCATCCCTGTCCCCATCCCCGTCCCTTTCCCCGTCCCTGTCCCTGTCCCTGTCCCCATCCCCATCCCCCTCCCCGTCCCCGTCCCTGTCCCTATCCCTATCCCTATCCCTATCCCCGTCCCCATCATAATCCCTGTCCCTATCCCCGTCCCCGTCCCCATCCCCATCCCCGTCCCCCTCCCCGTCCCCGTCCCCATCCCCATCCCCGTCCCCGTCCTTGTCCCCGTCCCCATCCCCATCCCCATCCCCGTCCCCATCATAATCCCTGTCCCTATCCCCGTCCCTGTCCCCATCCCTATCCCCGTCCCCGTCCCCGTCCCTGTCCCTATCCCTATCCCCATCCCCGTCCTAATCCCTATCCTCGTCCCCGTCCCCGTCTCCATCCCCATCCCCGTCCCCGTCCCTGTCCCTGTCCCTGTCCCTGTCCCCATCCCTATCCCCGTCCCCCCCCATCCCCATCCCCGTCCCTATCCCCATCCCTATCCCCGTCCCTGTCTCCGTCCCTATTCCCGTCCCCGTCCTAATCCCTGTCCTCGTCCCCATCATAATCCCTGTCCCTATCCCCGTCCCCATCCCCATCCCCGTCCCTTTCCCCGTCCCTGTCCCTGTCCCCGTCCCCATCCCCATCCCTGTCCCCATCATAATCCCTGTCCCTATCCCCGTCCCTGTCCCCATCCCTATCCCCGTCCCCGTCCCCGTCCCTGTCCCTATCCCTATCCCTATCCCTATCCCTATCCCTATCCCTATCCCCGTCCCCATCATAATCCCTGTCCCTGTCCCTATCCCCGTCCCCATCCCTGTCCCTATCCCCGTCCCTTTCCCCGTCCCTGTCCCTATCCCTATCCCCGTCCCTGTCCCTGTCCCTATCCCCGTCCCCGTCCCTGTCCCTGTCCCCGTCCCCATCATAATCCCTGTCCCTATCCCCGTCCCCATCCCCGTCCCTGTCCCCATCCCTATCCCCGTCCCTGTCTCCGTCCCTATTCCCGTCCCCATCCCCATCCCCGTCCCTTTCCCCGTCCCTGTCCCTGTCCCTGTCCCCATCCCCATCCCCGTCCCTGTCTCTGTCTCTGTCTCTGTCCCCATCCCTATCCCCGTCCCTATCCCCGTCCCCATCCCCGTCCCTGTCCCTGTCCCTATCCCCTCCCCATCCCCGTCCCCGTCCCCATCCCCATCCCCGTCCTAATCCCTATCCTCGTCCCCGTCTCCATCCCCATCCCCGTCCCCGTCCCTGTCCCTGTCCCTGTCCCTGTCCCCATCCCTATCCCTATCCCCATCCCCATCCTAATCCCTATCCTCGTCCCCGTCCCCATCCCCATCCCCGTCCCCATCCCCATCCCCGTCCCTTTCCCCGTCCCTGTCCCTATCCCTATCCCCGTCCCTGTCCCTGTCCCTATCCCCGTCCCCGTCCCTGTCCCCGTCCCCATCATAATCCCTGTCCCTATCCCCGTCCCCATCCCCGTCCCTGTCCCCATCCCTATCCCCGTCCCTGTCCCCGTCCCCATCCCCGTCCCTGTCCCTGTCCCCATCCCCATCCCCATCCCCGTCCCCATCCCCGTCCCTGTCCCCGTCCCCATCCCCATCCCCGTCCCCGTCCCTGTCCCCGTCCCCATCATAATCCCTGTCCCTATCCCCGTCCCCATCCCCGTCCCTGTCCCCATCCCTATCCCCGTCCCCCTCCCCGTCCCCATCCCCGTCCCTGTCCCCGTCCCTGTCCCCGTCCCCATCCCCATCCCTGTCCCTGTCCCCGTCCCCATCCCCATCCCCATCCCCGTCCCTGTCCCTGTCCCTATCCCCGTCCCCATCCCCATCCCCGTCCTAATCCCTATCCTCGTCCCCGTCCCCGTCTCCATCCCCATCCCCGTCCCCGTCCCTGTCCCCGTCCCTGTCCCTGTCCCCGTCCCCGTCCCTGTCCCCGTCCCCATCCTAATCCCTGTCCCTATCCCCGTCCCCATCCCCGTCCCTGTCCCCATCCCTATCCCCGTCCCTGTCTCCGTCCCTATTCCCGTCCCCGTCCTAATCCCTGTCCTCGTCCCCATCATAATCCCTGTCCCTATCCCCGTCCCCATCCCCATCCCCGTCCCTTTCCCCGTCCCTGTCCCTGTCCCCATCCCCGTCCCCGTCCCTGTCCCCGTCCCCATCATAATCCCTGTCCCTATCCCCGTCCCCGTCCCCGTCCCTGTCCCTGTCCCCGTCCCCGTCCCCATCCCCGTCCCTGTCCCCATCCCTATCCCCGTCCCTGTCTCCGTCCCTATTCCCGTCCCCGTCCTAATCCCTGTCCTCGTCCCCATCATAATCCCTGTCCCTATCCCCGTCCCCATCCCCGTCCCTTTCCCCGTCCCTGTCCCTGTCCCTGTCCCCATCCCCATCCCCGTCCCTGTCTCTGTCTCTGTCTCTGTCTCTGTCTCTGTCCCCATCCCTATCCCCGTCCCTATCCCCGTCCCCATCCCCGTCCCTGTCCTTGTCCCCGTCCCCGTCCCCATCCCCATCCCTGTCCCCATCATAATCCCTGTCCCTATCCCCGTCCCTGTCCCCATCCCTATCCCCGTCCCCGTCCCCGTCCCTGTCCCTATCCCTATCCCCGTCCCCATCCCCATCCCCGTCCTAATCCCTATCCTCGTCCCCGTCCCCATCCCCATCCCCGTCCTAATCCCTATCCTCGTCCCCGTCTCCATCCCCATCCCCGTCCCCGTCCCTGTCCCTGTCCCTGTCCCTGTCCCCATCCCTATCCCCGTCCCTGTCTCTGTCTCTGTCTCTGTCATTGTCTCTGTCCCCCTCCCTATCCCCGTCCCCATCCCCATCCCCGTCCTAATCCCTATCCTCGTCCCCGTCCCCGTCTCCATCCCCATCCCCGTCCCCGTCCCTGTCCTTGTCCCCGTCCCCATCCCCATCCCCATCCCTGTCCCCATCATAATCCCTGTCCCTATCCCCGTCCCTGTCCCCATCCCTATCCCCGTCCCCGTCCCCGTCCCTGTCCCTATCCCTATCCCTATCCCTATCCCCGTCCCCATCATAATCCCTGTCCCTGTCCCTATCCCCGTCCCCGTCCCTGTCCCTATCCCCGTCCCCGTCCCCGTCCCTGTCCCTATCCCTATCCCCGTCCCTGTCCCTGTCCCTATCCCTATCCCTATCCCTATCCCCGTCCCCATCATAATCCCTGTCCCTGTCCCTATCCCCGTCCCCATCCCTGTCCCTATCCCCGTCCCTTTCCCCGTCCCCATCCCCGTCCCCGTCCCCGTCCCTGTCCCTATCCCTATCCCTATCCCTATCCCCGTCCCCATCATAATCCCTGTCCCTGTCCCTATCCCCGTCCCCGTCCCTGTCCCTGTCCCTGTCCCTATCCCTATCCCCGTCCCCATCCCCATCCCCGTCCTAATCCCTATCCTTGTCCCCGTCCCCATCCCCGTCCCTATCCCCGTCCCCATCCCCGTCCCCATCCCCATCCCCGTCCCCATCCCCGTCCCCGTCCCTATCCCCGTCCCCATCCCCGTCCCCATCCCCGTCCCTATCCCCGTCCCCATCCCCATCCCCGTCCCTATCCCCGTCCCCATCCCCGTCCCTATCCCCGTCCCCATCCCCATCCCCGTCCCCGTCCCTATCCCCGTCCCCATCCCCGTCCCCATCCCCGTCCCTATCCCCGTCCCCATCCCCATCCCCGTCCCTGTCTCTGTCTCTGTCTCTGTCATTGTCTCTGTCCCCATCCCTATCCCCATCCCCATCCCCGTCCCCGTCCCCATCCCCATCCACGTCCCCATCCCCGTCCCCGTCCCCGTCCTTGTCCCCGTCCCCATCCCCATCCCCATCCCCGTCCCCATCATAATCCCTGTCCCTATCCCCGTCCCTGTCCCCATCCCTATCCCCGTCCCCGTCCCCGTCCCTGTCCCTGTCCCTGTCCCTGTCCCTGTCCCCGTCCCCATCCCCATCCCCGTCCTAATCCCTATCCTCGTCCCCGTCCCCATCCCCATCCCCGTCCTCATCCCTATCCCCGTCCCCGTCCCTGTCCCTGTCCCCGTCCCCGTCCCTGTCCCTATCCCCGTCCCCGTCCCTGTCCCTGTCCCCGTCCCCATCATAATCCCTGTCCCTATCCCCGTCCCCATCCCCATCCCCGTCCCTTTCCCCGTCCCTGTCCCTGTCCCCGTCTCCATCCCCATCCCCGTCCCCGTCCCTGTCCCTGTCCCTGTCCCTGTCCCTGTCCCTATCCCTATCCCCATCCCCATCCTAATCCCTATCCTCGTCCCCGTCCCCATCCCCATCCCCGTCCCCATCCCCATCCTTGCAGAGAAGTGTTGCCTCTATTAGAACTCCAGCTGGGACCTTAACCTGTTCTAAGTCTGAGCCCAGACATTCTCCAGGGGAAGCTTGTTTTGGTTTGACCAAAGCCCTTAAATCTAATGTTTGTCATTGACTTTTGAAATCCCTGTCTCAGGTTAGGAAGTAGGGTTCTCAATTTTACTGTGACATTATGGTTTTTACAGTTATCAAAAGTTTCTGTCAGACAGTTTGATTAAAATGTGTTTTAATCTTTACCTTCTTCACGGTCTGAATCAAAATGTTATACAAGGATTTGAGGTGCAAAGTTTAGATCACCAGAAAAATCAGATGAGTTACAAAATTACAGAAAATAAGATTTTCTATTGTTAGTTTTTAAATTTTGTGACTTTAAAAGAAAAAAGTCTTTCATTAAGATAAATCAGACGTTTGGTAGTTAATATGTGAACCTACTTTTCATGATAGTTTCCTATTAGGATCTCTTTTACAAGAGTTTAAACATCAGATGAAAGCAAACGTGCACAACACTCCATTTCTCAACCTCCTGACACTAAACATCAGAAACACGGACGTTACTTTGGCGAACATGGACTATCTTTTGATTGCTCGTTACTTGGCTGTAAAAGAAGCCCGTCAGGTGGAAGAATCTTAACAACACTGTCTCTGCAGCCTTGAAGAAGTTAAAATAAGTCTTTTAAAAGGCAGAATTCAAAGCTGGGAGCATGAAAAGGAGGGCAGAATGAAATGCCGGCACTGCGGTGTTAAAAGGGAGATGGGAGATGAGAGATCCTCGTGTCTGACTTTGGTCTGACTTCAAAAGGCTATGTTTAAAGCGACAGGCCTTAATGCTGGCCCGATAGCAGGACTGTCATGTCTGTGTGACCTCCCACAGCTGGCCAGCCAGGGACACAGGACTCATGCCGCGTCAGTGTGTGTGTGTGTGTGTGTGTGTGTGTGTGGTAGTTTCTTGATGTCTGCAATATGAGCTTGTTTGCCTTTTAAATGTTTGTGCATCAGCACTCATGTGGCTCTTGCTGTATGTCTTGATGTGATTGTCTGTGTGCCCTTTAATGTTAGTGTTTTGATGTCAGTGTGTGTGTTTGCCTGACTGTGTGTGTGTGTGTGTGTGTGTGCGTGGAGGTTGAAGATCTAAGCCCAGCTCGGCCCTCTCTCCCGATGCACAGGGGTCTTTTTTTTTCCTTCTTGTTAAGATTCAAACACTGATGAGCTTTGAACTGCAGCTGTGGACTCTGCAGTCATTTCACCACTCAGCGTAGACCAGCTAAAGTCGCGCCGCCCACCGCACCATCGCTGTGGCTGTTACAAACCATCACACCAGCCACATTAACAGCGTGCGAAGGCGTGTGACTGTGTTCAGAAAAGTAGGACTTTGACTTTGTTGTGGCAATATCGATAACTAGTATGATGTCAGCGGAACTTTTTCCCTTCAGAGGAAGATGATGAACAAGCTTCAAATGTTTATCTGTTAGATACAACGTGTCTCTCAACTTCAAACAGGACAAACTATTCAGTATTTTTTTATTTGTCTGATATACTTTCTAAATAAATAAGTCCTAAAACATGATTGGGTTGTCTTAATTAGTAAAATATATGTTTTGTTTACTTATTCTGGATTATTTAGATCCAGTTTTCAGTACCTGTTGACCCACTTTATTAAGATGCTACAAAGTCTTCAGCACAGCAAGTCTTCTGTCTCCGTCTGTCCTCTGCATCTTCTTCTCTCACACCAACCAATCTCATGTCCTCCATTACTACATCCATATGTCTCCTCTTTAGTCTTCCTCTAGACCTCCTGCCTGGTAGTTCCCCCATCAGCATCCTTTTTCCCAATAAACCCCACTGTCCCTCCTCTGGACATGTCCAAACCATCTCAGTCTCTCTGACTTTATCTCCAAAACATTTGACATGTGTCGTCCCTCTGATGAACTCATTCCTGATCCTGTCCATCCTCGTCCCTCTGATGGACTCATTCCTGATCCTGTCCATCCTCGTCCCTCTGATGGACTCATTCCTGATCCTGTCCATCCTCGCCCCTCTGATGGACTCATTCCTGATCCTGTCCATCCTCGTCCCTCTGATGGACTCATTCCTGATCCTGTCCATCCTCGTCCCTCTGATGGACTCATTCCTGATCCTGTCCATCCTCGTCCCTACCAAAGAACCTCAACATGTTCATTTCTGCTCCCTCTAGCTGTGTCTACTGTCTCTTCCTCAGTGATACCGTCTCCAAACCAGACAACATGACTGGTCTCACCACTGTCTTGTCCACCATTCCTTTCATTCTTGCTGAGACTCTTTTGTCCCACATCACTCCTGATACTGTCCTTCACCTCTTCCAACCTGCTTGCACACGTTTCTTCACCTCTTTTCCGGACTCTCCGTTATAACGCAGCTCTGAGTCCATAGTCCTCCAACAGTTGTATAAGACTTCACCTTCAGGCATGTGATCAAATGATCTCACATGTAAACCAGTTTAACAAAAACCCTAAAAACCCTCAGGAAGGAGGATCCAGTCCAGCTAGTTCACTACAGCTTTAAAGCAGGAAATCCTGCACTTTCATTTAGAACTGATGAAGCTCGTTGGATGAGAAGTGAAACTTCTTCAAGAAAACAGACCTGTGAGACAGAAAACCTTCACCAGCTTATTGTTTTGTGTTTTGTCCTGATCGACAGCAACATTTCTGCACTTATGTAGTTTCAGCTGAAATTCTATGGGATGTTTTTTCCATCCTAAATAAACGTGCTCATATGATCTGAAATCTGTGTTCCCAGTATTTATTGAGCCTCAGTGATGTTCTTTGTTTGCACCACTAGACACTGAAAGAAACATGTTGATGTTCAGACTTTGATGAGGATTAAATAGCCCGTATTTAAATCAGATATACTCCAGAAGTTCTTTTGTTAAGATACTTTATCTCTCAGGACCCCACAGGTGTCAAACTCCAGGCCTTGAGGGCCACTATTTTACACGTTTCTCTGCTTCTACACACCTGATTCAGATGAACAGATCATTAAGAAGCTTCTGCAGAGGATTGGAATCAGGTGTGTAGAAACAGGGAAACATCTAAAACATGCAGGATAGTGGCCCTCGAGGCCTGGAGTTTGAGACCCCTGCAGGATCAAACCGGTACAGTTAATGGCTAGATGAATTAAAAGCGCTAACAAACAATATTCCTCATAAGACACAAAAGTGTGAGTTCACCTGAAGGCAGCATGAACTTGGCATTTTACAGTCCATTTAATTTTTTTTATTTTGGATGCCAACTTGTCTAAAACCTTCTTCTTACAGAGTAAGGAGTCTTTGCAAAGCTTTGACACTGTATTTAGTGTTTTCTTTCTGTCCCTAATGTTCCTTCTGGAGCGTCTCTCCTTATCTGTCTGAGCTGGTGGGTAATAAAAAGAACAGAATGTCTCTTTTCCTGCTCTATAAGTCCGACGGGTGAAACGCTGCTGAGAGCTGCTTTTCTTCTTCTGCTCTCATTTCATCTCTGTCTTTTCTCAGGAGACAGTGAGGTCCAGTACAGATGTGTTTGATAAGACACACATCTGATGCACCTGTATGACAGAAAATGATTATTTTTATTCCCTTGCGTATTGCAACCTGCTGTGTCCATATTTCTTATTTTTGATAGGAACAGCCTGATTGTGCTTATCAGGCTGTTGAATAAAAACCTTCCAATAGTAAAATATCTGCTCCTGACTGCGCGTCCGCCCGCCGGACAGCAGGAGATTGCAGGAAACATCGGGGGATGCTCCTGTCACACCCTGATCTTTGCTTTGATGAACCACATCAAACCCGTCCATAATCTAGACGTCACTCTCAAAGGATAAACTGGGGGAGGTATTGACATGTGTGAGAGGGACACACACAGCACAAAGACAGTAAGAGCAAACACACAAAGACACACATTAACGCCCTTCTTGTATCACCGGACTCAGCTGTTGATAAGGTTATTTATAAGGACCAGATGTGTCAGACTGTCGTGTGCTTTGTGTTGATCCAAACTGTCAGGCAGAGATAATACAGTTCTAAGTCTTAGAAGTCTCTTCCTGGGTCGTTTCCAGATGAATGTTTAGCTCCCATCTTTATAGTTGTGGTGAATTTGCATCAGAGACATCAGAATAAATGGTTTGGATTCAGTCTAGGTCATCATGGCCCCCTAAGAATCTATGATGAAAGCAAAACAGGAACATCAGACTCTAATAAGCAGCTGGATTTGAATTTGATTGACCGTTAATCTCTTTGATAGCTGACTTCCTTTTTCCTTGTTTTCTTCTCGGTAACGTTGTCTCTGATGTTCTTTGCCTTCTTCCATTAATCTGTTTTGTCTTCAGGCTCTTCTTGGCTGCTAGTAAATCATCCCTTTTTCCTGTGATGAACATTTCATGCATCACTCAGATGGTGCAAGCTGCATGTGTTTGCCCCTGTTGCTGCTTTAAGGTCAGGGACATGTATTTTTAAAGGTCTCCTGGAGGTTTTGGGGCTGTTGCAGTAAGTGACCAAAAGAGCAGATACAGGGGTGCAAGCAAGTCTCTTACATTCATGATCCCTTTTCATTCCATCGTCTTTGTCTTATTTCCTTTACTTGTGTTTGTGTCAGTCTAAATTACTATCAAAAGTTGTGTTATATCAGTGTATGTTGAAATAATTCTTGCTAATCCAGGTTCTTCTCCTCCATTTGTACAAACCCCATTAAAACCTTTAGAACCAGGCCCATTTTATACCTCATTTGCAAGGTGGGGCTCTCATTTTTATATATATGCAAATATGCAGCTTACTCGTGTGTAATAACAAGAGCACACCATCTTTAGCCAAGAACCTTATTGTTGTCCTACATCAGGATCTTTGTTACTGTTTTGTTGCTGTGGTTTATACAAATATTTATTTTTGGGACATTTTGTCATGTGGTTTGTGAAATGCTGCAACTCCTTCCGTTTTATTGTTGCTTTTTCTGGGATTTAAAAGAGTGTCTGTTTACATGCATGTAGCATTTGTCTGTGCACCCCCAATCTTCACCCTCATGAAAGTGATCCTTCATGCTGTGCAATCATCGGACTCGGCTAGCTCATTAAAAATGCTAATGTCTCTTATTGGGTCTTTGATTCTGGTCCCGGGCACACAAAGCCAGCCGAGGTTACCGAGGGTCTGTGTAATCCTTTATTCAGGTCCTGATGCAGGGAGACACCCAACTGAGAGACCTGACAGTTACAATTAATCATGTCAGGACTGCTGACCCCCTCCAACACATCCTGCTTTAATTAGCCAATACTGCACATTCACAAAAAAATCTACACACAAGCAAGATTGAAATTTTACACGTTATATTTTTCTACTGATTGAGAGTCTGTGAGTCTCCCAAACTGTCTGATGTGTGTGACTTAATTACTGTGACACAAAGTAGCGACACTCAGATGAGTGTCAGAACGAAGGATTTGCTTCTATCATATGAGCTTCTGATTACTTTTACATTGACAGCAGACGTGTTGCTTTTACTGACATCAGAGCGACTGTGTGGTTGGAGTTTTGGGGCGTAACAAATAAAACTGATTAGTGTAATGCTCTGTAGCAGATTCTGGACTCAGAAATGAACAGATACTCAGATGGGTAGTGGTGTGAAAAAAAGGTCTATTGATTTCTGTCAGAGTGAGACTTCAGCCACAAAGGATCTCTGATCTGGTGTAACAGCACGGTTCTATGTCAAGAGAACGGGGGTTAGTGATCACACTCAGGAGGTTTGTACCCTCTCTTTGTCCCAGTGAGGAACAAGACAGAGATTTTAGTGTCTGCTGTTGGAATGAAGGTGAACACTGGAAAGGTTCCGGTAAGTAGTCTTGTTTAGGATTGACAGGAGAGAAGGTGTGGTTTAGGACACATGTGTGTGCAGGTAAGTGATAACAGTTATAATTGGGAAAAGTAACAGAGGGGTTAATTGTGTTTGACACAGGCAGGGGCAACAACAGTCTCATCATCCACATGCAATCCTGTCCTGTACACTATAATCTTCTTACACAGTCCAATCCACAAATCCACAATCTAATCCAGCAAAAGGTAAAAATCCTCAATGAGCAGTAATCATGAAAGAAGCCATGGGGAACAGGCAGGCTGTGGTCAGGCACAAAAATGAGGTCACTCGAAAATCCAAAGGTCCAGGTGAAGTTACAGGTAAGGGTGAGGTCAATAAAACAGGAAAAAGTTCAAATACACTATGAGAAAAGAATTCAGGAAAAGGGTACACAACAATCTGGCACTGACACTCAGCCAGACTGCAGTTCAAAGAGTAACTCATCCCCCTCCAAATTATAACCCTACCCTCACTTCCTGTTTTAAAAATGCCTCAAAAGGAGGTGTTGCTTGGAGGACCAGCACACATGCTGGGCAGTGATTGAACAGATGAAAATGAAGGAAGTCTCTGTGAAGGACGCGAGCGGCCCTGATACATATCATTTCAAATCGATAGTTTGCCCTGCAGAGGCTTAGCGGCAATCGGACTTCTCTTAATGGTATATTGTTGTTAGCCTGAGCTAAAGCTACATTTAGATTAGCTTGAGTAATATCATGTGAGTCTGCCAACAGGTGCAGCTCCATACAACCTCTGTACCTCAGTTTCCACAAGAGAAAATGTGTGTTGTAGAGAGGTTCGCACCAATGTGAATGGGTGAATAACAAACTGTAGTGTGAAGCGCTTTGGGAGTCATCTGACTTTAGAAATGTGCTATTTACCATTTACTTGAAATCCTCCAGCTTCTGTGTCTCTGCTCCCTGTAGTCTCACTGTCCCACTCGTGTCCCTCTCATTCACACATGGACTCTGTCTTGTTGCAGCTAACTTTCATCCAGCCAGTGAGTACCTGCACATCACCAAATGTTCCTCCACTTGCTCTCCCTACAGATAACATCTGTAAACATCATGGTCCATGGAGGTTCCTGTCTGACCTCTTTGGTCAGTCAGTCCATCACCATAGCAACAAGAAGGAGCTCAAGGCTGATCCTTGATGTAGTCCTACCTCCATGTTGAACTTCTCTGTCACACCTGCAGCACATCTCACCTTACAGCTGTCATACATGTCCTGCACCAGTCTAACATACTTCTCTGCTACTCCAGACATCCTCATACAGAACCACATGCTAAATCTTTTGGAGAATGCAGGAATGGCTCCTGGTTCTTCTCACATGCCAAGTGAGTGTTCAGATATTTAAGTTAACTCCCCAGGCAACACAATCAAAACTGTAGAATCTTCTCAGTTTTGGTTTTTGAAGTTAGTGAGTGCTGATACAGAATAAAGGGCTATATGTGTACAACTTGCTATCCAGTCCTAGTCCTTGGGACTCACTTGTCCTAAATGTTTTAGACATTTTAATACTTGAACACACCAAATTCAAATGACTGTATCACCTTCTCTATGTTTACCAATGAATAAACTAATGTTAAACTTGACATCAGTATAAATCAAGTGTACTGAAACAGGGAGGCAACTCCAACATGCAGGGTAGTAGGGTCCAAAGCACTGGAATCTGAAAAACAAACCGGTTCAAATTCAGACAAACTTTGATTTGTTTTTTTTAAAGAAGCCATTTCATACAAATTTCATGACTTTGTAGTTATTTCCTATGTATTAACCTGTAATATTAAACATTTTATATCTAAAAAACATCAGGAAACACTTATTAACAGATCTTTCAATCTGTCTGCATCAAAATTCGGCTGGTTTCCGGCTGTTTCCGTCTGGCTTCAGCAGCTCGTTCATATTCATTATTCAAATTTGCTGGACTCAGATTGGCTAACAAACTAGCCTATGAGAGCAAAGTATACTGTTTCCTGCCCTGCTGTGCATGGCAACATCAGACGTCGTGTCTTCCTGTTTGCTACGTTATGCTACAGCTTTTAGCCAGCAGCATGCTAGGCGTGGTTTCAACTGCGGGAGCTGATGAATACTAATGAACAAAGGAGTTGTGATTAATCAAATACAGGCCGCTCGGGTTTTATCGCCACCTGCGTAGTTTGAAAGATAAAAACTGAAAGAGAAGTTGTTGACCTGTTTTCACACCCACTATGAAGGTAAGAACACCTGTGGAGCTAAAATATTCAACAGAAACCTCAGAAAAACCGTTTTTAATGGAAGGGCCTCTCAAGAGAGACTTCTGTAGTACTTTTGTTATTATTTCATTAAATACTGAAAAAAATCCCTTCTTAACAGGACTTGATTGAGGAATGGGATAATATACTTTTCTGTATAAATAATTCAAATTTTAAGAGAAGTTCAAACATAGAGGATGGTATTTGAGCCTGTGTGTGTGGAGCACAATGGCTTCAACTACTTGGAGACCAACTGCCGTGCAGGCCTCTTATCCTCTGAAAACATTTGGTGAAGTCTCAATCAAGACTGGGAAACATTTCACTTCCATCACTACAAAAAACTGGTCTCTTCAGTTTTCTTACACTTACAGTGTGCTATAGAAAAAAAAGAAACAAGAAAGTGATGCAACCAAGTGGTAAACATGCCCTTTCTCCAACTATTCTTTTCAATGTGCTGCTGGCACCAAATTCAAAATGAGCAGATGTTTTTCATAAAGCGATTGCATATGTTCCATTCTTACTTAAGTTTAAATGTTTTTGGAAATTGTGGCAGACTCAAGATTTTAGGAAGGATATGTGCAAAGTTTTACAGAGAATGTGATTAGAATATTTCAGTGCTGTTTTATTTAGTGTATCTGCAGACTGAAAGTTGGCTGATGTAAAGCTTCCCCCTGGAGCTGAGCAGTTCTTTGTTCCAAACTTGTGAATCTGTTGCACAGCAGGCCCAACTCACAACAATACCTGAGCTTATCCTCTGTTCTTCCTGTCATGCTTTGCTTTATTTTGTGTACACTTAGCTTTTCCAGCCCCGAACACTTGGCTGAAAGCTTCTGTGTGGCTTTGTCATCATCTGCTGTCCTCAAAAATAGTATTGAACTCACTTCAGATCAGGGTAGAATCTTGTTTGTTTCCACTCCTGACAGCAGAGCAGCACGGCTGGAAGGTGGCTCAGGGGAGATGGCATGTGTGTGCGTGTACAACTTTCTTTTCAGCTTTTATGAAGCCGGCTGGAATACATGTGATTAGCTAGCAATGCAGTGAGTTTGGATGAAGGAGTCTGTTGCATTTCTTCCTACCTTCACCTCCTCTTTCATGTTGTCTGGTGCCACACATTGAAGTGGTGGCAGGAATGCAGAAAAAGGGAAAAACAAGAGAATGTCCTTTTCCCTGAAGCTATCTGGTGGGGTTAGGTTACTAAATGATCACACACACACACACACAAACATACACACACCTCTTTGTCGTGAATCTGCCTCTTGTCTCACCTTTGCCCATTCCTGCTGGCTGAAATGTGAGAATACACCAGCTCCAGGGCCTGGCTCAGGTTTGAGCTTGGCACGATGTCCATCTTGAAAAAAGAATTACAAATTCTTGAGAATTTGAGGAAGTGCTTAAGCTTTCAGGACAGTTTATAGTGTTTAGATGGCTGTAAAACTGTGATCTGAACAATCAGCAGACAGTCATCAAAACAGAGATGCATATGAAAAAGCTTGGCAGGCTGATGAACATTTTGACAGTAACAACACTGAGAGGGAAAAAACACATTAAAAAAGAATAAAAGAATAGGAGATCTTCAAATGTTTGAGATTATATAAGTTTATCACTAAACTATTTCCAAACACCTGGATGCATGCAGGTGTATCTGCATCAACATCCTGTTTGACTGGATAGGATAACCTACAGTATCTTCTTCTCCCTCCACCACATCCCATAATGAGCCAACCCATACTGAGTTTCAACAGCCAACCCCTTTACACATGTTGGTGTATCTTACACAGAGATATTTGGTCCTCTTTTTTTCTCTTCTGGTTTGTAAACATATCCTCTTATTTCCTGCAGCCTCACTTTCATACTTTGTATCAGAAGATGCAAAGAACTGAGAAGCGTGTTCTTCATCCCCTGTGATAAGAAATGACTGTATTAGATTTGTAGTCACTTTCTAATGCAGCCTAAGGGGAGCACAAGCAAGTGTCTTCCTTGTGTTGGTCCCAAGCTCGGATAAATGCAGAAATGTGTCAAAAAGGGCATCCGACATAAAACCAATACCAAATAAACAATGATACAAGTCACAAGTCTGATTTCCATATCGGATCAATGGAGGCTGGGCCAAAACACACAAGCCACCAGTGCTGTTAACTTGCAGGGTGCTGATGGAAACTGGGCTACTGTGGGTTGAGAAAAGGTTGAAAGGAGGGAGGTTGTTTGTAGACAGAAAGAGTAAAGGAAAGTCAAGAGTCTAGGACTGAGAGTTGAGACTTTGAATGTTGGGACTATGACATGAAAAGCTAGAGCTTTAGTTGACATGATGCAGAGGAGGACGGTGGACATACTGTGTGTCCAAGAGACCAGATTGAAAGGTAACAAGGTCAGGAGTCAAGAAGGAGGATTTTCCATGTTCCATCATGGTGCTGGATAACTGGGCCCCCTGTGGCCCCTAGCTGCACCTAGAAACCGGTGACAAAGTACAGCCCTGGTCTGACTTACTGCCGGCAATGCAAACCAAGCTCCTGCTGGGATCATACAGGAAGCAGACAGCCCTAAGCAAAGGACCCCGAACCCCGAGAACCCCCCACAGGAAACCACAAGGGACACAGTCAAATGCCTTTTCCAGATCCACACAGCATATGTGGACTGGTTGGGCAAATGCCCATGAACCCTCGAGCAATGGATGGAGGGTATAGAGCTGGTCCAGTATTCCACAACCGGGATAAAAACCACACTGCTCTTCCTGAATCCGAGGTTTGACTAACGGTCGAATTTTCCTCTCCAGCATCCTGGAATCGATTTTAGCATTAGATAGATATAGAGATCCCCTTATAGTCTGGTCCCCCTTCTTAAATAGAGGAACCACTACCCCAGACTGCCAATTCAGAGGCACTGTGCTCAACCTCTACGCAATGTTGCAGAGACATGTCGACCCAAACAGTCCAACGGCTGCGGCTGCTTGGGTTTACAACGCTGCCCCTCTCTTTTCTCAGATGTATAAAGTATAGGGTCTTCAATCAATCCTCGACCTTTGTTCCAAAGTGCCCTGTTTGAATATGGAGTTCACAAACTGTGCCTAGCCTATAAGTTCAATAACAAAAAAACCCTCAGATTTGGATCAGGTAGGCAATTCCTCCCACGCAGCTCCATGTAACTCCATCATTGCCCACATGGCTGTTGCAATTCCCCAGAAAAATGACACAATCCCCAGATGGCACCCCCTCCAGTACACCATCCAGAGACTCCAAGAAGGCTTGGTTATTAAATCTGCTGTTTGGTGCATATGCACACAAACAGTCAGAATCTTCCCTCTTGCAACTTAAACCCACAGAGAGTCAAACCTCTCGTTCACTGGGGTGAACTCTAACACCAAGACACTCCCTTCACTCGCCTGATGCTTCACCTCATGGGCCACTCCAGAGTAGAAGAGAGTGCATCCCCTCTCCAGGAGTTGGGCTCCAGAGCTGAAGCTGTGATTAGAGGTGAGCCCAACTATATCTAGTTGGTACTGCTAAACCTCACTCACCAGCTCTGGCTTCCTTCCTGACAGCAGGGTGAAGTTCCACATTCCCAGAAGCAGTTTCTGCCACCAGAGTTCTGCATGCCTAGGCACCCAAATTTGCCTGCCAACGGCCCTCTCTGCACCCGCTCTCAGTTTTCCTCCACACAGGTGGTGAGTCCATCTAAGTCATTGAATGTTTTATAAAATGTATCAGTGAGTGAGTCATTAAAACAAATTTTAAAATTTAAATTTAATTTATTTTTTAAATGTATTGCTCTTGGATTGGTTTGTTGTTCGTTGGTTTATTGATGGTTCGTCGTAACATTAAGAAACCTGTGAGTTGCATTTAGAACATTTAAAGGATTAGCTAGGTTCAATGTAATGTTTAAAATCTGTTCACAGCATCACATGTTTTTCAGTCATCTCTGCTCAATGAGTTTGTTCTTTCCCCTACAGCTTATTAGTTAATAAATATTTTTTACCTTTTTATGTCATCAAAATCAATGTTATTTTCTTTATCTTTTCTCTCATCTACACCTGCTCTTTAAATATTTTTTCCAGTCAGTCAAAGCTGACCCCTGCCCTGCACATGCTGACTCCAGATTTTCACTTATAACCTCCTCACTTGATCCCTTCTCTGCCAAGTACCACTGGTATGCACAAACACGCACCTGCAGTCAACAATAGAAGCTTTATTCTGGGAGGGCATGTTGCTGATACAGCCAACTCTTTATCATGGACTACAATCTGGATATGGGCGGCTACTGTGCCTATGCTACATTGCTTTTGAGAGTTGCTCCAAAGCACTTTAGTCAGAGCTACCCATGGTGTTCTGCTTTCATCTGTTGGCATGACAATGACCTCATCAGGCAAAATAGGGTATTATGCAGGGTATGTGCTTTAAAAGCCACCACAGGAAAAAAATAACAATTCTGACTGGGCAGACTATAGTTTAATTCTGGATGATGGTTATATTTGTTTTGGGGTTTTTCCCCCACAGAAGTGGCATCACTGCCTAAATAACATGCTTGTTATGAAGATCACTTGGTCTGGCAAAGACGGATGAAAGTGGGCATGTGAAAAAAATGGGCAAAACCCATCAGACGCATCTTATAGTGTTTGATTTCAATTCCAGACCTCCAGTCTTGTGATGTGGAACAATGGCTGATGATGAGACAAAGGACACAAGATGAAAACCACTTTACTGCCCCAAAGCATGCAACAGGAGCAAAAACAAAAAAAGCAGTTGAGGTTTAATGAGGAAGAGGCACAAAACAAAGACTGAGAGAGGACTTGGGTTCATGGAGGTTGTTTTGTCCACAAACCAGGGCGTCAGGCGAGATCAGAGCCACAGGGAGCTTTCCCATGTTTGGGACAGGAAGGAAAGATAAATAAGTCACGATGGCTGCACAAAGAGCGGCACGGAAATGGGAATGGTAGAATTCCAAAAGGAAAATCTGTGTCTGTTGTAATCATGAACACACACATGGGTTCTGCCAGAAGGAAGTGGTAAACAGATGTGTGTGTTAACCATGGATGATGAGGTTTTAGAAGGTTGTTGTGGATTTGTTCTCATTGACAGGCTTTCACAACAACTCACTTGCCGTGTTGAATTCCAGAAGAGAGCAATATTTCACAAATCTCTTTCTGTGCTTACGTGGAGAAAAAATACCCCATAACAGCAAAAGCTTTAGTAATACAGATATACCGTATATGACTACATACAGCGGGACGACTGTGGTTCAGGAGTCAGATCAGTTGTCCAGTTATGCTGAAGTATCCTTGGGCAAGATATCGAACCTCTCGTTGCTCCATATGTAGTGTGTGAATAGAAGGGAAAAGATCTCCCTGTGTAGAATACAAAGCAGTGTTTGGATGTCGACTGACCTGTAAATAGCTTTGAAATTTCCCAAAAAAGAAAAAAAAATTGTAAGTATCTGAAATGTTATATTTGAAGAAGGATGGATTGTCTCAGGGCTTTGTCAGGGACTTAAACTCATGTATTATTCTGTAACATAATGTTTTGTTTATTCTTTTTTTTCCTGCTGGTTTGCTTTTACTAATGTTTTCATAATTAATCATAAATGTATTGATGACTGTTGACATGTTATTTGAACAAACTGACTAACAAGACAGACAACAAACCCATTGGATCAGTTATTGCCCCAAGGTAATAATTAAATACTGTATATATGGTATTGTATCGTATTGAATTTTATCTTATTTTATTGGACATATGTGAACATAGTGAATCATATAATGTGTTGTTTCATGTATGCAAGCTACTTAAAAAAATCCCCTTCCTTTTTATTTTGAAAACTAAAATTATCTGAACTTATAAGTCCAGTATTACATTTAATTTTGTTATTCCGTGTAAAAGTGACAGTAGCTACGTTTACATGCGACAAATTTTCCAATCTGATTAAAATCTTGGTCGATCAGAATTCCCAAATCCCTGTTTACATGGACACTAACTGAAATGATCTGATCATGCCATGAGTACACATGCACCAATCACTCAATCAGGTTAAATGAGTTGAGCGTGCGCACAGCGAGTTGTTTTTCCGGGGGAAGAAAAAAGTAAACAAACTCCGTCCTTTCTGTGCGTCTTTCCCGCCCCATCGTGTGCTCGAGCTGACTCACGTTATCCCCAATATGGACCCTCTGCGGGTGATTACCTTTATGTTTGGGTTTTTACTGGTCGCATTAACCAAGCTAGCGGCTGAATACATATTGCTACTGCTCCTCCACCACAGGAGAGGAGAGCAGGATGACAGGATGACTGCACCAGCAGACCACTTCTGTTTACTTCCCGCTATGTTTTCTACTTGGGTCTGCGAAAGCGGAAAGACGTCACGCTGAAGTTGTACACATGCGCAGTGGGCTTTTTTCACCCTTTCTTTCCAAACGGGTGTGGACATGCACATCTATCCAAATGAGGATCGAACAAAACCACCCCTCTCGATCGGAAGTAAATTTCATTCTGATCAGGCTGCATCGGATCAAAACATTCTGACTGACATGTTTACATGACGTATTTTTGTTCCGATTGGGCGTTTATTCCAATTAAATGTGCCCATGTAAACGTAGCTCAGGACAGTAAAGATGTAGCTTATCTTTGTCTTATCTTATCAGTGATTTCCCCAAGATGACAATAAAGTATATTGAAGCATATTGCAACATATCATGTACTGGATTGTACCAAATAATTTTGTAATTACATCTACCTAAACCAGTGTTCTGTTCTTTTTATTAAAACTTTTTTATTGGAATTGTTAGTTAAAGAACAAGTATCGTCTTAAACTCAGAGCAGATATTAGCACCACACAACGGCCATAAAAATCTAAAGTATCCCAAACAGACTTTTTTGTGCCCCTGCTGGCCTGGTCTCCCCTCTGATCTTTGTCCTCTTTCATCTTCATCTTTTAATGCTGTCCCTTCTTTTCCCTCCGTCTTCCTGATTGTTGCTCCTTTTCATCTCTTGGCAACAAGGCGATGGCAGTCTGAGCTGAGAAAAAGAGAGCAATGGGGACAGAAAGATGGCGAGTTGCTCTTGAAACTTTTAAGGAAGCTATGCAAGGAATGCAGGTGCCTGCTGAGAAGACAACAAAGTGAAGACCTCCAAAGGAGAGCAGTGTGGGCAAGCGGCACGTCGGTTTAAGGAAATGCAGCCCACATTTCGGCTCTGCTCAGCTGCTTCTCATGTGAACAACATGATCCAAGTTTCAAAAGTTATATAGTTGTTGTATTATATTTAAGCTTCAAAGTACAGGGACGCATGTTGTTCTTCATGTTGTCTGCAGATCACACAGCAAAAGAAGGAGATGTAATGCAATCTTTGTTTCAGAATATTCCACTCGATCTAATGAGCTATGATTTTAAGAAACAAGTGTTATATATTTTTAGAGGATATATTGATGAAATACATCACAATAAGAAAGTTTCTGGTTGGAATCTGCACTATGTGGATGGTTTTGAGTGGAGTGTTTATGATCTTTATGACAGTTTTTGGAGAAAGCATAGTGAAGCAAATTTATAAACATTTATCCACTGTCAACGGTGCCTCATTAGCAGTGACAGTGTAGTGACCACTAGTGGTAAGGTAATAAAAATGTAATTTCCCTATAAACTATTTAGTACATGTACATCTATGATTGATTTACTTTTGTAGTTCAAGAAGGTTGTGACAACTGACTAACATCAGAAAATTAAAAAATAGCTTAAACTGTCAGTTTTGCTGAAATGTATCAAACATTGGCGTGTTAGTATCAGAGAGCCATTCTAAAAACACATGCTGCCAGTGCTAACAGAGCTAGCAAAAATTGTCTTAATTAAAAACATTGTTCCAAAACTGCAAGAATTCTTTCATTTCTGCACACAAGATGATTTTAGTTGAAAATTTAGGCATTAAATGTATAACTTTAAAGGTCCTACATCATGCAAAATCAACTTTTTGGAGTTTTTAACCTTGTTGTTATGTTATTTCCTTATTAAACCCCCCAGAGTGGTTTTTGGCTTAATACACACATTTCTCAGTAATCCTCCTGAATCCTGCGCTCTGAGCAGCTGCTCCACTCTCTCCTGGGAAACGACTGACTGTAACATAGTGATGTCACAATGTTACACCAGGATGTGCCCGACATATCTGTGCCACCCCTGCAGATTAAACACACTCGCCCCCAGCTGTGAGAGTCCGAAGTAAGAAGCACCACCGTTTTGTAGTATTTTACTTTCTAAAAATGTCTCGGTGAAAATGTGAATTTGGCTGTGAGAGTTACAGGAATTTGTTCACCATTCCTGAAGAACAGCCCAATCATCAGAAATGGCTGGTGTTTCTCTCCAGAATCCCACATCTAACCAGTTGTTTCACTGATGGCATCAGGGACTCATCATGGACAACACCTAAATAAGATCACTCGCTCACTCACGTACGTCAGCCTCCACGCTACAGTGAACCTCAGAAACCGACCCAGCCTTGGTCACTGTCCTCACTTTTGATCACGGCGTCTGCCAGCTCAGAACCAGCCTCCCTCGCAGGCAGCTAGCACCACCTCTGCTACCGCTAGCCAGCCACTACACCTGGCAGCAAGTACCTCCAACGCTCAGCCCTGCCATCACATAGAGCCAGCGACATCCTAAACTAGCTCATCCTCATCCGCGGGGGGACCATGCCACCCTTCAGGGTGCTCTTCACCTCCAAGCTCCACACTATGCTCCTCCATTATTATTGGATTGTTTACAAAGTTTTGGGAGCATGGCTGTTAGGGTTAGGGTTAGAGGCATCAATCACATGGCAGTTGCTTGAACGCATTTAGGGGTGTGGTCCTGGTCAAGACAATCCCCTGAACTCCAAACTGAATGTCATAATGGGAAAGAAAGGTGATTTAAGCAATTTTGAGCGTGGCATGGTTGTTGGTGCCAGACAGGCCGGTCTGAGTATTTCACAGTCTGCTCAGTTACTGAGATTTGACAAAATCTCAGTCCCTTAAAATAACACATAACTCAAAAGCCCACACCAAAACATGAGACCATGGCTACCTCCACGGCTCCTGACAAGCACCTACGGATTTTAAAAAAGAAAAAGAGATTTGTACATACATAAATCTAACTTGTCCATAAGCCGCTGGTGTCCACGTTATTGGTATGATGTTATGAAGCTCGTTAACCTATAAATATTAGCCACATTATTGTTTAAGTCGCAGCGTTCAAAGCATGTTAAAAAGTTGCTGCTACCTTTAACACGTATAGTCTGGAAAATACGGTATTTGCTTTGCCTAATTGTTAAACTTTGTCTTTAACTTAACTCTCCTCAGTCTTTCTGACATCGATGTTTCTTTGTATTTGATTGATCTGAACTGTAGGAGATCTAAATATTTGAAAAGATGAAGAAGATAAGAGATAAGAAGGAATGAATGAATAAAAGACAAAGTAAAGATTTAAAAACAGAACAGCGCTGCAGCCCATGTGTGTGAGGTGGCTGACTAGAAAGACAAAGGTGACGGAGTAATTATTATTCAGTGGTGTGTGTGTGTTTCTGCTCAGTTCTGTGTAAGAAGAAGTGTGTGTGTCGGCAGCTGCCCATCTGTCTGATGGAGTTGTGGGGACACATAGTCTCCACGACCAAAGACTGATGTGATTTAGTGACGCAGGTCAAAGGTCAAGAGCCCCCAGTCTCCATCTGTGTCTGAAGAAAAAGCCATCGGGAAGGGATTAGGTTAGAGTCAATGGTCCTTGTGACACATCTTCACCAAACTGCACATGACACACATACAAATAAATACGTCTAGTGAAAAAGAACCAAAAGAGCATCAACATTAACATTTGGAGCCCATTTTAACCGGGAATTACTTTGAAATAAAATATATTTTTTTTGGTTTTACTTTAGAGGTTCGCTGAAGCTACAGAGGTTCAAATAATCGATTGTAACCTTCTAAATACTGTCATAACTGCAAAAAATAAATAACATAAAATTAGGTTGAACGCAAAGGACTACAGAAATGTCACTCTTTAAAGTGTATCTGACACAACAATAAAAAAACAAAGAATAAATTGTAAAAAAAAAAAGCTTTAATTTGAGATAAATATAATATTTTTTCACATAGTAATATTACAGATACCTTTCTTTTAAATTATTATAAGGTGAACATGTCTTAAAGTTACAGTATGTAAGAACTTTACAGTGAAATATTTACACAACAGTCTAATGTCCCACCGATGTTGAAAATAAAGTCACATTGTAACAGATCTCGATCTCAGCCGGCTGGGTGGTCACTAGTTTCTGTCATTTTAAAAAGCTAGCCTGGAACAGAATCATTATTTACACATCCAGACTTCCTGGTTCTATAATGAATCACATGTGAGTCTGCAAGGCTGCCAAGTCTTCAACACAAGCAGCTGTAATTCCACAACGACCAGCAGCAAAAAGTAAGAAACCACCACATCCTTCCAACTGATCAGCCGAGCTGCACGTGATGGAGCGTTCAAATGCACTTAGGAAAACTCAACGCTGAACAAATAGACCTCACGACATTCCCAAAAATTTAACAAATACAAGAGAAACTAAACAAGAATCAACATCAGAACTGGAAACTCAACAGAAAAATCAGTGAGGGGAGGGGGTGAGTGGCTGAGAACAGACTTTTTGTTTTTCTACATGAACTCTGGGATTCGGATTTGATGACAAGGTCTAATTCTCACATACTGTACCTTTAAGTTGGACAGTGTTACTGTGTTTGTAAACGAACAAACATAAAGACTGACCGAGACAGAGATTATAGCAATGACTAGTGATTTTTCTGTAGAAATTGCAGAAAATCGGTTTGTGTTTTAACATTAGGGTTGCTGGTTTAATAATATTTGTTAAATTCTGTCTCATTTAGTGTTTAGAAGCTGGATGATCCTCCTGTCAAACATTCATCAGATGATCTACAAACTTAATCAGTTTATGAAGAAAACTGACTTTTATTAAAAAGTCCAGATCATCTAATTGTTCTCTCTTGTCTGGGTTCTCATACCTTCTCTTGGAGTTTACATACCGTCTGTCAAGGTTAAATCACCTGCTGTCAACTTTGTTCCATGTTCACGGTCTTTGCGTGGTGGTCGGCTGCTGATGGCAGCCTCTCATCACAGTTTCACTTCTATGGTCAATGAAAATAACTCTCCTCAAATTGTGGCTGTAGTTCTCAAATGTCTGAGTTTTTTTCCAGACAAGACAACAGACAAAGTGTAAACAAAGGAAGTTGACTGCTATGCTTCCTTTACCGATGTCACATGCTGCTTTGGGAAAAATACGAGATTGCGCATTCAGCCAGGGGGCAATAAATTTGAAACTTGTGAGTTATTGTGAAATGTTGCAATGCTATGTTGAAATTTATTATTAAGAATTCCTAAAGCGTAAACATTGTTTTTTGAAACATAGTTTATTGTAATTGTGTCAGACACACTTTAAAGTGACTTTTTAGTTTGTCCCTTCTGGGACACTGTAGGAATATGACAGACAAATACAGGAAGAACAATTAGTGGCTAGTTTTGAATTATATGTTTAAGGTAACAAAAATGTTCATAATGGCTGACCCTTAACAGAGAAAATGATTAGTCAGCAAATGATCTGGTGTGGTGGTTTGTCAGAATTTGACCAAGGAACAAACACCAACGCAAGAGATAACAGTAAGGAAAGTTTATTATAGGCAGGAGCAACAGGTAATGGAACAGGGATCTGCAAGGTGTTGGAGATCATGTGGAGCTGACAAACCTGAACACCTCCATGTGTTCTGGGACTGTCCCGTTATGGGCAGCTACTGGCAGGAAATTACAGTTTTTCTTGATTGCTTAAAAACTATAACCAATCTTTTGAACTCAAATTTCCAAACCATAATGCTATTTTTCAAAAACTCTTGCTGCAAAAGTCAACTACACACAAATCCCTACATTTTTTAGTGCTGACACCATGTGGTCATTTAGAAAGCACTAGCATTCAATAAAGCTAACTGAAGTCAGCACAGCTTGAGCCCAATTAGAACACAATTAACCAACTGGAAACATGTGCGTCAAAATTTATCACACACCAATCAGAAAGTTGGATGGCTAGATAAAAGGGCCAAAGTCAGTTCATTCAGGATTGAAACAATTGATCCAAAGAGATGCAAAGGAAGATGAAGAGGAGGAAGAAGACGACGACAACATCGACAAGTGGAAGAGCAAGGGCAAAGAGACAAGTGGTCTCAGATGAAATTCGAGCCACTTTAGATGACCATGTCCTTGTCCATGGTATGACAATGAGGGAGGCTGGGCAATGAGTCCAACCAAATGTAAGTTGCTTCACTGTTGTCTCCATCATCAGAACCTTTAGGGGGGAAAACAGGTAGGTATACAGGCAGTAAGACTGCTTTATATAGTTACTTTTGAGATACTGAACTCAAGTTTCTTGAGTTCTAGTATGTTTCAATTTACTTCCTGTAAAAAGGCTGTATGACAGTTACAGTAATGAGTGCTTCGATTTTTGTAGGATACAGAGATGACCACCTGGTGGTGGAAGGTTAAGGGTGCATTCACACCAAACGCATTTGAAGCGACAAGAGCGTCAGGATTACATGTAAAGTCAATGTAGAAGCTGTTGAAGCTCAACCGGGGGACCCGCAAGGCTTCAGAAGCAGATTTGCTTCACGACCAATTTGCGCGAATCAGGCGTTTGAGGTGCGACCAAAAATACGTGCTGCATTTTATGTGGTGCATTTTGTGCAGTCGCGTGTGGCACGCCTGACGCTGAAGTTGGAGAAATCTAAACTCCAGCGTCAAGTCGCGCCGTGTCAACCAATCAGGAGCCTGGTGACATGATGCTCTGACCCAGTTCACAGGGGCAGGTCCAGCCAAAGCCATGTAGGAACGATTGATAAATGCCGTGGATAAACACCCACAGCTATACGATACCAGCTGCTTTCTATACAGGGACAGGAATAAAAAGGACCTAGTTTGGAGGAACATAAGTGAACAGATCGGGCAACCTGATAGTTCATTTCACTTTTGAAAGTTTTGACTGACCCAGCAAAGCCGCACAAAAGCAGGCAAGCCTGCCTACTGTCCCGCTGCTCTGCTCTCCACAATACATAGAGAAGGGAGACTCTCTCTTCAAATGCGAGATTGACAGCTGCCTTCATGCAGAAATACTGTCTGGCACTACTTGCTCCCACAACTTAAGTATTTCTGTTTTAAGCATGTCAAAATATGCTAATTTGATGCGCAGCCAGTTCGCTTTGGACACGCTTCGAGGTGCAAAGGTTCACTCTAGTAGCTCACTCTAAGACAAAGCAGCAGGTGGCTGAAGTGAAGAGAAATCCGGCTAGGGTTTTGGCTGGAGGACATCTAGGAGGATTGTGTGGCTGGGTGGAGAAGTGAGGCGTGCAGCATGGCATGAGGAGGACAGCGGATCTTGCAGGAAATTTTGGTTTGCTCGAGAAGAGCCGGTGCAGATACGTGAGCTCTTTGCTATGGACTGAATCGATGACTGAGCTAAAGGTAGGAGTCTTCTTTCATCAGAATCAGTGTAATCAGCGGAGCTGGAGAGCATGATTTGTGAGCTGAGCTCATGATATTTTGTTGTCCTTCTCGGATCAGAGATCAGAGTGGGTTTGGTGAGGAATATTCGTGGCATTAGAGCGCATGCAGGGAATCACGGGCCTGACACAAGCCTGGTAGCCCGATGGCCGGATGCTTTGTTCTGTTGTTGCGGTGTTCATGTTCCATATTCCACCGTTTAAGGGGCCATTTCATACAAATTTCAGAACTTTGTAGTTATTTCTTAAGTATTAACCTGTAATATGAAACATTTTATATCTAAAAGACGTTAGAAAACACTGATTAACAGACCTTTCAATCTGTCTGTGTCAACATTAGGGTGATTCCGGCTCCTTCCGTCAGGCCTCGAGCAGCAGCTCGTTCACATTCATTATTCGAATTTGCTGGACTCAGATTTGCTAACAAACTACAACAACAAACTTCCATCGGTGTTTGTCTGTGTCTCTTTCCTGTCAGCTCAGACCCCAGTCTGCTAAGGCAGAAGGCCGCCCATCCTGAGCCGGGTTCTGCTAGAGGTTTCTTCCTGTTAAAAGGGAGACGTTCCTTTCCACTGTCGCTAATCGTGCTTGCTCAGGATGGGGGATTGTGCTGAAATAACAATTCAGCCCAATCGGCTGGTTCCTTAGATAGAAAATGTTTTATTATTAATTGGTTGACTTTTCTGTGAAGTGCCTTGAAATGACTTTGTCATGAACTGGTGCTTTATAAATAAATAAACTTGAAACTTGAACTTGAAACTAGCCTATGAGAGCAAAGAATACTGTTTCCTGCCCTGCTGCACATGGGAACATCAGACGTTCTCTCTTTCTGTTTGCTACATTTTATGCTACAGCTTTTAGCCAGCAGCATGCTAGGAGTGGTTTCAACTGCAGGAGCTGCCAAATACTAACGAGCAAAGGAGTTGTGACGAAACAGATACAGGCCGTTCAAACTCTGGGGAACTCGGGTGTTATCGCCATCTGAGAGATTAAAACTGAAAGAGAAGTTGTTGACCTGTTTTCACACCCACTATGAAGGTAAGAACACATGTGTAGTTAAAAATATTCAACAGAAACCTCAGAAAAAACGTTTTTAATGGAAGGGCCTCTTTAAAAGGAATTGGGATAACTAGTTAGAGTACATAAAATCAATTAGGTCAGATTTCTTCTAAGATACAAATGGTGGATAAGTAAAAAGAAAACCCTTGTTCAATGCTACATAAGCTGAAATGTTAAATTCTTGAAAAAAAAGTTGTTATCATTGTGTACCAGTTGTGTGTAGAATGTATGTTTCAGTTGTTCAATAATAAAAGAATTTAAAGAAAAAGGAACAGGGATCTGAAAGTCAGGAGCGCGGTTTAGTCCTGAGGCCACCTGAAGAACCAGGAGCGTGGAGTTAAAGGGCACCATAGGCTGCTGGGGTACGAAGACCTGAAGTCGGGAGGAGTGAAGAGAAGAGCTGGGCGGCGGGCTGCTGGAGTCCCCGGTGGCCACAACAGACAGAGGCGTGTCTAGAAAATCTCTGTTGGGGGACCAGGTTGAACATGGATTTCAGAAAAGGGTGGCACATGTTAATGGTTCATTACCTTAAGAAAAAAATCTAGTTTTAAAAAATTAGACACAAAATTAAGTAGCCACAATAAACCAAAATAAAACCAAAGTCTGTTCAGACACAATCCCAGTGGTACATGTTCATTAATCATTATCTTTGATTGATGAAAAATTATTGACTGATCAGCTGAGTGTGGTTGTAACCCTTATTAGAAGGTTTAAACCTCTACAGTGCAAAGTGTTAAGATATTGCATTGATTTAAAAGAAAAGGTTTAATTTAAAGCTTTGTCAGTGTTAATTCAACATTCAAGAACAGCAATAATTACATAGTATTTTCCAATGATGTATCATGATGCAAAAATGTTTTGGGCAAAAACAGTTTTAACAGTAAAATATCACCCATTTTAACATTTGACTGTTTAGTATAATATTTTCTGCACAATGTTAACGACCCTTGATCGTTATTATGTTTTCATAGGTTTTTAATATTCATCCTAAATGTGGGATTTGTGGTTAAATAGCAGGTGCTGCATTCACTTACACTTGGACGTCTGAGCTTCACTGTGAAGACGTCATCTTAAATTTGATGTTGGATAGAATTTGATTGTCTCAGCTTGGGGGGGGGCACCTGGAGTGACAAGTCTAATTGACAGGGACACGGACCTTTTGATCACTACCAAACATGCAGAGTGGATGAAGTGTCTTGCCCAAGGACACAACGGCAAAGTGTGGAGCAGGGTTCGACCATGCAGTGACCCTCCGGTTACCAGAGTTACCTCCTGAGCTACTGCCACCCCAAGATTTTTACTTTTAATACCGGCTTTCTTTATTAGCGGGAGTATAATATGTGTGTTGTTTTAGAAGTCCTGAAAATTAAAGGATAGCTTGTTTTAACCTGTACAGAGTGTTTCTGTAAAGAAACCTGGGGTAAGTGCTATTTATGAGAAGCTGTTTGACAGACGAACAGACTGAAGACAAGTGTGTTTGATGAAACATGGCAGGAACCAAATCCCAGTCAGCCTTCTTATTGAACATGCTGAAGGAGAACTGTGTTGTGGAAAAAGTTCCCCGAAGTGGCTCAGAAAAAGTGCATGTTTCTCTGTTGGTGAAGGGAAAAGAGTCAGGCTGGGGAATAATGTTTATGTATTAGATTTGAAACACTTCTTTCCTGTGAGAAAACCCAGATGTAAAGGTATGTTCACCTCAAGGATCTGATGGATTTCTTCTTCTTTTACTGCTTTTCTTCTTCTTCCTGTGACGGAGCAACAGTCTGGCTCTCCGTCTTCTCAACACACAAGTTTTGAGCTAAAAATGCATACAGGTCGACTATGTAGTTCTTTAAAAAACATCATGAGTAAAGAGTTCTTTTCCGACACCTTTAAGTTTGTGAGGAGAATATTAAGAATAACTTCCACTGAAGGCAGTTGTACCACTTGAAGGCGCTGCCTGTGGACTAATTTCTGAACCGCTTAAGTGCCTTTCAAGCAAATAGCCTGTCCTGCGATGGGAACAGAACTTTAATCTTCAAAGAAACCTTATCCAGCTTCAATGGGTTTTTTTCACTGCCCTTATCTTCTTATGAGCTTTGTCGTTAAAGTGAATTTCTATATATACTGACTTTCTTTGTCAGCATAAATAAACAAACCCAAGTCCTGCACAAATACACACCGCCCTGCTTCCAAATAAATAAAGACCTTTTTTTTTTCTTGTTCTCCAGCGGCTCAGAGAGCAGAAAGCAGGTTGTTAGCTCTTTGAATTGACTATCAGAAAATCCAGGGGAAATTACGATGAGCACAGCAGCACAGAGATTGTGATTATAGATTCAAACGGGTGCTTTTACACCAATAGGAAGCTATGGAGACCTCCTAATGAGGAGATCGCTGCAGGTTTTAAACAATTGTGGAACTGCTTGTCTTTGAAAGAACGAGAGGAAGCGAGGAGATGAAGACATTTTGGTTTTGCGATCCCGGCTGATACACGCAGAGCAATCAAAGATCAACAGTAATGGTTAGATGGATCTAGATCACTGGTTCCCAAACGTTTTAGCTTCCAAAAACATAACAGCAGAGGCTTATGATACATACTTTTACAGGTTTAAGACTAAAAACTTTGCTAAAATGCCAAATATAAAACAGCTTGTACATGTATAGAAACACAAAGTACTTCACAGTACAGTTTGTCATTCACATGTTTGATGATAAACTACACACATGTAGCCACAGCTGTCCTGGGTCACACACACTGACAGAGGTGAGGTGCCATCTGACCTCCACCAAACAATCAGGTTGGGTGAAGTGTCTTGCCCAAAGACACAACGGCAAAGTGATCTTTTGCAGATGGAGCAGAGATTCGAACCTGTAACCCTCTCATTACTGGACACCTTCTCTACACTCTCAGAAATAGAGGTACGAGACAAGAACATTTTTGTACCTATAGGTAAATTGTTTTAAAATGTTCCCTCAAAAGTACAATATTGATCTTTAAAAGGCCAGAAATGCCCCTTTGAGTGTTCAAATTGATATAAAGTACAGATTTGTACAATTTCAACTGCACCTGCAACCCTGGTCAAGGCTGGTTAATCTCCATTTTATTAAGTTTCATCCATCCATCTAAAAGTATTATGGTTTACATGTTGGTTTTAAACTTCAAAACATGGCATATTTTTACTGTTTTAGTGGAACAACTTCATAAGGTACAAAAATGGACCTGGACTACAGGGTACCTTAGTCCCTGTAAGTTTAAAACCAAGATGGATGGATGAAACTTAGTAAAATGGAGATTAACCAGCCTCTGCCAGGGTTGCAGGTGCAGTTGAAATGGTACAAATTTGTACTTTATATCAATTTGAACACTCAAAGGGGCATTTCTGACCTTTTAAAGACCAATATTGTACTTTTGAGGGAACATTTTAAAACAATTTACCTATAGGTACAAAAATGTTCTTGTCTCATACCTCTATTTCTGAGAGTGTACCTCCTGAGCTACTGCTGTTCGATAATGATACAATCTTACTTTCTATTATCCGTGACTAAATATTTATCCTGTGAAAATGATGATTAAAACATTTAACTGATTTCAGAAGATGAACTGAGAACTTGGATGTTTCATGACCCACAGTGGGGTTCTGACCTTTGATACGTAGAAAGATAGAACAGATAAAGAGGGCAGCAGAAATCCAAATATAGCTTTTAATCAAATATTGAAAAAGAAACGAGAGGTAGTGAGAACGCAAAAGCAGGAAACAAGGAGAGGGAACCATCTCCAAAAATAAAGTGAAGATTAAAAAGGGAGGGAAGCAATGAAACCCCCCCAAAAAAAGAAAGAAGCAGGAAAAGGAAAATGTTAAAAGAGAAGCAAAGCAAACGATAAACAAACACAGGGAGGGAGAGAGAGAGACGAAAGTGTTGTTCCTCCATCTCAGAGAAGCAGCAGGAGTCTAGTGGAGCTTTGAACTTGGCCCCCATTAGAGGCCTGATGACGGTTTGAAGTGAACGGTTGAAACGAGTCGGAGCATTTTAGATGTTAATTTGTTTTTGTTGTGTGTGGGCGTACGCCTGTGTGTGTGTGTGTGTGTGCGTGCGTGGGTATGTTTTCTCATCCTTTTCAGGGCTTCGTTCACAGTCACACCCAATTTAACACAGCAGGATAAAACGCTTTCCTCAGCTTTGTTGCTGTCTCCTGTTTTCCTTTCGTCTCATTTTCTCTCTCTCCGTCTCAGGAAGGAAGACAGCGATTTGTGGTTGTTACAGCTAAAACCTCGTGTTGAATTCAGATGTTTTATGAAACACAGAAGTGATTCTGTTGTGTTATCATTATATGACACTGTCTTGATTTGACGTTTCTTTAATCTTCTTGCTGTCTCACTCATCGCTCCGAACTGCACTGATTCAGCGACACGTCTTTCATGTTAATAAAAGTCGTATTTTTAGACCGACTCAGCGAACGAGTCATAGTCTGTTCTTTACTCACTGATTAATCATCAATTTCTGTGGGACTCCATGTGTTGAGAATCATCATACAGCTGGGATTTATGATACATATAATATAGTTGTTATTTTATTGGGTTAATGAGGCGTTTTGATGAAGTGATGTTTCACTCATATATTTGTGTTTAAGAAGAAAACTGAAAAATCAATGTTTCTTTAAAAAAATCTTTAATGCACAAGTATTTCTGAACTTTTTTTAGGTTTTGTTCATCTGTTTTTTGGAGTGCAGTAGTATTTTATTGTTTTGTGAAATACAGTATTTTTTTTTTTTATTGAAACTTTTCGTTCTTTGTGTTAGTTTAATGAACTGCTTGTAAAACTGTCCCTGTTTTTTGTTTATTTTCCTTAAAACATGTATTTTTTTTGTTTTATTTTGATATTTTTTCTGAAATAATGTTACATTTATTGACATATTAAGGTTTGCATACTCCAAGGTTTTCATGTTTTATTCTTTTTTCACATGTTCTCTGGTCAAATGCAGTCTTAGGACATTAAATCATGTGTATGTTGGGGGAACGACAGCTACCAAATGGGAGAAGGTCAGCTGACTTGTCTTTACAGCCTCTTTGACCTCTGGCCTCTGCTCGTATCTCACATCAGCTCAGTTGCAGCCGGTCAGATCAAAGAGCCAGTCTGGCACCACCACCTCCAGTCTTTGTCCCCGAGCCTCCCCAGTGAGGGTGACAGATTCTGGGTGTTATGTGTTTGGACGGGTGTGTTAATACTGACTGTCTGCGATCCAGTGACACATGAAAGGAGACGTGAATGTGGGGTTGTTGGTCTGTCGTCTAAACGTCGACATTCCCCACTCGCCCATCTGCGTGCAGACAGTGACACCAGATTTATGTATTTATTCATTGCTGTGGCACCACTTGAAGGGCTGCGAGGAGCTGAAGAAAAGAGAAGAGGAGCTGTTCGTTCAGGAGACAGTGACTGATG
This sequence comes from Pachypanchax playfairii, assembly GCA_006937955.1. NCBI lineage: Eukaryota > Metazoa > Chordata > Actinopteri > Cyprinodontiformes > Aplocheilidae > Pachypanchax > Pachypanchax playfairii. The sequence continues at coordinate 409,116 of SSNP01000216.1, read as the reverse complement.
GGGTGATGGATGGGTGGGGCACTGGGTGGGGGGGAGTCTGAAGGTGTCAGGAGAGACTGAAAGACATGAAGGAAGAGGTGGTCTGAAAGACATCTGGTGAGCGATGATACAGATTAATGAATTACTGAAAATTATCCGTGAGTTGAAAGTGAACAACTGGCTCCTGGAGTGTTCAGATCTTATGAAGTAAATTTCTGTTAGTGTCTTAAAACTTAAAACTCTTTGAATGACCTCGGTTTAGAGAAACAGTTTTCTTCTGACCAAATTGACGAGCTTCATGTTTTTTTTTTCTAAACTTCAGTTTTAAACTAGAAAATCACTCAAAGCTCAGACCTCTGCCAATCACCTCGTTCCCTTCATATTGTGCTTTACACTAAAAATAACAGTCTCATCTTTGTTGTATCAACATTATCAGATTCATTGACCATGAAACATCTTTAGTATTGACACTGATCTTATTATTAGTTCAGTAGTTTTTCAGTAATGGTGGTTTTCTTCTGGATTGAGCTCCAGAGCTTTTGAAGGAACATCAAATGTGTGACATGCGTCTGATTCCACAGTGTCTCCAGTGTCTTTAGGTGTTCGTTACAAGTTTATACCATCATTTGTTCTTTTGCAGTAATAAAAAAAATCAGAAGGTTCCCTATTTTGCTTTTCTGGATCATAGTATCAGCTTTGTATCAATCCAGATCAGTCCTTATCATGTAGAACCTGTTGATCATGTAGCTCTATCTCACAATGAGGAATAATCCTTAAAATGAGATCCTGGATCCAGACAGACCCGCCCCCCCCACCCCTTCTCTGGGCCATTTCTGAACTTTCATGAAAATTTCCTCAAAATCCATCCAGAACTTTTTGAGTTTCCTTTGCTAACAGACAGACTGACAAACAAAGAAATGAACAAATGCTGGTGAAAACTTTACCACCTTAGCAGAGGTAGAAATGTTAAAGCTGGTCATAACAACACTTTCACTTTTGCTTTACAGAGAAGTTTTACACACTGCAGTAACTCTGTTGCTAATTTCTGCTACAAATTATCAGATTAGTTCACATGAATATTTGTAATCTGTATTATGGTGGCGTGAGGATTCATTTTGAGATGAGAGTTGTTTTATGATGTTCCTTTGTGGTCTTGGCCTCATTTTGGTAGTTGTTAGCATGTCAGTCTCTGTTTCTCCAGACTGAAGTCACTCAAAAGTTATCTACAACAGGCGAAATGATAACTGTTAAGTTCCCTCAGAACCATCAATTAAAGATTTTAAACTTATTTTTAATATAATTTTGTTGTCACTCAGTTCAAGTCAAGAGGTTTCTCTTTGTCTTCATGGAAGCTTGTGAGCATTAGTCAGGGAGGTCAGAGGTCATCAGGTGGTGCCTGGCCCTCATCTAATGTTTTGACCCTTTAGTTTCACATTCTCCAGCTGGCAGGTTGTCGCCATGCCATCAAAGTCTCTTCCTTTCAGCCTCTGAGCACAATTTGTTGTCTTTGTGTCAACATGAGTCCCTCGATGCTGCTGTTCTACACGACATACAGCTGCTCAACAAAGACTCCAACTTTCACCTTTATGAAAGACCTCATGCTGACTCGGTGGCTTCACATCACACTTCTAGTATCAACAGTGACTTGATGAAGCAGATGGGTTGTTTTCTTCTAGACTTTACATGTCGTTCATCTTTTCTCCCTTCAGGACATCAGGAACATTGTGATAAAACTCTACAGATCATCTTATTTTAATCATATAAAAACACTATTATTTGTTTTCAACCTTGTACATTGTATCTTCTCTTTGGCTTTCTTGTTTATGTGTTAGACTTTCTACAGATTTATTCCTTCAGGGATTATATTTAATCTGATAACTCCTCAGCATTAATATTTCTTTGCTCCAGTCTTTATTTAACACAAGCTGGACCTTTGTGGTGTAAAGAAAAAATCCTTGTAACTTGATAAACACAGATGTTGTAAACCAGAAGTGGTTTCTGATGCTAATGCTAATCAAAAGTACTGCTATTCAGTCTTTATATTTAGATAAAAGACACGTGTGCATGACCGATGCATGTTCAGTTGAAGCTTCCATGAATGCATGGAAAGAGATTCACAGGATTGACCTAAAGCTCTCTGTTGTGAAAAGTATTTGTCTCCTCACAGATTTGTTCTGTTTGAGCTTTGTTGTTTAAATGTTTCAGGAGGACCCGCCTGTCATATTTGTTAACCTGGACCAAAGGGATTCACCCAGCATGTCTTTTAAAAAAGTAAAAGTGTATGTAAGGGTTCCGGTTACAGAGGAGATTATGGTGACTTTTACAAATGGATTTGTCTTTGGGAGATAATAAGATGATGTCACTTCAGTCTTTCTATGTAGGTGACCAGGAGGAGAAGAGAAGAACAGGGTCCAGGGAACTGAGGAACCTATCAGTGGAGCGTGGGAGAAAATAGAGAAGACCAGATGAAGAAGAGGCTGGTGAGTCGATGAGCCGAGGAGCGCTGGAGAGTTAGAGGTGCATAGAAACGTGTCGGTCTGCAGGTTGTTGGAGAATCTTTCCAGGAAGTAGGAGAGGGACAAATCTGTCATTCCCACTCAGAGATGATGAACAGAACTTCCCAAGCAAGAGTTGAGGAATCAGTTCCACACTCGATGGATCACATCAGAAAATTATCTTGAGGAGCTTTAAAACAGGCTTTTATGATTTGGTACCATCAAGCAGAAGATGCTGAGTTGACGAGTGATTGAGTTCAGATGTGATCCAGAAAACAGCACCAGCAGTCTCAATAGTGGGCGGGGCAGAGGACAAGTAGCTGAAGCTTAGTTTAGGAGAAGAAGAAAAAAGCCAGAAGGAAAGAAAGCAGCAGAAAAAGAAAAGAAAATGAGAAAAAGGTGAGAAAAGGACAAAGGAGGAGAAAACTCTCCAGTTCCTTGACATAGTCGGTGTACTTTAGAATATTATCCTGCTACTTTTCTCAAGTGTATTTGATCTTAAGGTTACAAACTGATGTTTGGACAATTCCATCAATCAAAGAAAATTATTCAGGTTCGGAAGCAGCAAAGCAGCTCCAGACCATCACACCACCACCACCACCACTATGTTTGTTCTTTTTTTGATATGCAGTGTCAGTTTTACATCAGATTAAAGATTGTCTCATTGCTTCACATAATATTTTCCCAAATGTTTTGAGAATCATCAAGACATTTTTGGAAAATGCGAGAAGAGCCTTTTGTATTCTTTTTTTGGTTTTCACATTGGAGCTCTCACCTGACGGCCAGGTTTGCGCCCAGTCTCTATTTCCTATTGTTAAATCATGAACATTGACCTCAGCTGATGTGAATGAGGCCTGCTGAAGAAAAATCGTCAATGTTCTTGGAGTAATTTTAATTAGTCCATCTCTCCTTAGAATGTTCACTATGTTTCCATGTTTTTTTTTTCACTTTTTGATAATGGCTGTCATTGTGGTTCACTGAAGTCCCAAAACCTTAAAAATGACTTCAATGTTTTCCAAAATGACAGACATAAGTGACTTTGTTTTTCACCTGGATTGTTTTAGAATGATGTTGCTTTTTGAGATATTTTAAACTTCATGTTGTCAGACATGTTTTGTTTAAAGCTGCTATACTTATTTTACATAACAAATTAGCTTAACATATTTTTTTTCATGCCCATTAAAAACGTTTTATCACAGTATGGAGAAAAATATGTTGTGAAGATTAAAAAAATAAAAATAAATAAATAATAATGATTAAGTGGTTCCCCATATTTATCTAAAAACATCAACCAATCAAATGGTTCGGTCCGAAAGGAATGATTGGACAGTCTCTCCGGCCGTACGGACTTCTGCATTTATTTGGCTTCTGTGCTCCTAAAAAAACTGAGACATATTACCGCAGCACACCACTGCTGGGAGTGTTCGCCGCTCTACCATGTCACAGAAGGAGAAACAGCCGCCGGCTGGTTCCACGTCGGGTTCAGGACAAAGTAACAATTAGTGGCAGTTGTTCGTTGTTATACTGTTTTCACTTACCAGTGATTCCACCATGTTACGGTACTTGAATGAACTGCGGACCAGTGTCTTGTACTCAGTCGACTTCTGTGGCTACGCATGTTTCCAAACCTGGGGGGGCGTGGCTTGGGAATTCTACCCAACGGGAGGGGCGAGAGTTCTGTGACTTTGTTTACATTTGTTGACATTCTAAGCTAGGCAATTTGAAATCAGGTATATCACCTTTAATTGTTTCTTGATTCCAGTTCTGGCAGTTGTGAAGCCTGGGTGTAAAAAAATAACTCAGCTTTAAATAAATGTAGTTAATCACAATTAATGCAGGATTTTAGAATAAGGAAAATTAGTGTTTCACAGCACAAAACCACATATTGTATTTACAGCCACCATGTACACGCCTGTGACTGTGGTAACAACCTAAGCGAGGCCTCTCACAGTCCAATACTCAGATCGTATTTTCATCACCAAAATGAATGCATGGATCATTTCAGCTCTCAGAACAGTGTTGTTTCTCCTTTCTTTCCTTGCAAACAGCTTAGCCTTCAATAGTGGAGAACGACAGAGAGAAATAAAAGGGGGATGTCTGGGTAACTTCAATAGCTTCTCTGTGTCCATCTAATATGGAGCGCTAGCATGCTGGGAGTTGGCCCTCTCCATTCAGGCAGACCCCAAACTCATAAAGACGTCCTCTATGGCCCCCATCCTGAAACCCACCCACTGAACCTCTCACTGGTATGGGCCTCTTCCATGGGAACCTGCAATCTGCAACGTAATCCTAGTTTGGCCCCTGGAGAAGCCCTTCCAAACAAACTATGTGAGTTCTAATACCCAGAGCTTCACAAGTGGCTCCTGGCTGGACCCAAGCTCCACCACCAACAACAACTTGGCCCACCTTCTTCTTTCTTTTTTTCCCATTTGCTTGCTTTCTCTAGTTCCATGGATGAATGACAAAAGAGAGGGATCTCCTTCTAATTGCTTCGAAGATTGAAAAGCTGAGAGGGTTTCTTGGGCGGCTGCAGAGGGAAATGAGACAGAGGCTCTGAAGGCAGCGGGAGACTGTCAGTCTGGCTTTGCCTGATCTGGGTGTGCTGTCGCTGGGATAAAGGAGCTGGCAGGGCCACATCCACTGCAGGGCTGAGCTGAGTGGATCAGAGCAGAGGTGAGCGACTCCCAGGGCCTGACTTCACAACTCCGGCCAAATGGAGTACCATGAGAACGTTGAGAGGCAACAGCAGCTCTGCTGGAAACCTTCTTCACACATGGGAAAGGCTGGTTGGTCTTTACATCTCAGATTCAGAAACCAAAGACCACAACGATGAGTGTGTCTGAGCTAAGAGGGGGTATCTGACAGGGTATTTGTAAGCAACCAAACGTTTGACTCAGTGTTGATCAGTGTGCTGTGTGAACACACAGCTGGGGTGGTCCATGACCTTTGGATGTGTTGCCATGACATGTAGAAATGTGAAAATCACTTACAAAGATAAAAAGCTTGACCTCTGCAGAAAGCATCGCCACAAATCCAAGCGTCTTTCTTTTCCTCCAGCAGCAGCTCCTTTGAAGCTCGGTGGGGGTCTTTTACACAGCTGTCTCCTAAAAATTAGACAAGAGTAGTTTCATTAGTGATCATTGAGAAAACACGGACAAGGGGAAAAAGCTGATTGTTTTAGGGAACAGAGTAGCTTCCCAACAATTTTTTACATTCAGTGGTTGAATATAAAACGGCCTTTCCTCTGATTGTGTAGCGACATGAAATCCAAAGGATTTTAGCCTTCCCAGCTCCTTAAAGTTCCCTCAGTCTACGCTCCCTGACCTCCTTTCATCCCTCCATCCTTCTGCCTTTCTTCTTTTTAATACAAATCAGCCACTCAATGTCATGCACATGTTTTAGTGCTATTTGAACTCTGGCAGAGAACTTCAAACGCCTTTCAAAGTGAGCCGAGCACACCCTCCCCACCCCCCCACCCCCCAGTGCACTCTATCTCTGCCTCTTTTTCAAAGAACACAGCCTTTGCTTCCAAGCACACCTGATCAGAAGGTCGAGAGATGGGGATTATGATATGCAAATGAGACTTTGTTATCACGGCTGACATTCATTCTAAAGCCGAACAGGAAAGGAGGTAACACGAAAAGGGGGGGCAGTCACCCCCATCACCTCATTTTGCTCAACCTCCTCTCACAAACATGTTGGCCTACCGAGCCATCTTTTAATGTATTTAGGTCAAAAGGTTACGCACAATAATGGAAGGCCTGCGTTGATGAGAGGAAGCACTTGGCCCACACTAACATGTACCTTTACACAGTCGTGATTATTGACTGGTCAGCTGATCCTAAAGGGCAGGAAGGTTTTTAAACAGGAACTTAAAACCATCAAAAGTTTTCAGATACATTTGTACAATCAGAAAGAAACACATTTAACTAGTCAGTAATAAACAAAAAAAAAAGGTATTCTAAAGCTGAGAAAGCTGCAAACCAGGACTTATATGAGGATGTTCCCATTTTCTGATGAGGTGTTGTCTCTGGTGAAGTTTAGACATGATGCAATCATCTAAGTAACGCTTTCATGTCTCTTCCTGAATAATGATGAGGATGCAGAAATACACACATATAAATCAAGAGACTGAGTTGCCCTCTTACTATATACACACAGAAACATGCATCTGGTTGCCTCCCTTTTGAATCTGCATATGGTTCAGTTCAAAGAGCCTGAGCAAGGTGGCTGTCTGTGCTACATTTCCAGCTATTAGTCTGTCCCACCATCTGCAGGGTTCTAGTTGAGGAGTAGGTTTTGTGAACTTCATAAAAGGGCTGTTATTAGAGCAGCTGAGTGGAGATTGGCCATGTGGCCTTTGAGTTTCACAGCAGGGGTCCTGAGTGCTTTGATGTGTAACAAACTGTTAAATAATCTGAGAGATAGAGGGAGCTACTAGAACCTCACAGAAGGCCAAGAGCTTCTAATACCAGTGAAGGAGGACTCAGTTCTAACCTTTTTTCTTTTACATCAAAGCAGCACCTGGATAACAGTAATAAGATAAAATAATTATCAAATTTATTTTTAATAAGTTAAAAAATCACACCTATTCAGTTCTATTGGGTTTTTATATATAACTACTACTGACAGCTTTTGTCAGTCTTTGATTAAAACCTTTTGACGTTCTGGAAAACACTGTTCTGTAGCTGATCCATGTCTTTGTGTCTTGATTGTTGCAATTCTTTGTTCACTTGTTTTAATAAGTCCACTCTTAACAAACTTGAGACTGTTCAAAATTCAGCTGCCAGACTTTTAATAGGAACCCCCCATCGGGCTCATGTTAGTCTTGTTAACCCTCTATTGGCTCCCTGTCAAATTTCTTATTGATTTTAAAATAATGGTATTAACTTTCAGGGCCTAAAAAGGTCAGGCCCCGATCTATGTATCTGTCCTTCTGACCCCATATTACTCTGGCCACATTCTTCAGTCTTCTGGCCCGAACCTTCTTGTGGTCCCCAAAACGCGATATAAGACCTGAGGAGATCTGTCCTTTCAATCTGTAGCCGCCAGACTGTGGCATGCCCTTCCTTTATTGCTCCGTGTGGTCAACTCTGTGGATACGTTTAAAAAGGGACTTAAGACATTATTTTTTTAGGAAAACTTTCTGTTGACTGGTTGTTTTCATTTAATGTTTTTATTTGTTTTATCTGTATACATCTTATGTTAATGTTTTTGTCCTTTGTGAAGCACATTGTGATTTTTATCTGTGAAATAAATAAATAAATAAATAAATAAATAAATAAATAAATAAATAAATAAATAAATAAATAAATAAATAAATAAATAAATAAATAAATAAATAAATAAATAAAAATTACTTACTTATTTTATGCATCAAATCCTGTTTCACCACAAACACAAAACAACAGAAAAGCTCCTGAATTGTTACAGTAGCATAAAAACATCATTTCTGTTTGGACATATACAACTAAAGTCGCAGTAGTTAAGGAGCACTAAGTGAATTAAACCCTTCTGAAGTTATGACATCAAATTCTTGATTATCAGCACAATATTTTAATATCTCATAGTTCATAAACTCTCGTAGGTTTTCTTTTTTCTGTTAGAATAATAAAAAAAAAATGGAAGGATCTTGAAATTGAAAGTTTGACACTACAAATGTTATGTTGAACTATCAAGACAATAAAATCGGCATCAGAATCAACCTTTATGTCTGTTATTTATTGTATTATTTTGATTTTAGGGATTTTATTTTATTTTATATCCTTTGAGCAATTTAAAAGAGCCTTTCTTCACATTGGAACAAGCAGTTTTAAAGTTTGTCCTCCAGATGGAGCCCAGACCACGCAGAGAGCTGTCCTCCTGTGGAGAAACACGGAGCTGTAGAAGTTCCATCCACCAGCTTATAAAATGATGTAAACTGTATTTAAATTGGTTTATTGATTAACTGTGTTTAACAAAAATGGAGATGAGAAAGAGGCGACACCTCCCTCCTCTCAGTGCAGGTCAGACTGACGTGAACGTCCATCCTTGACGTAATCACCTGAGCCCGGCAGGTGGCGGACTGTCCACGCAAATGTAATCTGATTAAACCAACGCAAACTTGGATACGTGAGCTCCGGTCTCCCGGTAATTCTGTGCCTCTGATCCGAGAGATGTGGTAGGTTTTTATTTCACTCCTCTCTAATAGAGCGATTCCAATTCAAAAAGGATCGAAAAATATCAAACGCATCTTTAATTTTGAGCTTTTTAAAAATGAAATGTCTTCGCTTGTTTTTTGTTATAGACAGGTGATGTTTTCTTTTTGACGGAGGGAAATCCGCGTCTTATTGGCACACTGCAAAGCCGTGACGCAATTCCCTCTTCCGCTGCTGCAACGCAATCAAACCCAAACCACCAGAGCGCCGCCGATCGGGTTTAATACCAGGTATCGTTCTGGAGGTGAGGAAGAGGGGGGGCGGGGTGTGGCGCCAGTCATTACCAAAAACAACACACGCCCAGAGCGCGTGCGTTTGTGGCGTAAAGCGCCGCCGATGTTTCAAGTGTGATCCGTGTCGCGCACGAGCCTCCAGCCGAGCGCCATCCGTCTCCTCCGCAGGAAATCTCATTGCATTCCGCAAACTCAGCGCCTGATGCAGCGCGACCCTGTGGCCTGTGGATGAAGAGAAGTACGGTAAGACAGAACATGCAAATACAGTCACAAAGAGCCACATCCAAAAAGAAGGACAAAGGGGTGGGGAAGGGGGGTGGGGGTCCGAGCCGCAGACTTTCTACTGATAGGAAGAAATCAACAGGGTTGTTTCAGTTATTATATCATCCACAGCTGTCAGGGGGCTGCACTATATTAGTCCACCCACAGTGGATAATGTTCCAGCTGTGGAGGTAATACACAGCTGTGGGTTGGGTTTATTCCTGGAAGTTGCAGGTGACTGATGCTTCCAGAGAACTCCTCCTCATCCAGGCAGCCCGCTGTGAGCTGCACATGTCGGCTGCTGCTGCTGCTCGGCCCCCCTCTCCTCTCCTGGGTCTTTGATGACAGGTCACAGTTTGCCCCTCAGCTGTGGGACTGCTCTGATCCTTATGAGTGATTATAAAAAATATCAAACTGTTAGACGCAGAAGCCATTGTTGCAGATCTGAACATCTTTTTAATCCCTAAGCAAATGAGGATTGAGTGTAATTACAGTTATCTCAGACAGACGGATAGCAGTCGCTGATACGTTTTTAATTATGGAAATTCCAGTCCTTGTGTACCAGATTTAGCAGTTTAATCCATCTTTCTCGGTTTTTCCAGGCTCATTTCCCATCCAGATCCATGGCTGTGCTGAATGTCAGTAAAGGCCGCATTGCAAGAGGAGATTGAATGCCTCTAAAACCTGAAGGTAAGACACCTCTCTCCCTCTCCGACCTTGTGTTTTCGTGTATGTGTGGGAGGGTTTGGACTCCATCCATGGCCTTGAACAGCTGCTGCCCACCTTTAAACTCTTTCAGCTCGCTTCTAGACGTCATTCCCTGATCCGCACCGTTTGTGGATGAGGGTTTGTAAGCGCTTCCTGTATTTAATTAGATAAATGGCCGTGAGAGGCAGAAACAAACAGCAGCAGCTGAACCATCTGAATGATCTATTGTTAATGGTGAAAAGGTTCCTGATGGCACACGGTGGTTTATGTAAACCCAGGACTTTCTCTGGAACGTGTACACTTACCACATGACCTCAAAGCAGGTTAAGCATGTGCCGTTTGTTTGTGTCATGTGTTTGGAAGTTTCAGGTAACGTGTTGTCAGATTTAACTGTTTCATGTTAAACATTTATTGTGATGTTTGAATTGAGCTTCGTAGTTCTGTCTTGGTTTCTTCTTGATCTGGTTGTTTTGCTTGTGCTAGTTCTTCAAAAATGAGCAGAATTAAAGTTGTTTCTGGGTTTCCATGTGTTTTATTCTGTTGGTGCTGTTACCCTGATGTTGGGCTTTATTTGTTCTTCTGATCATTTCCATTTAATTTTTGAGTTTTTCCTGTTTTTCTCTGTTGGTTGTATTTCTTTGCCTTAAATGTTCTTTATTTCTAGTCATGATTTTTTCTTTAGTTTGTTTGTTTGTTTGTTACCTTACTTTTGATTTAGTATCTTCTCTGTATCTGTTGTTCCTGGTGTAATTTATTTTCAGTCAGTCATGTTCACGCTGCTCCTCAGTGTTCTACTTAATTCACCACACCTGATCACTATTTTCCTAATTAGTTGCTTGCTCTTACTACCCAGCTGTCCTCACTCAATCAGCTGTTCTCTGTATAAATACCTCCCGGTTTCACCGTGTCATTTGTTCGCTGCTATCGTTTCATTTCCCTGTGTGTTTCTCGTACATTGATAATTATCTGGAAGTCTCTAAGTTGTTTTTTTTTTTTTTCATTTTAAAAGTATTTATTTTTATTCTTTGAGTCCCAGAGTCCTATCTGTAATCTGGACTATTCACCCCTCACCAGAAACATGCAGAAGTGTGGACAAGGTGTGAGTTTACATCTCCTGTTTGATTAGCAGTGGCCAAACACAAATACATGAACACAAACATTTATACCACTTTAGTAAAAACCTGCAAAGAATTTCATCATATCTTTGTCCTCTAAAAAGTACTTTTTTAAAGAGGCCATTTCATACACATTTCAGGACTTTGTGGTTATTTATTAAGTATTAACCAGTAATATGAAACATTTTATATCTAAAAAACGTCAGGAAACACTGATTAACAGACCTTTCAATCTGTCTGCGTTAAAATTCGGGTGGTTCCGGCTCCTTCCGTCAGGCTGCTTTGTCAGCAGCTCATTCATATTCATCGTTCAAATTTGCTGGACTCTGATTGGCTAACAAACTAGCCTATGAGAGCAAGAAATACTGTTTCCTGCCCCGCTGCGCATGGCAACGTCAGACGTTGTGTCTTCCTGTTTGCTCCGTGTATGCTACAGCTTTTAGCCAGCAGCATGCTAGGCGTGGTTTCAACTGCGGGAGCTGATGAATACTAACGAACAAAGGAGTTGTGACGAAACAGATATAGGCCGTTCGGACTCGGGAGAACTCGGGTGTTATCGCCACCTGCGTAATTTGAGAGATTAAAACTGAAAGAGAAGTTGTTGACCTGTTTTCACACCTACTATGAACCTGTGGAGCTAAAATATTCAACAGAAACCTCAGAAAAACCGTTTTTAATGGAAGGGCCTCTTTAAAAGTATGGCTTAATATTTGGTTGGCACACTTACTTATTTGCTGTTATAACTGTGTGTAATGTTTCTTCACTCTTTTGTTGTTTGTTTCCTGTTTCGGCACATCCTGATCACAGAAAATATGAATCTGTATGCAAACAGCTGGCATACAGTACTATTCTGATATAGAAGAGTTCACGCATGCAGGAATGACTGAATTCACTGCAAGTGCAGCTCATGGTGCTGTTACAGTCAGTGTGGGGCAGCTAGTGGGAGCCGCTTTCACAAACATCAGCAGCTAATGAGCTTTAACGCCGCTGTCTTGACTGTAGGTGTTTGTATGAACAGCAGTGAAATCAGTCCAATCAAACTCTGACAAAGCACATGATCTCGAGCTGAGTTACCCTCCCAGATAATGTTAGAGAAGATGTATCTGTTGTGTTAAATGCAAAGGCAGACAGCGAAGAGCAGCACTTCCCTGTTATTGCGGCTATCATTACAAACAGGAAGTTAAAAGGTTACGATAAAAGAGAAAGAAGGAAGTCTCCGATGGCAACATCACACAGAAATTCAGCCAACAGAAAAAAAATACACTTTTTGTACAAAAATTGTGTAAATGAACAGCGAGTACAGTAAAACAGACTGGAATATTGGTAATATTTAACGATAAGACAATCCTGTTTGTTTGGTATTTTAATGAATTAGTTATAAAACATCTATGACTCAGTTAAAAGTAACCGTTCATAAACTGAAGATTGTTTATAGCATAAAACTCAGATAACAATAACTGAAACTGAACTGACCAGTATGACTGTTTCAAGACAAAAGTGAAACTCCTCCCAAATGATCTAAACTGTTCTGAGTAACAAACCACTTATTTTGTCTTCAGTGTCTCTCCATCGCTCCATTCTTCATGTAATTACAGTACTTGGATTATAACTAATCCCAAACCCTGCAGCTTGTTTGTGTATCATCAGGAGCCTTTGCACAGATTAGAAATTGCTTAATACATTTGGATGTTTTTCTGTTTTGATCTCTGAAGTGTCAAACTAGTTTAGGCAGCACAAGGCTGATATCTTATACAGATCTGTTATTTAGTAAAGTATTAAACACTCTTAGTCCCTCTTGAGTTAATATTCAGCTTTTGATGTTGAAAATCAACACGTTTTATCTCAGCGTTTAAAGAAAGGATCTGAGTGAAGAGCTGCAGAAGTTGACAGACATAATTACAGTTTGTTTATGCATCAGATAAGATACGGTCTGGCATCCTTCTGAATCACTTTCCAAATACAGTAAAAATGATGCTCGAACATTCTCCGTTTCTTTCATCCATCAAGGATTTTTAGATCTGAGATCGAAGAGATGTTTTTTTTTTAATTGGTGCACATTCTACAAACACATACACACAAACTCCAAGGAGACCACTGTTACGTAAGGGTGGAGGAGCTGCCACGCCAAACAAAAAGAGGACAGAGGGTAAGTGCAGAAGTAGATGAAAGCATTGCCGTTGGCATGGCAACCACCGGATGATGGGGATGTTTGACGTATCTACGGTGGATTCTGGGTTAGAAAAGAAAAACCGGTTTGATCCGGCATAGTTGCGTGAGTGTTTTTCATCTCCTTTTCTTTTTTTGCCATTTTATATTTTGTTTCTTTAAAAAAGAAGAGATTTTGGGATGCAGTGTAATGTTATTCGACAAACAATTCTACCAGCCTGCATGTTGTGTGTGTTTATATTTCGTTGTCATACAAACACACTGGTCCAACAGGATTATTGACACATCACACATTAATACTTAGTGTACAAAGTGTGAGTCAGTCATTCTGTGCTGTAAAAAGAAAAGAGGTCTCACAGCTGGAAATACAACATAAAAATGGAGTTTTTGATTATCTGACAAAGTGGAGCAAACACTCTTGGTTGCTGAAGCGATCAGAGAGCAGGTTTTTATTCTACATGTTGGAAAAATAATGTATATGCTAGGACACATAACAGAAGTGTAGAAAGTTCATCACTACGTACCATCGTTTGTTTCTTCGATTTTACTTATTTTAGCCAGTTCTTCACATGGTTGTGTTTCATGTCAGCAGACAACACCTCTACATCCCTCTGAGCTATTATAGGATCTGGTGTTTGTGTCTGTTGTCAGATTTCTTGTTGTCTAAGTAAAAATGTTGCTACTTTCTGGTTTATAGAGACCAGGGACATATTTTATCTTATTATTTGAGCTCATCATATTAGAAAATGTGATGTGAAAATAAACATTTGGGTTTTAAAAGGATATATTATTATTGTAATTGGATGTAGTTTAATTTCCTGTTTTATTTTGAAAGGTTACAGGTTCCTATTTTTTCCATCTTTGTTTCTATACTTGCGTCTGTCTGAGTTTTCATTTTGTTTTGACTTTTTTTCTTTGCTTTGATTTACCAGATTATTTCATATTTAGACTTATTTTTTTTCATTTTAACTTCTTAGACATGTACCATGTCTTTTATTTTCCTTCCTTTACGACCTTTTGTTTCATATAACGGACTTTGAGTTAACAGTCATTAAGACTGTTTTTTAAACGCAGATGTTTAAAGTAAAGTTATGTATTCTGTGCTGAGACATGATGCTTCTCATGTTTTTGTGTTGTTTTTTCTTGGCTCCCTGTATCAGCTGTGGTTCACACTGCAGTGAAAAGATGCTGTTTTTAGGCCTGTATGTTAAATCAATCAAGTGAAAAACTGGATAAACTCATTGATTCATTCAGCTAAAAGAACTGAGACACAATCTGCTGAACGCGGCACCATAAATTTTCATCTTTGTTTACATAAATTTCTTCTGCAGCATTGATTAGTAAAGCCCCGCATCCCACCACCTTCTCTGACTAATTGCGAAGTTCAGTAACTTTAATTAAGTTAATATTAAGTTGCGATCTTGAAAGAACATTACAACGGGATTAATTCTAGGATTTTGGATGTTGGCCTCCAATTTTTTTTTTTTTTTTTTTCTCTGGAGTGTAATCTTCTCAGATATTTACCTCTTTGTGTCTGTTCACTCTCGTATATCATTCCTTTACCTCTCTGCCTTTAACCTCCGTCTCTTTCTGTCTCGTCTCACTGGGTGCTGGCTTTAGCTGATTAGAGTGTCCCTGCTTGCTTTGATTAATTGGATGAGTCTTTCTTGTCTCAGTGCCAGTCTTCTCTCCTCTTGTCTCGTCTCTTCTTCTCATCCACAAGCAACTAAAACTAACACAAAGCTTTGAATAAACGTGGTACGTTGATGACAGGAACTGACTAAAAACTGTTGTCGTGTCAGCAGCGACATGCCAGATATCATTCTGTCTTCATGAATACAATCATGCAATCATGTTTTTATTTAGAAATCAGGGGGTTTTGCATCTCAAGTCTTAGGATCTCTTTGCATTTGAATTTCTTAAGACCTACGAAATGCAAATCTTCCCAGAGAAAATAGATTTTAAGAGAAAATGTGTTTTATTTGTGATGTAAATTGAATTTATTTCTCAGATGATTTTTATTTCTGGTGAGATGTATTCAGTAGAACATCTCATTTGCATTGATTCAGTGTGATGATGCATCTCATTTGTTTTTTGGCTGTTAAACTGGAGGCTTAGCACCATCATTCTTTGCTCACCCTGTCAACCTTCACAATGTTTCAAATTGTCCTTCAGGCTTCAGACATAAAAACAACCACCTCTATGTCTGTGGGCTCGTCTCGTTTGTCCTCCTCACTTTTCTTTTCTGTCCTTCTCTTTTTGCTCATCCTTGTCTTCCTCCCTGCTATTCCACTAGTCCACTAGTATTTTCTTCAAAAGCTTGTCTCTAAAAGGTCTTCCTGTGCCTCTACAGACCCCCCTGGCTTTTTATCTTTTTTCTTTTCTTTGCTCCATTTCCAGAACTTTCCCCATGTTTTTATTTCATCTCCTTTGCCCCCTAGCTCAGCCATAGCAGAATAAACACACATAAGCAGAGCAAACCTATTGTGCCACAATCAAGTGAAAGGTTGACCAGGAAAGTCAAATGCTCTGTTATTTCATCCAGGCGAGATGCTGTGTCAACCAGTGTGCCCTGAGGGGTGCTGAGGCTTTCTGGGAAATGCAGGCAATAACAAAAACTGCTACTGTATGTTGTTTCCCCCTTCCTTCCTCCATTATGGACCATTTTTGTCTCCAGTCCAAAAGCCTAAAAGCGTTAGAGGCTGTATTTAATGTGTGTGTGTTGTTTCCCTGACTTCTAATGCTAACAAGGACTGATGGACCCTGCGTGATGGCTTTTGCCTTTAAGCAAAAACCACCTGAATTCAACATGTTTTTCTTTTGCTACATGAAAATGTTCCAAAATCACATTTTACATGTATTTCACATAGGTCACATTTTTATTTCACATATGAAGTTCATATGATTTTTCAGTTACTCTGTTGAATAACTGTGTTCTATATGATCATTGGATACAAGCGTTTGTGTTGATAACATTATAAGACACACGTGTAAAAAGAATCAGGGGACATTATTAAGTCCAGCTGACTGAGAGATTCTGTGGGGGCGATCAGGTTAAATACTTGAGTTGTAACATTCAAGTGGTCGTTACTTTGACATGTAGAAACCTACTTGAATGTATTTTACTGTGTTTTAACACTGTTTCCTTATGACAACGGCCTATAACAAGCCACACAAGATGACGACCTTGCTACAGTGGGAAAGGTCAGCCAGAACAAATGGTTTTTGCAAGGTTTTGGGAAAATCTTTAGGTGTATAAGAATGCAGCAGTCTCTAAATAACACATGATGGATTCATGCTAGTTTTTAGTACAAGACGCCTGTAGTAAGGTTGTGATGTTTTGTCATTATGGTTGCAGAGTTCCTGGGTGGAGAATGAAGGGGCTTGGTGGCAGTGCATCCATGATGCTGGGACCACTAGCACTGGAGTGGCTCAATTGTTGAAATTTTGAAGGAGGACCAGCTACACTGGACTCATGCTTTGGTTACAATTCCATATAACATTCTGCTATTGTGATCTGATATTCCCACACATAGCTGAGAGAATTGTACCAGTAAATGGGCCCGGGGTATGAACCTGCTTCTGATGTATAGAGTTTGGTGAGGGTACAGGAGAGCATCTTTAGAAAATAGCAGGGAAATCAGAGCAAAGCAGTACCATGATTGATTTGACATGGAGGGAATTTTTAGTTATTTGCCACAATCCAAACACATTGTGTTGATTGTGTGGAGTTATCATCCTGTACAAGTAATTATAGGGAGAACTTGTATTGATTAGTTAGCAGGTTTAAATTTTTAATGCCCTCTAGTTAACTAGTGCTATAGTTCTTTACTGCTTAGATTCAGTAGTTCACTAGTTTGTAAAAAAACATAAGTTGAGGGTTTGGTGTTTTCAATGTTTCCAACTCTGGCTGAGTAGGACAACGTCTGCTTCAATTAGTTGGACAAAAGTGTCTCTAGTTGCCAAAAGATTGTTACTATTAAAAAATAACAGCACCAAGATATAAAAATATTGGGCCTCATTCATGAACATGTTCTTAAAAATCTTCTTAAGAACGGTACTAAAGAAGGTTCTTGGGAGAAAGTGCGCCAGATTCACGACACGTTCTTAACAAGGGGTAATTGTTCGCACAGGTGTTCTTAGGTTTCGTGAATGCCAAATTGGAAGTGTGTGCGTGTGATGACTCATTTGCATAAGTTACCGCCTATTTTTCCCATATAAGGGGCAAAAAAGTACCGTGCGCAAAGCAATCCATCAGAGGACAAAATGCCAAAGCGCAAGTGTGAGACCGAGGAGCAGCCTGACAAAAGAAAGAAAAACTTCAACTCTACAGAAATAGAAGTGCTGTTACAAGGAGTAGTTGAACACAAAGATGGGTTATTCTCTAGTGTTTCAACAGGTCATCAGGCCATTCTAAAAAACTCTACATGGGACACGATAGCAGACAACGTCAATGCTGTTTCCACAGAAAGACGCACCACCGCAAAGGTAAAAAAAAAAAGTGGTTCGACTTAAAATCAGAGTCTAAAAAGAAAATTGCTGAACACCGGAGGGATGTGGTAGGAACTGGAGGCGGACCATCAACCAGTGCTGGCGTTTCGCAGGTGGATGAACGGATTGCAGCCATAATCGAAGAGACTGCCATCAGTGGAGTCCCAGGCCCTAGATACAGATGTGGACTTCTCAATCGTCTTATCTGAATCCGACGGTAGGTTACTTTTTTCGGTAACTTTTACACCCTTTTGCTTTAAAAGTTTTTTCCAGAAAATACGTCTCTATTTTTGTCACTTCACATTTAAAAAAATAGGCCTTAATATTAGGTCATTTCAATTCTACATCTTAATTCACTATATTGGCCATATATACATAATATTTGTCTTTCCACAGACGACCTTGTTGGAGGAACATCTGTGCAGAGCGGCACTCCAGCACAGGCAAGAAACCGACACGTGCTCCTTCGGTGTCTGCCCGTCAACCAAGAATAATCTCAGACACTGTGCTAGAAAATCGAGCGGATAGCAGAGTCACTCGCTCAAATTGTATCTACTCTTCGTGAAATGTCTGACACACTTCAACAAATTCTTACAATAATGGAAAAATAAATAAAACCAGACAGTTGTTCCTGTTATTTTGTTTATTTTGACATGTTACATTTGATCAATAATGCCCTGTCTAATTAATAAGGCCACCCTGTGTTCTGGCTCAAGACGTAGCTCAGGAGGCCGCATGTTGTCTGGGGGAGCCACGCGCTCAATTGGCACTCCACGCTTCATTGCAACATTGTGCAGGACACAGCATGCTACGATTATTCTGCACACCTGCAACATTAATTAGTTAGATTAAAATGTTTTACTCATAGCACATTGAATTGTAAAATATACCTTTTCTGGCTTGTACAGCAGCTTTCCACCTGCTGTACAAGCTCTATATATGAGCGTGTGCGTGCATGCTTTTGATTGTAAACCATCTCTTGCTGTGTCATTGGGTTAGTTAATGGAGTCATGAGCCAGGGTGCCAGTGCGTAACCTCGATGACCTGAAATATACTGGGTAAATTATGTCTATTTACATGTTTGGTGGTCATCAAATTGCAGAGAATACACATTTTACTCACCGATAAGCCATAAGCCTATATTTTATTTGCATGGTAATTTGAAATAAAATAACTTATTTCATGAGCGCAGTTGCACATTCGAAGTGTGAGTGTTGTCTGTGTGTAAGAGTCCTCCTCGGTGTTCTTAGGATTTGTTCTTAGATCTGAGAACAGTGAGTTAAGAACTCGTTTCGTGAATGCCAAAAATCTTCTTAAGAAGGCACTATGAACACATTTGTGCGTAGGAACGCTTCATGAATGAGGCCCATTGTTATCAAAAGTCCAACTAAGCAAAAATAACTACAGTAACCATGTGTATTGATGTACGACTGGTTTGCCAAATGGCCTCTTTCAGCAGGATGGCGAGTTACACCGCATCACAGCAGCTGTCACAGAGCGGTTTGAGAGGCAAAGGATAATTTTATGGTGTTGGCTCGGCTTTAGAAATTCCTAGATTTTTGTCTGAATGGATATAGATTGATCCATCACCTCTTCTCTGGTTACTGACCTTAACAGATTTGCTTTTGACAGGTTGGGCCTTCAGATATCGGGTGGCGTTAGCTATGTCCATGTTTAATTCTCCAGAACCTGAAGAACACTGTCGGATGAGAGGCAAAACATTTTCAAGAGACAATAAAGAAGTCCAGCTACCTTTTTTTAAAGAAACTTTGTAAATTAACTTGCCCTGGACAATTGAAAATCTACACAAACTTACTTGAATCTGATTCAGACTAGTTTAAAAATGTACCAATACACATTGAGTTAAAAATCTTTAAAATAAATATGTATTGACTGTTTTTTGCTGAGTGAATCTTATTGGTTCTATATTTATACTTTGTCTATAAAGTGTATGTTGCCACATCTCACACTGCATATGGTAATCTCTGTTTATAAGACTCACTTTCTGCTTGTTGGCTTTGGTATTTGTTGAGCCAGATGTGGCCCCATATTAACAAAGGGTTGATCCAGAGTGAGACATTTATCTTTGAGAACTAAAAACTTTCTATCATCTTTGGGGGTTTTGTTTAGTTTTTCTACCTTTCACTGCTCTTATCACAGTTTACAGCAGAAGCACTCCAAGAAAATGCTTTGCTGTACCTTTTTGCATTAATGGGTACATATCAAACATAAAACATTTATAAAGTCATCACTTTAGTAGTCACAGTTGAATTTAATTCTGTATTTTATTTTTTCTTGATGACCTCTTCAGAAGGAGAATTAAACGATGACCTTTCTCCTTACAGCAAATGTGTTTGGAAGTTACTCATTAATCATGTTGCCATAGTGAGGTAAGTGATTGAGTTTGGAGTGACCGAGAAAGAAAAAGAAACCCGACCCAGTCTGCTAGATTAATCTTTACATAATGAGAACTCATGAGCTGAGCAATGTGAACATACCTGTCCAGTTGACTCACATTAGGATGGACTGAGTTTTTTTTAATCCCAAAAGAGCATTCAGTGTATGTCGAGATCTCATCACAGCTACAACACCTTCTCACCTTTCTCTGTTTAAATGGGTGTGTTGTACCATTCATTGAGTGCTTTTCTTAACAGTGTATTGCTTCTGTCTTCATCTGTCTCTTTTAGACTGCGAGCCCTGTGAAGGGTGATGATGAGCACTCAGGGCAGCAGCAGCAGAAAGGGAAGCAGCCAACATGCTGACACTCCACCTCTACGTCACCCCTCTGGACCAAAGCTGCAGGTGCAGCGTTCCCACTCTCGTGACACCATCACTATACACTTTTCTGCTCTGGGGAAGGAGGAGGAAGATGATGATGAGGAGCTCTATGGAGTACCTGTTGGATCTGTTGCTGCTAAATCTATTCTTGATGGCAAATCAGGACCTCATGGTCAAACTATGGGGACTGATGACTCATATGCTGCCAAAGGATTGGAGGCAAAAGAGGAACTAATGTTTGAATCTTCCGATTTGGAAACTTCCTCTGGAGCTGCTGTACTGCCCGTTTCATCCACCACCCTATCTGTACAGCCATCTGAACCGCAACTACACACACCGTCCATTGCTATGTCTGTCACCCCTGTCTCTGCCCACTCCCACCTGAGTTCCACCCCTCCCACCAGCTCCTCCTGGCCATCAGATCGAGTGGTCCAACCCCTACCCACAAATTCCAGCACCTCCTCCCCTTGCAAATCTGGAGCATTGTCATCCTCCAAGCCTTTCCTTAGCCTTGTCAGGTCTTTGTCAAATGATGTTGAATCTCGAGAAACTGCTCCTCCTACCACCATCATACCACCACATCCGCGACACAGACACTTAATGAAATCTTTTGTTAAGTCTCTGTCCACAGAGACTTCCAAAGCCGACCATCAGGAAGGGCCATTTCATCACCATCCTCAACATCAGCAAATGCCGACATCCCATCGGAATCCACCTCGCAACATGCAGCTCTTCAAGCAATTTTCTCAACCCCGTTTATCTTCCAGTCCTATCATAGTCACTCAAGCGGGTGGAGACTCCAAAACAGCCCCATCTTCTCCCATTATGTCTCCAGATGGAAGGTCCTTCTTCAAAGTCCAAGAAGTGGAGGCCAAGATAGAGGACACCAAGAGACGGTTGTCAGAAGTTATGTCAGATCCCTTACAGCTTTTTAGTAAGATAATGGGAGATGAGTCTGGTGTGGGAACTGTGGGAAGTGCTGCCTATCGTGCCAAATCGCTCTCCTCAAGTGCATCAGAGCTCAGTGGAGTAACAGCGGTGAATGGACACACAGAATCTAACAACAACTACAGCATCAAGGAGGAAGGGGCTGAAGGGGATGAGGGGGAAGAAACCCATACAGAGAAGGTCCACGACTCAGCTTTTTTCTCTTTTCCAGCACTGTCACTAGCTCCAGCTCTCACCCAGGCTTCATCATCTGCTCTTCACAAGTCTCCTTCTCTCACTCTAGGACGCTGCTCGATGTCGGCCCTCGCTGCTCGACAGGAAGACGAGGATTTCTGTGAACTGTACAGTGAGGACTTTGAGTTGTGTACTGATACAGAGACACCAGATGGGGACAGATCAATTTCCCAGCAGCCTCATACTGGTAGCACTGGTTTGTGTAGTGAACTTGATGCAGAGGATGAAAGGCTAGAAGAGGAAATGGAGGATGTGCCTGTGACAGGGCTTGTCTTCCTAACACAGTTAGTTTATTGGTATTTAGTTCTTCCAGTGCCTCCATGTGTATGTGCTGTGTTGCATGGGATTGTAGCTGGCTTCATGCTGGCCTTGCTGGTCCTTTGGCTGTCTTCACCTCGATGCTCATCATCAGGGACCAGAATAGGGAGAAGGAGGAAAGAGCCATGGAATGTTTCCCAGGTCGATGTCAAAGAACCAGAAATATTCAAGGTGAGGTGAATCCCAACATGTATTACTTCAGGGATTGTAAATGATTTGCTTACAAACATTTTAGTTAAAGCAATTGAAGGGTCACATATTAAATTAAAACATGAACACCATCTGCAGCCACTCTCAAACATGCCCAACATGGACACACATGCAAATATGCCGTCAGGTTCATAAATATTGGGACATCGACACAATTCAAACATTTTTGGTTGTGTACATCACCCCAATGGATTTGAAATGAAACAAACATTATGTGCTATAACTGCAGACTGTCAGCTTTAACTTGAGATGAATCAGATGAACGGTGTAGGAATTACAACAGCTTGCATGCCTCCCACTTGTTAAGGGACCAAAAGTAATGGGACAGTTGACTTCTCAGCTGTTCCATAGCAAGGTGTGTGATATTCCCTCATTATTCCAATTACAATATGCAGATAAAAGGTCCAGAGTTCATTTCCAGTGTGCTATTTGCATTCGGAATCTGTTGTTGTCAACTTTCAAGATGAGATGCAAAGAGCTGTCACTATCAGTGAAGCCAGCCATCATTAGGCTGAAAAAAAACAAAACAAACCCATCAGAGAGATAGCAAAAACATTAGCTGTGGCCAAAACAACTGTTTTGAACATTCTTAAAAAGAAGGAACATAACGGTGAGCTCAGCAACACCAAAAGACCCGGAAGACCACAGAAAACAACTGTGGTGGATGACCGAAGAATTCTCTCCCTGGTGAAGAAAACACCCTTCACAACAGTTGGCCAGATCAAGAATACTCTCCAGGAGGTGTATGTGTGTTAAAGTCAACAATCAAGACTTCACCAGAGTGAATACAGAGGGTTCACCACAAGATGGAAACCATTGGTGAACCTCAAAAACAGGAAAACCAGGTTAGAGTTTGCCAAACATCATCTAAAACAGCCTTCACAGTTCTGGAACAACATCCTATGGACAGATGAGACCAAAATCAACTTGTACCAGAGTGATGGGAAGAGACGGGTATGGAGAAGGAAAGGAACTGCTCATGATCCTCAGCATACCACCTCATCAGTGAAACATGCTGGTGGTAGTGTCATGGTGTGGGCATGTATAGCTGCCAATGGAACTGGTCCTCTTGTATTTACTGATGATGTGCCTGCTGACAAAAGCAGCAAGATGAATTCTGAAGTGTTTTTAGTAATATTATCTACTCATATTCAGCCAAATGCTTTGAAACTCATTGGACAGCACTTTACAGTGCAGATGTACAATGACTCAAAGCACACTGCAAAAGCAACTAAAGAGTGTTTTAAGGCAACAAAGTGGAATGTTATGCAATGGCAAAGTCAATCACCTGACCTGAATCTGATTGAACATGCATTTCACTTACTGAAGACAAAAGAAAATGCCCCCAAAACAAACAGGAACTGAAGACAGTTGCACTAGAGGCCTGGCAGAGCATCACCAGGAATGAAACCCAGCATCTGGTGATGTCTATACGTTCCAGACTTCAGGCTGTAATTGACTGCAAATGATTTGCAACCAAGTATTAAACAGTAAAAAATTGATTTATGATTATTATTCTGTCCCATTGCTTTTGGTCCCTTAACAAGTCAGAGGTACATATGCAAACTGTTGTAGTTCCTACACCGGTCACCTGATTTGGATGTAAATACCCTGAAATTAAAGCTGATAGTCTGCAGTTATAGCACATCACGTTTTAATAATAATAATAATAATAACTTTATTTATAAAGCGCTTTTCAAACAAAGTTTATCAAAGTGCTTTACAGATTAAAAATGACCCCACAACCCCCCAACCCCCCCCTTTACTTAAAAAGTAAAACCCCCATCCCAACCCAACCCATCGACCATATACACACACACACACACTTAAAAGCTACAAAAACAGCGGGCTGAGCACAGATGAGCCAGGAAATGCCATCATAGGAGCCATCTGCATCGGTAGCAGCGGATCAGCAGCAGCTGCCAAGGCACCGACCCCGTGCGCCCAGAGTAGGGAGGGCTGGTACCCCCACCCCCACCAAGGCCTTACCTGGGGGGGCACCCAGGCAGCCACAGCCGGCCACCGCCCCCGACACAGAGGGGTCCTGGAGAGGAAACACTGGCAA
>SSNP01000216.1:327777-384109 GCA_006937955.1 Pachypanchax playfairii | reverse complement strand
ATTGCTCTTTTTCAGCAGGGGCCTCACTACCGCCGCTTTAAAGGCGGCAGGAAAAGCCCCTGTCTGAAGGGAGCAATTCATAACGTTTAAAATCTCATCTTTAAAAGAACCATAAAATTGTTTAAAAAAGCGGGTGGGAATTGGGTCCAAAGTACTTGTGGTGGGCCTCACTGAGGAAAAAACTTTATCAAGGGTCCCAGCTTCTACCAGGACAAAACTGTCCAGTGTTTCCTCTGGTAAAGGCAGACACTCAGATTTGTCTAAAACCATGTTTGTTTGAGAGGATAAAATATTACATCTGATGGTGTCCACCTTTCCTCTGAAGTGGCCTGCAAACTCTTCACACAGAGTGTTTGAGGGGGTTTTCTGAAAAGTGTTAGATGTCTGATTTAGGATATTGTCAATGGTGGAAAACAGCATTTTGGGGTTATTTTTATGTTCTGAGATGATTCTGGAAAAGTATGAATTTCTGGAATTTCTTAAAGCGTTATTGTATAATTTGAGATGTTCTATGTATATCTGATGATTTATGGTAGTTTTATTTTTTCTCCATTTCCTTTCTGCCGCCCTGCAGCTCCTCTTTAATTTTTTAATAGCTTCATTTCTCCATGGTATTGTGTGTTTTGAACGTATATTTACAACTTTAAGTGGAGCCAGCAGGTCGAGAGCAGATTGAAGCCTACTGTTAAAATCATTCACGATAAAATCACAGGGGGCAGGTGAAGGTGTAGGAGGAAACTTTTTAAAAACTTCAAGAAAACCTGCAGCCACTTCAGGGGTTAGATGACGCTTCCTGACAGTTCTCACAGAGGTCTCTAATTGGATAAAACTGGTGATTTTGAAAAACACACAGTAGTGGTCAGAGACAGCCAAGTCAACAACAGAGGACACACTGGAGGACAGGCCGTACGTGATGACCAAGTCCAGAGTGTGCCCCATGTTGTGAGTAGGCTGCATGACATGTTGGCTAAAATCCATATAATTCAAAATATTCAAAAAATCTGTTGATAAAGGATCTAAAAGGTTATCTATATGTAGATTAAAATCACCAGCTAAAATTATCCTTTCATAAGAATTATGTAAAATTGATAAAAACTCTGAAAATTCAGGAATAAAAAGTGCATTCCTTTTCGGAGGTCTATAAACTGTGACACATAAAACCTGAGGAGAGCTAAAAACAGAGGCAGTGTATTCAAAAGTGGTAAAATTATCAAATAAAACAGGTTTGGCGGAAAGAGTTGATGAACTTATAAAAGCAGTTCCGCCTCCCCTCTGGCTACTCCTCGTCGAATAAGAAAAGTGGCAGTTTGTTTCATTTCAAATTCATTGTAGTGATGTACACAACTAAAAATGTTTGAATTGTGTCGATGTCCCAATATTTATGAACCTGATTGTATATTTGGGGCTTTGAAGCAATTAAAATGCATGCACACTTATATGCATGCATCAAGCTGTCACAGCATGGACCCTCATGGCCAAAAGGCCCAGGTGTTCCCAGAAACAGAGCTCTGCAGTTTCACTAAATATGATATGAGTATATTAATGACAGACTATACAGCAGACATGAGCAGCAAAACAAGTTCGATTTTTAGATACAGTGTTATTTTTTTCATTAGACGTTAAATTTAAGTCATTTTGATTGGGTATTCTATATATTTATATATTTAGATAACTCAAAATGTTATGAATGGATTTTAATTAAATGATCAGGAAAGGTCAGAAATGGTCCAGAGAAGAAATGCGTAAATTTCAGGGTTTATCCAGATCACCGTTTGGATCCAGGAATTTTTTGAAGGACTCTTCATCATTGTGAGATAGGGCTGTTTTTAACATATTTGCATGCAACTCCACAATAAAGTGTCTAAGTGCTTGATAAAAAAAATACAGAGTGACTTCCCAATAGGTTTTATATGATACGAAGGACATCCACTAGAAAGCTGTGATTACCGAAAAAGCGATCATCACTAACTACTGAAGTAATAATGATATCAATACCAATCCACTTGCTAAATGTATTTTCATGGTCAAGGAATCTGATAATATCGATACAACAAAGGTGAGACTGTTATTTTTAGTGTAAATTGCAATATGGGGTAAATTGAGGTGCTTGGCAAACATCTAAACTCTACGAGTTATTTTCTATTTGTTCAGTTACTTGTTTGATACTGACCTCACCTGCAGGACAAGTTCTGTTATCTTCCAAATTTTGCATTGAGCACCAATATTTGACTGTGCCTGCAGAATCCAAAAAACAAAACCAACTGAACATATGGACTGGTCACTGTGCTGCCTCCCTGAAAATGGCACAGAAATACCAGCTGTCATACCAGATTACGGCATTTAAAACTAAATTATTTTTTCCCATGATTTCATTTTCATTCTGTAATATTTATGCAATTTTGTGGGAGTTTGTGTGGCAAGTGGGGGGGCTGCCAGGGCTGCAGACTCCTCTGCCTAAGTCAACAGCAGCAGAAAACATTTTATTTTTACATAGGTGGTATTGTTTGTTAAAACATTTGCTGTACAGCTGTTGTGATCGTGGACATAGAAATGATAAAGCAAGAACAGAATCTCCACTGATTCCTGTTTACGTATAAGCTAGTGTTAGCATAGCGCAGCTAGCTGCTCCAGGAAGTTCAAAAAGTAGCAGTTCAAAACTCCCATAAACCTTTGCTTTGAACAGCTTTAAATTATTATTAGATAATTGAGATACTGAGGATTTCAAACATTATTATTAAAGGAACAGAAACAATTTTAATGTGGAAATCCCAGCATAGGCTGTGAAACAAAACATATTCGGTTAGCAGAGTTTTTTCTGTTTCCACAAATTCAAGTTAAATTCCAGTTAAATCTCCACCTTGCAATAAAAAGTGAAAAAATAAATAAATAAAATAAGAGATGCTTTTATCTGCCTCAGTGAACTAAGTGACTTCTCCCCCCATCTGTGTCTCAGGGCTGGATGAATGAGATCCACTGCTACGACCCGGAGATGTACCATGCCACCCTGACCCACTCTGTTTATGTCCGGTTAGAGGGCTCCGTCCTGCGTCTGTCCAAACCCAACCGGAACATCTCCCGCCGTGCTGCACACAATGAGCCTAAACCCGACGTCACTTACATCAGCCAAAAGATCTACGATCTGACTGACAGCAGGGTGAGGTGGTTATGAAAGGGTGTTGGTCATGATAACACAACAAGTTCCTTCTTGGTGAACATGAGTCTGCATGTAGAACCAGATGAGATTGCTAAGTGTGTTCTGTCCTTGATGATAAGTGATACAGACATCAAGCGCATCCTTTCACATTGGATTTTGCTTAAATGCATGTTTACTGATGTTCAGTAAAAGATCTTCTGATTTTTTTAAGGTTTTAATATCCTTATTGTTAGTATCATCCACACAAACACCACATAGCTGCAAATGTCAAATCAAAGTGTAAAATAAATATGCACTATAATTGTGTTGGCTTGAAACAAATATACAAACAAAATATATCTACATTACAGTGTATTGCAAAAAAATTGGGCAATGACAACCTCAATCATTTTATGTAAATAATTATATTTCTTATCATGGAGACCTTGTATAATTGACTTTAGAGGACACAGCAGCACTCCTTTGAATGTAAAAACCAATTACATGCAGATCTTAAAACTATTTAAAGAGGAGATCATAAATGGTTTATTTTTTGTACCTGTCAAAGATGTAAACCTCTGGAACTATTGTGTAAATTGCAAGTCATTATTTTTAGCAATGCAGTGATAATTTATCATGACCCCTGTTACATTTTAGAAAAACAGATCTAATGTGGCATAGTGATGATAGTATCATGATATGGGTCTGTTCTGTTCTAGACATTTGGGCTAGGATGTTCTTTCATCGTTGTTTGAACAATTTTTTCTGACAAACTTTAAAAAAAAAAGTGTCATGAGGTCACTTCATGAGACTAATCTTAAGAGATAGTGGGTTATACAGCAGAACATGAGTCCAGAAGGTCCAGCAGGTCAATGTTCAGAGCATGTTTTTATAGGACATAAAACTGCCAATTCATGTGAGGAACTGCACCGGCATCCAGGAGTTGTAGCGGTTCTGTATGATACTGATCATGTGAACTCAGTTTGTTCACCTCACAGATCTATTTGATGCCCCCGAGCTTGGCAAGGAAGAGAGTTTGGAACAAGAAGTACCCAATCTGCATTGAACTGGCCAAGCAGGATGACTTCATGTCAAAGGCTCAAGGAGAAAAGTCTGAACCTGGAGAGGATAAATCAGCTGCTTTGACTGAGAAAGTGGAGCGCATGGACAAAGCTGAGAGATCTGAAAGTTCAGCATCAGTGGAAGAACCAAAACGACCAACATCTGGAAGAGCGGATCTGACAATCTACTTGTTTGGGAGGACCGGTCGGGAAAAAGAAGAATGGTTTCGAAGATTTCTTCAGGCATCGCAAATGAAGTCAGATGGGAGAGTTGGCAGCCTGTCTGGCATCTGCAAGAGTGGTGAGCTACACAGTACCAGCTTAAAGTGCAAACATGTTCTATGGAGTGTTTGAGGTTACACATCTAGCTCACCTTTTCTTTGCACATTTCAGTTCTACAGTCAGAAAAATGCATGCAAGTGCAGAGCAGTCAGATCTGTGTATAAACCTCAGCTTAGGGACTTCCAGTCCCCCAGACTGAGTGAACAACTGAGTGTGAAAGGGTCAGCAGGATTACATGCAAACAGCAGCAGCATATCATAGTATTAGTTTCAACATGAGATACAAGCCTTTAAGGATAAGACCCTGTATGAAAAGAAACACAGCAGTGTGTAGGTCCAGTGATAAAAGCAGCACAGGGTGCAGAGGATTACTGTGAAGATGATTTAAATATCAAGCTCTTTTGCTAACGTACACACTAATTATGCTAACTACATCCAGTGCTGCAGTGCATTGTGAGAAAGGAATACAAAGAAGATGCTAATCATCTAAAGCTTGCAAAAACTGTAAGCATGCATCAGGTATAAAATGATGGATTGATTGGAGTCTTGATGATGCATCATTTATATGACTGTACTCTTTGCTCTTTTTTTCCTTTTTGCTTTTTCCCCCTTCCTCTCTTCTTCTAGCCTTCTTGCCATCTCACAGCCGCAGTGGCAGCATCTTGTCTGGAGGCCTGGAGACTGACAGCAGGAGCAGCAGCCGGGGGAGCCAGGAGGAGCTGTCTCAGCCTCGACACAAGGAGACCTTTGCCTCTCTCTCTTGTGGCTCTGCTGGAGGGACGAAGCAAAAGATGCTGTTAGACTATAATATCTACATGGCCAAATATGTTAACCCTCAGGGCCCTCCGAGAAGCCCGAGTGCCACTGACTGCCCTGGGCACAGCCCTGAGAGCAGCCCCAAAACTACCAAAAAGGTACAACATTGATTCTTGTTGGGTTATCTGCACCAGAGGGGCCCAGTTCTCCTGGTTTGCATTGAATCGCTCAACAAAAAGAGCAGCAGTGTTTCTGACTGTGTTCAAGTTTGTTTGTTCAGCTGTTCTGCTCGGTTGTAGTTTGGTGGTAGTGCTGATCTAAACCAGTTAACAGACAAGTCTTACATATGAAACTCCAGCCTTATGTCCATTAGACAGCTCTGCCTGTGATGGGGTGCCTTTCCAGATGGTGGTGCACAACTGCAGGCCTCAATAGGCTGGAACATCATACTCACTTTTGAAGGATCATAATTAAATCCACCTGGTAAAATAGTCAAACTTTCATTTATAATCATCTTGGAGGGTGTTTGAAAGGTTTTGAGCCCTATTCTATTTTTTTACTGTTGACCATCACACACACATAACATGTAAAAGTAAGAAATTGTTTGGATATGAGCCCCAAAAAGTGGCTTTAAAAATCAACTGTCAGTTGTCCTGATTTCTGCAGATCAGATCATTCCTACTGTAACGTCTGCTTATGAATATACAGAATGTTGTAAGGACAGGCGTAAAAGAGAGGCTACAATATTGGTCGCCATTGATTCAATTGGGATTTTCAGCATTTTAGTTGTGATACTTGAATGTTAAAAACGGTTTTATTTGTTTCTGCTATGGACAAAATCCACGTGTTAAAATGTAGTTCTCAAGTTCAGGATGATTTTTCAATCTGGACCGCTTTTATTTAACAAAAGTCCCAAGAAAAATACCCTTGTACTAAACCTATAACCTATAATATTCATCTCTGTCATGACAATGAAAGCTGCTGTGTCTTTCAGTTACGCAGGAGTTCAGAAGACAGCGCTGAGCCCGAGGCCTGGGTCAATGCTTTTCTAGGAAGAATATTCTGGGACTTCTTGAGAGAGAAGTACTGGGCTGACGCCGTCTCCAAAAAGATCCAAATGAAGCTCAGTAAGATCAGGGTGAGAAGCTTCATTACACAAATAAATCTCAAGAAACATCTTAAATACTTGTTTCTGATGTTATTTTTTTATGACTGTTGTCTTTGTTAATGCATTTTAAACTGATCTCTTTGTTTTAGCTGCCGTACGTAATGAACGAGCTGACCCTGACGGAGTTAGATATGGGATTTTCTATTCCTAAAATCCTCCATTCCTCCAAACCATGGGTTGACCACCAAGGTAGGAGAGGAAAATACACTAGATATGTCTTGTCTTTGATAGTTTTGGGGGTATTTTGCAATTTGTTTTCATTTTTTTTTCTTTCACCTTGGTAGATGAGGATATTTCCCCTCTTCTGTAGTCTACAGCCTTGTCTTTATGACTTGCAGCTTGAAAACACAATGAATAAACTTTACATCTTGGTTCCTTCTTGAAACTTTGCACTGTAAGATGGATTCTTGCAAGATTTGGAGTTTCCCAAACCCACAAAAATCCATCTTGTACTGCTCCAACTAAACCGTCCAATTCAACTCTACTGGTGGTTCGGACCAATCATGTGTTAGCATTGTTCTTTAGGGCGGATGTTCAGGTATGATTGGCAGCAAGTGCCCAGGCAGGCAAAGCAAAACAAATATGGCTGTGCTGGTGGATGTACGCATAGAAGCAGCTGTTGAATCTGTTTTAGGAGAACTAGAGACGATTTGTTCATTGAAAAATGAGCAAAAGTAAGAACGTTGTTGATGGTAACGATGTGTGTTTTTTTCTCCTGACTGGATTTGACATGAGCTTGATTTTATGTGCAGGGGTGCACATAAGTGGTCCGCAGGTCCGCACACACTGTCAAAATATAAAATGCGCACCAGATGAAAAGTTGCAACACGCGTTTGCGTACTTAACATTGGTTTGGCTGAGCTGCGTGAATTTTTAGGTTAATCAGAGGCGGGGTTCATTGTCAAATAAATGAAGAATCCCGTTGATTTCTTCTGTTCTCAGCCAGAGCGCCGAAGTTCCAGCTGATCAGCTGATGCTGCGTCTCTCTCTGTCTCTGTGTATCAGTTTGCCAGTGTGACGGATTTTCAGTCAGTCAGATCAGTGCAGCTGACTGCAGGATTCTGCATCGCATCAAAACTGAAAACATTCACTGAATAAGACAGATAGACCATCGTGGCACAGACGTGTATAACTACCTTTTTGTGCTATAAAATACAGAAAACCACCTGTTTTAATCAACAGTATCAGCGTATTTGTCTGTGATCCGCACCATTTTGAATGCGCGCAAAGCACTATGGAATATGCAGTCAATGCCCCATAACTGTCCACTGTATCTTTTTATCTGACTGCATCACATTAAAAAACATCCTCATCATTTCAAAACAAAAAACAGTTACAGTAAATGACAGAAGCTCCAACAGCTGACTAATAAATTTCAACACCAAACTGTTAAATGTAGATTAAAGTGAACAATCAAACCTGTAAACAATCCAACCTGAACTCTGAAGGTTTTTTTACCAGTATTTTTATATTTTACTAGTTTCTCTTGATTTTTTCAACAATTAAAGGATTTTTATTGAAACAAATATAGAGCCAGGTAAAGTAAACAGACTGAATTTGAAGCTTGATGAAACCAAAAACAAAGCAGAGGAGCTCGGAAGAGACACAGCGAGACACATTTAAAAATGTGAGGACCAAGCAACAACCCTAGGTTCTCTTCTGAGAACCAGGCCAAAAATATTATGTGCACCCCTGTTTATGTGATTGGCTAAAGACAAATCATGGTAGGTGGACACTTGCTGATGTGTCCTCCAATCAGCTTAAAATATTAGACCATATGTCCTTCCCTTTTTCAGATGCTTTCTGTGGGAGCAGTTCAAGATCTGTGTGTAGCACCAACTCGACACTGGGCGGGGCTACACACAGATATGGCTCTTGCCAGGTTATCCTTCTTGTACTCCACTGAGACACAGACTCCCCTTGAGTCTCAACTGAGGGACTAACTCTGCACACAGAGATGAAACTAAGACCCAAGGTATAATAAAACCTACGTAAGGGACTAGTTTGGTAAGAAGACGTGTTAAGAATATTTAGTTTTTTCTCAGCTTTGATTAAAAACAAAGGAGTGTTAATTGGCGACAGTGTTCTTTCCTATCAGTCATATTTCCACACCATCTACAAAGCTGATGAATGTGTTTTGTCTCACACACCCCCGGATTGTACAAACAATAGAAACTGTGATGATCCCAACCCACAATAAGCTGTGAAGGGATGACATTAAAAAGTAAATAAAAACCAAGTGCTGTAATTAATCACGAAAGCAGTGACCAGATTTTCTGTTTCATTTTGGGCAATAAAGATAATAATAACAAAACTGATAATAATAGTAATGTATGTTTCAATATAGGGTCTAAAATTCCTCCTACCAAATTGCTGACCAGAATACTGAAGAGTTCATCTTTATTTAATCTGACTAAAATCGTAGACTTAAACAGGACGTCTCAAAAAAATCTGGAACAGTTGTTTAAGATGCAGAATGTAGTTTGGCATTGTCTTTCAGAAATATGCAACACAGACACACACACACACATGCATTCATCTCTAGGTTTTGAGCTCATGATTTGGTTTCTTATTTACAACCTGACAACATGATGTTTGGGCTCATTCAGTACAGATATAAATCTTTTTATGGTGCCATGGATCAGGTTTAAAAATGTTCACGTTTTATAAAACACCCTCTTTGATGCTTGATTGATAATCAATCATGCTGTTCATCTATTTTCTATCAGTTCATGTTCTTTAGTTCTTACGTAACTGTTCCAGCTTTTTCAGAAACATGTTGCTGGTTCAGAATGAGCAGATTTTTATTGTTCAGAACACCTACAATAGCTCATATTCAGATTCAAATCAGGTTACATAACCTCTTTCGTATTTTGTTTCCAAAGTCTGCTGCAGATCCGTTACACGCATACTGAGAAGTGCAAAAATAAGAAGTTTAAATAAAATAAAATAAAAAATCAGGATTCACTGAGCGAACAGCAGGAGGATTAAAACATGAATCATTATCCCTCCACTTTTAATGATAAGTGCATTGTGTGAGCCGGTAGTATCCCATCAGCAGAGTTGACCTTTTCTGTGTTTGCAAGACTAAAGGCCATCTTCCTCCCTGAGCTGTTGGAGACTTCAAACCAATTATAAACCAGGAAGAGCAGACATAAAATCTGCCTGTGATGTGTATTTATGTTGTATATAAACTATAATGATGATAGAATAACGTCTCCCTCCATCTTGTTAGGTCTGTGGTTTGATCTGGAGATCTCGTACACCGGCTCCTTCCTCATGACACTAGAAACTAAGCTGAACCTGGCCCGTCTGGGGAAAGAGGGCGAGGGACTCGGGGAGCACGGAAAAGAATGGTGAGAATATTTTTTCCTCTAAACATATTGAAACAGCTTCTGAAGGAGAGTCTGGTTTGGGACGTGTTGACAGTGAGCGTCCATATTTTATTAAAGTGATTTCTCAGCCATTTTGTGTTTCTGTGGGAAAGTTCTAAATGATTTATGTCAAACCTGTTGCAGAAAGCTTCACCAACAGCCTCAGTTCAGGGAAATAGCATAAATAACTGTGTAATTTGAAAGTGACAGACAGATGTGTAAAAGTTTATAAAATAATATTGACATGAACCACTATGAAATTTATGAGATTGGAGCTTTCCAAAGATAGCAGCAATCCACTTTGATCTTAGCTACGTTTGGACTAAATGATAGTTCATCAAATGTGTCATTTGTAAACGATTTCTTCAAAAGAAGTGAGTTAAAAATATGTTATGTAGAAAATAATGGCTTTCATTTCCACCACCAGGTAATGAGCAAAATCACAACCCTGTCACTTCCACTAACCGCCACAGGGTGGCAGAAATGAGTATTATTCCTCAATCCGTCACACAGAGTAGCAGCATTCAAGAGACTCAATGGCCGTTTCTCAATATGAGTACTTGTGTGGACTTGTGTACTCAGATACTTAAGTAACGTCATCAGCGGTGACCAAGTACTGTTCCAATTCTAAGTACACTTCAAGGCAAGTGTGCTCAATATTCCCATAAATGTTCTTGCTCCACCTATTTTATCGAGGATGCACTGATACATCCTTCTGCATACTTGGGCCAGCAATGTATCCCATAATGCACTTTATCAAAAACCATTTTACGTAACAAAAAGAACATGTTTATGCCTAACGTATTTTCTTTTTCATTACTTTCACTTGTATACTAAGATAGGGCGTCCATTTACATATTCATACATGTCAACCTTGATAACTCAGAATTAGGCAGAGCGGGGTTGGGGTGCAGCTGGACGTGTCAGAGCGGGGTTGGGGTGCAGCTGGACGTGTCAGAGCGGGGCCGGGGGGAGGTTTCAGCATGTAATATGTGCTTGTAACACGGACTTTCAGGTGCTACCTCTATCTATGTCTATGATCTATGTCCGGTCGAAAGCTACGCATGGCGGTAGGTGTCGGAAATTGGGAGAAATTTAGGAGAAAGGTGGCTCCAGGTGATTTTCGGGAGGGGCACTGAAATTCGGGAGTCTCCTGGGAAAATCGGGAGAGCTGACATGTATGTGCATATTTCATATCAGTTTTTTACCCGTAGCATAAAGCAACATTTGTTGCCGTAACAACGCAATATGGTTCTAAATGCCGTCCTTGTACTACTACTACTACTACTACTGTCATTTAGCAGACGCTTTTATCCAAAGCGACTTACATTGAGAGAACATACAAGCAAGAAATCAAAGAGAAGGAAACAATATAAGGAGGCGGACTGTTTGGAGTCCAGTTTAATTCCGACGCTGATACATCAAGTGTATCAATTTTTTATTTTTTTTGTAGAGATAAACTCCCAAATCT
This sequence comes from Pachypanchax playfairii, assembly GCA_006937955.1. Lineage (NCBI taxonomy): Eukaryota > Metazoa > Chordata > Actinopteri > Cyprinodontiformes > Aplocheilidae > Pachypanchax > Pachypanchax playfairii. Next base: position 372,865 of record SSNP01000216.1, on the reverse strand, counting down.
TTCTATCATAAATCATAAATCAATTCCACATTAAGACTGAAAGTGTTCTTTAAAGAGGTGAGTCTTAAGTCTGCTCTTAAAAGTAGCTGCCGACTCTGAGGATCGGACCGAGTTTGGTAGGTCATTCCACCATCGGGGGATAACAGAGGAGAAGAGAAGACATGATCTCATGCCACGTTGTGGTGGAAGCGCTAGGCGTCTAATATTGAAAATTCCACATATTATGCCTGTAAAGAAACTTTTTAACGTAACATTTATCATTTTTACACAGAAACGCTCCAAAAAAAATCCCAATGGGAACAGAATAAGATGTTTGAAGGATTAGCTTTTGTGCTAAAGAAAAAGCAGCTGGATGTTAACTGATAGCTATATTAGCTGTCATGTGTGTTTTGTCACTGTTCCTACCCTTTGTGTGTTGTGTGATTGTGTTTCTCGATACACTAACCTGCCCAGAAAACACACACACACCACCTCCTTTTGAATGCTTACAGTTCAGGATGTGTTCAGTGACTGGTGAGTTTGGGAACTGCCTCCCAAACAAACGTTACATTTTGTTTTACGTTAGATTTATCAGATCTTACTTTGAGTCAGTCAGTGGAGTTTTAGTGCCTGTGATTTATTTATTTGTAGCTGATTTAATAGGATTTTGTACTGGTTGTTAATTCTTTTTTTTTGCTTTTGGTGGGTGTAACTTTGCATTAGTGATGTTTATGTGTATGTGGGACAGGTCCAGGCCAAGGACGTACTGTCTGGCAGACAGCGATGAGGAGTCATCCAGTGCTGGCTCATCAGATGAGGAGGATCCCCCTGAACTGCTCAGTGACAAACCCGTTCTGCCTGCATCTGAAAGGTGAGCAGAGGTCTCTCAGCATCTCGTACCTGAACTGAAGTTGTCCAGAATCAAATTAACACTGTGTTGAAGCAGAATTCTCTGCCCTTGAGGTCCGTCCACCTGCTCGGTCCCACACGTTGGAAGGGTTGCTGCTGATTTAATGCATCACCCAGTCACTCCACTCCCCCACTCCATTGCTAGTGCTGAGTAGCAAGAGATGCTGTTATGAATAAATTATGAACTTGACTCACCCCCCTCCCCTCCTTTCTCTGTTTCCATCCTCTTCTGTTGTAGCTATGTGGGAGGCCACAGACCCAGCAAGATCATGCGCCTTGTGGACAAGATAGCGAAGTCCAAGTACTTCCAGAAGGCCACAGAGACGGAGTTTATAAAGAAGAAGATGGAGGAGGTATCCAACACACCCCTGCTGCTCACCGTAGAGGTGCAAGAGTGCCGAGGGACGCTGGCTGTCAACATCCCACCTCCCCCAACAGACAGGATATGGTATGCCCAAAAAACAGATTTATGTCAGCAGTGAACATGGAGCCTTGGCTCTGGAACAAAAATCTGCACCCCCTGGTGGCCAAACGCAGAATAACTCTACAAAACTTCATTCATGAAATAAACTTCACAGCAAAGAAACAAGAGCTGTAGTGTCAATACAAACTATGTTCCTATTACATTAGAAACATGTGCATTTTCTAAACCATTTATAAGGTTTAATACTGACCACTGAAACAAATGATCGAAAACATGAAAAACTCTGCCAGAAAAAAAAGAAGGAGTTGTAAAAATCCATCCATCTAAACCTGCTTGTTACTTTTCAGGGTCGCAGGGGGCTGGTGTCGATCTCCAGCAGACTGTGGGCGAGAGGCGGGGGACACCCTGGACAGGTCGCCAGTCCATCACAGGGCCACACATAGACAAACAACCATGTTCAAGTTAATATTTAAAAATGTATTTTTTTATTATCTGGGGATGCACCATATATTTATTAAATATCACTGAGTGAAGGATTTCAATAAAAACTTGGACTGCAGTAATTTATATTATTTCTGTACCACATGTTCATGATGCCAGATCAGTAATAAAACAATAAATAACTGATACTATCATTGTGATTATCAGCAATACAGTAATTCCACGTCTTTTGGCCCTATAAACTGTTTAAAGTTGTCGCGCATGATTAAAAACATGAATCTAAAATCTTATACTTTACTATAAGCTACAGATTATCATATGAAGATTTTCTTTAACATTTTTGGTGTTGTTTTTTGTTAAAGAATTATTTTTTATTAACTTTATATACTTTAAAAAGTGAACCAGACCCTTGAAGGAAGAATCACTGTTTATTATATCATTTACACAGTGAAGACACAACCTGAGGCGAGTGATGACGAGTGATGATCGATAGAACCGTGTGACTGTTTGCTGCAGCATGTCTGTAAATTCAGCCTGTGACAGTTCATGTTCATGTCATCGTCAGGTACGGTTTCCGGAACCCTCCTCACCTGGAACTGAAAGCAAGACCCAAACTGGGTGAACGGGAGGTCACTCTGGTTCATGTGACCGAGTGGATTGAGAAGAAGTTGGATCAGGAGTTTCAGGTGATCATTTTGATTAAAATACTTGAAACCAATATGGACTGAGATGTTTAGGAGTAATTTATGGCTACACATGGACATACTGAGTCTTTGCTGCTCATCCTAATTTAATAATGATATGCTTGATGCACATCTGCAAACTGCTGCAGGACAGAGCTCTACCACACATTCTGTCTGCCTGACCCCTCTGGGGGTGTTAATATGCACCCTGCTGTTGCAGCGTACATGGCTGTCAGGAGTGAGTGAGTGTAAATAATCAGGCGTAACTTTTATTTGGTTCTTTTTAAATGATAAAAACATTTTCTAATCAAGTGTGACCTAAAAATGTTCCTCCTCCTACAGAAAATCTTTGTGATGCCAAACATGGATGACATATGGCTACCCATGATGCACTCTGCTATGGATATGCGCTCAAATGCCAACATGACTGTGACAAATGATGCCTCGAAGGATCCAGAGCTGCAGGAGTCCGAGGTTTCCGACTCGTGAAGACTGCTAGAACTTTTTAATCACATGGGAATTTAAGATGCCCTTAAACAGGTGCAGCCACCGAATCCAGAAAAACTCTTTGATATTTTTATCCGTCGTTCAGTCTCATCGTTTCACCGCGCTGTTTGGAATCATGAGACGCATCCTCCGAGTCTGAAACATAAAACGATGAGATTTCTCTCATTTTTGGTTTCTAAAACTAAGTCAACAGAGTAAAACTGGAAAATATCACGTCTCTCTGATAAAATCCAAATCATCAGGGGCAATGAGCTCATTTAACACGTTGTACGGTGGATTGACAAATAGCCATGCTAGTCAACTAGAGGAACCATAATACCTGTGATGTACAGCCGTACCAAACATGATACTTGTACAGTGTTATTTTCTGTATGTGGCGTTATTGATCGAGTGGTTTATTGTTGCTAAACGAGCATTTCCCAGAATTATGTGGCTGCTGATGAATTATACTTACAACCGTTAAGGACACAGTCCTACAATTTGGTGATTTTGCTAAAAGTCGCAGCACATAATGATACACATTTCATCCCATTGCCTTGCTCAGCCACATACACACGCTGCTGCCTGGCACATATATGCAAATCAATCAACGGCATTAAAAAACTTGGTCCAATAGCGTAGGTCTTAGTGAGTAGTGCTAAAACTACGAAAGTACATTGCTGCCACCCCAGTAAAGATAAAATAGGAACACGTTATATTGTAAAAAGTTTTTTCAAACATCATTTTTTATGTTTCAGCGTGATATTATCGTGTTTTTATAATCTATTTTTCATGTTTAAACAAGATGTTCTCACATTTTTACAATATACATATTAAAATCAAACAAAAATGTCAAACTGTATATTTATATTGTAATAATGTGCTAATACAACATTCAGATGTCAAAGTTTATTGTTTGAACAAGAAAACGTCACGATTCAAATGTGATCATTTTTATTGTTTGAAAATCCTGAAATTTATTTCCGAACTTGATCTTTTATCATGAACAAGCATGATCCATTTCAGTGTTTGAATGTGAGATTGTTGGAAAGTTACAGATGTTCTTGTTTGAATGTGATCTATTTGATTATTTTAAACTTAATTAATAATTGTCTTACAAAACCTAAATCTAAAAATGTAGTTGAAGTAATAGTTGAATCTGACAAATGCTTGAAGCTTATTTTTCTGCTGAAAACGGGGGTAACGATCTTTAATGGTGATAGTCAGCCATCATGTGTTTGCTGCTTTATGGAAATATAAAAGGGACAAAAATACTGAAACTATAAATATTTTTCTTTGCCATTTATCTTTAGATTCCTCAGCTTGAAGCAATAACTCAGGGGGAAAACAGTGAGATTTTAACACAACATCCCACTTCTGCCAGGACCAACATATTGGAAGAATAAATAAACAAAATATTGTTAGAATTATGATAAAAAAAGTCACATTCAAACAATAAAAATTCATGTTTGAAAATAAAAGGATCTAATTCGAACCAAATAATAACTTTCAAACCAAAAAATATACTTGAACAATAAAAATGAACATATTTTATGAAAAACACATGTTCAAACAATAAAAATGATCACATCTGAATAAAATAAGCAATTTGCCCCTGTATAAAATGGCCATAGAGGAGTATGAAATACAACTCTCATTATTAGATAGGTTTATTGAATGTATGCCGGCTCAGTCACTGACAACCTGCTTCTGAGTTACATTTTTTTTTAATCTTTATTGCCAAAGGTAAGATGTTAAGGTTAAACTCAACTGAAGACTTTCTGTGACACTGTTTTATAAATGCAGCTGTATCTCAGAAGATTCTGAAAACCTCAAATCGAGAGTTTGTCAGTAAAATAGGTCCGTTTTATTTGAAGCAGCTTTACAGATATCAGCCATATAATTTCATGTGGTCAGCAAAGTTCTAGCTAAGAAATGCTGTTCTGTTTGTTTACTTGTTGATTTGCTGTTCTGTGTTTGTACATGTTAAGCCACTACTTTGCCACCCACCAATCTGCTTCAGAGGCGACTTTATATATGATCAGATGCGTGTTGGTTTGTGTTTGAGGCAGAAAGTGCCTTTAAAATAATCAAACATTCCTTCATGATGAGCCACCTCGTGTCTCCAATTGGTTAAAGGAAACGTCTCTGTGCCATTACTGTCTGTTAGAACATGCTTTTTTAAACTTTTCTCTCATTTCGCAGTGATAAAAATATTCAAAATTACTGTTGTGTTGAGTAAAACTGCAGAATGTTATTGTTCCATTTATCATGGAAAATAAAACTGTTCGCTCGGAAAAAAGATGAGCAGCTTTTTGATTTTAACTAAAAACTATTAAGATTGTTTGTATGAAATACATCAGGTGAATATCAAATTTATCTGGAATTTAAGCTAAAACTGTCAGGAGATAAAAACAATCAGGATACTTTGCTAATCTTGGGATGATTCAGAATGTGGTTTTAGTTTGAAATCCCCTTGAAAACTAAAGAAAATCTTGAAAACAGCCAAGAGTTTTCATTTAAACACTAACCAGTGACAATTGCATTTTGCATGCAAATTTGTTATAGAATAGTTACAAATTTGATGGATTTAAAAAATTATCAAAACTGTACCAGAGACCATTTTTTCAAGGGTACGTTATATGTGGTGGATAAAGCTGGAATCAAGCCAATTTTTGTTTTAATTTGACCAAAATGTTAGTAATTTCAGCTAGATATCGACATCAAATGATACATTTATTTTGCACCCCTAATACAGTAAAATTAAACATCTTTATTTGCTGTTAAACCTGAACATTCCCCAGTAGATTTTTAATCAATGCAAGTCCTGCAAAAAATATACAGTATATATTCAATTTTTGCATAAGAAATCTGAATACAAACATTTTCTGGACTCAACATTTGTTCAGAACTGTGTCTTGCTTTAAAAGAGAAACTTAGGAAATTGGCTAAGAAACCCCAGTTATGACAAGACTTATGTAATCTCGCACTAGTCTTTCTCCAGGGAAACAGCAATGAGAAATGCAATTCCGCTTCAGAAAGTGCATTCAAACATCTGGGGAAAACTACATTTTTCAGGAAAGTAAAATCCAGACAAACTTGAGAAGAAATGTTTTATTATTGTAATAATACACTGCTCAAAAAAAATAAAGGGAACACAAAAGACATCCTACATCTGAATGAATGAAAAATACTTATTCACATAGGTTAATGTGCTGACAACAAAAATCACACTCCAGCCACAAGGTCTAGTATTGTCTTGCATTAGGATGAACCCGGGGCCAACTGCACCAGCATGTGGTCTCACAAGGGGTCTGGGGATCTCATCTCAGTACCTAATGGAAGTCAGGCTGCCTCTGGTGAAATGTATCGTTCTCCTGGCAACCTCCAAACCCAGACTCGTCCATCAGATTGCCAAATGGAAAAGCGTGATTCATCACTCCAGAGAACGCGTCTCCACTGCTCTAGAGGCCAGTGGCGGCGTGCTTTACACCATTGCATCCGACACTTTGCATTGCACTTAGTGATGTGTGGCTTGGCTGCAGCTGCTCGGCCATGGAAACCCATTCCATGAAGCTCTCTGCGACCTGTACTTGGGCTAATCTGAAGGTCACATGAAGTTTGTAGCTCTGTAGCAATTGACTGTGCAGAAATTCGGCAACCTCTTTGCACTATGCGCTTCAGCATCCGCTGACCTCTCTCCGTCACTTTACGTGTCCTACCACTTCGCGGCTGTTGTTCCCAAACGCTTCCATTTTGTTATTGCTGGGTTTCACATGACGTTGCGTTGACGTCACCGCTGCACAGAACCCTATTGTCTCTGCTGACTCGGCTTAAAAATGCCCCAAATCTGTGCGGTCTACGGTTGTTGCAACTACTCTAATCGGGAGAAAGACAAAAGTTTTTTTTGTGTCTCTAAAGTCGTGTGCCACAAAGGTCTTAATTTTTAAAAACTTACCGAAAGAAGACGGCAGAAATGGATCACTTATCTCCGGCTAAAAACAAAAGGCGCAGAAACGGACAATGCTAGAGTTTGCAGCAATCACTTTCTAAAAGGTTTAATAAATGTTCTAGTGTTTTAGTGAATATTTACTTAGAAACACATCAACAAAAATGGCAGGTAAACAAGTTTTCCTCTGGCGACAAACCACGTTTTTATGGGGGGTTCTGTGGATCTCTGTGAATGGTTGACCTACATTCTAAAAATATATATAAAGAAAATTACTTAAAATCAAACAAATCTAATAGAAATTTGGATTTAAAAAGGCATAATAAGGTATTTACATGTAGATCTTAGCACATTAACACACTCGTTATTAGCATTAGCAATAGTATTATTATCATGAATTAAAAGCAGCACAACTCACAACTTACCCGTGCAAAAACAAGACAGCCATTTAAAGCTTCTCTAGATCCTAAATCGTTGACCCAAACTGATAGAAAATAGTTGTAGGCTTCCAGGCTTTTGAAGGCTTTCATTTGATTTGCTGTGTAAAAAGAGGTATGCAGGACGAGAGTTTATGTCGATAGCTTCAATACAAGGTAAATCCTCCAGACTGTATTTAAAGTCCGATCTTTTTAAACTATACGGGTCATAACCTAAAAGAAGATTTATTTTTTCACGATATCGCATCTGTGCTAGTCCATTTAAAGCAGAACTAAGTAAGTTTTTTCACCTCAATAAATGTTTTCTAGAGTCCCTGTGGGGGTAAACAAGGACTTGGCGGGGTGATTCGTGGGTCCCTCCCCTCCCTCAGGGGTCTGTGTCCTGAAAGCAGCACTTGCAACTTTCAGTGGATCGGACCCGACTAATCTCGCGAGAACAAACCTGCTTTACGGCACTCACACTCACGTACATAAATACAAGCATGAAGCCCTTGCCGTTGTTAGCAACGCCACCCTTAGGAGCGCAAAGATGACAATAATACTCACCTGTCGAGACATTTTCTTGGTTTTGTTTTTCTTTCTTCTTGCAAAAGCGTTCTCTGCGCGTTGTTGTTGGGGGGGCGGCGGCGGCGGGGTGGAGGGGGGGGGGTCTGCGGCGGCGGCGGGGGAACGTTACGACAGTGAGCTTTCACAGGGGACCAGTAGGGGGCGAGCGAGAGCAAAACTTACTTAGTTCTGCTTTAAAGCCTTACTATAGTTGCTTTCCGACATCGCGCTGTGTTGTTGTGGCCGAGTGAACCACTTCCTGACCCCCATTTGAGTTTTGCGCGGCTTCTGAGTCACGTGAGTGAAACCCAGCAATAACAGAGTTGACAGTTGACTGTGGAATATTTAGGAGCGAGGAAATTTCACGACTGGATTTTTTGCACAGGTGGAGTCCTACGACAGTTCCACGCTGGAATTCACTGAGCTCCTGAGAGCGGTCCATTCTTTCACAAATGTCTTGCTTCACAGTCTGCATGCCTGAGTGCTTGACTTTATACACCTGTGGCCAGGCCAAGTGATTAGGACACCTGATTCTGATTATTTGAATGGGTGAGCGAATACTTTTGGTAATATAGTGTATGTTTAACAGAAAAACAAATGTGTAGACCAGAGTCGGTGCTTCCCAACCTGGAATAAGAGACGATTAAGTTAAGTATAATCCCATTTCATGAACGTAAATCAAAGTTAAAGCAGTCAAAACAGTTTATTTACAACATTGAAAAAAAAAATGTGATTAAATTACTTACAATGCAGATTTTACCAGAATCCATCCAGGTCCAGCTCCTGCTTAAAATAAAGGTTCTAAATCAGTTCGGTAAATTTAAACAGAATTGTTGTTTTAATTGTTTTAATGACGTTCTGTCAGATTTATATGTTGACTTCATATTTATATCAGAAGTCTAACGCAATAAAACATCATTCAAGTGTTCGGTAAACTGCTGCTTTGGAAATCTGATTTTATTTTGGAAACTTTTTACCTTCACGCTCCTTTACGGCTGCGACCTCGTGCCCACGCGGCTGCCACGTTAGCAGCTTGTTGGTAACATTTTAACTGCGCAAATGTCATTTATTACACCCTGAAGTTCCGTATATATTTAGGGTTAACCTAACCCTCCGTATATATTTACTAAAATATCTGTTTCCTAAATACATTCACGGACAAATTATATGCAGTTTCTCCTGATTTGATCGGCATATCCTTTAACCTGAAGAGTCTTAGGAAGAAAATGTCTCCCGGAAGTAAACGGTGTTATTTTATAGCATATCCGGTGTCAGTAAGCCTCTTCTCATTGGCCAGCGGAGGTTTGAATTATGGCAAGCCGATTTATCATATAATAGACACAAACTTCCATCCACCTATCCACCACCACCATCATCATCAATTTATTTATAAAGCACATTTAAAAACTGCAGTGACACAGACCAAAGTGCTGTACACAAATAAAAACAACAAATACAAAGATAAAAATAAACATACTATAAAAACAAACATAAAAATAATAAAATAAGGTCTGCAAGGGGTTAGACTGCCCCAACAGAGTTAAAAGCCTGAGAATAAAAGTAAATCTTTAAACAGATCTTAAAAATACTAAGAGATGGGGTGAGTCTGACCGTCAGGGGGGAACCGGATTCAATAAACTAGGGGCGCAAACTGAGAACGCCCGCTCACCGCGTGCCTTATAGCAGGCTGGATGAACCTGCAGCAAGTGTTGCTCAGAGGACCTCAGGGAACGCCTCGGGACATAGGGACAGAGAAGCTGCGCAAAGTAGGGTGACCCGAGCGCATGCAAAGATTTAAAAGCAAATAAAAGGATCTTAAATTTAATCCGATAGCGGATTGGCAGCCAGTGCAGATTAGCCAGTACAGGGGTGATATGTTGTTTCAAAGTAGTCCCAGTTAAAAATCGTGCAGCAGCATTTTTACTAACTGGAGACGAACTATTGCGGATGAAGGAGCACCATATAACAGAGAGTTGGCATAATCAAGGCGTGATGTCACAAACGCATGGATGACTGAGTGAAGATCTTTTCTCCTCAAAATGGGTTTTAGCTTGGTCAGCCTACGGAGGTGGAAAAAACAGGATCTAACGACCTAATTAATCTGGACATCAAATCTGAAGTACACTACAGCAGCAGGAGAACAAGGGGAAAACAATATTGCTTCCAATTTAGACTCGTTTAAGTGGAGAAAATTTGCTGAGAGCCAAGTCTTAATCTCAGCCATACAATCAGAAAGGGGTTGCACTGGATCAGTTGATTTTAGGGCCATATATAACTGACAGTCATCGGCATAAAGGTGGTAATTCACCTGAAATTTCTTTAAAATGCCTGCCAGTGGTAAAAGATACAAGTTAAAAAGAAGTGGACCCAAAATCGAACCTTGGGGAACTCCACAGGTAAGAGGCGACACAGCAGAGGCACAATTTCCTAATGCAACATTAAAACTTCTGGCCTGAAAGTACGAGCGAAACCACTGGAGAGCGGATCCTCGGATGCCAACTAAGGACTCCAGGCGTTGCAGCAGAATAACATGATCAGCGGTATCAAAAGCAGCAGATAGATCCAGGAGGATCAGCAGGACATAAGAGCCGGAGTCAGAGGCGAGTAAAATATCATTAAAAACTCTAAATAGTGCTGACTCTGTACTGTGAAGGGAGCGAAAACCAGACTGAAACAGGTCTAAGACATTAAAATGATCAAGATAGTCTGAGATCTGACTAAAAACCACCTTCTCCAGCAATTTGGACAAAAATGGGAGCTTGGAGATGGGACGGAAATTACTTATGTCACTAGCGTCCAGGCCCTGCTTTTTCAGGACCGGCTGGACAACCGCATGTTTAAAAACCTGGGGAATGCTACCCATCATCAAGGACGCATTTATGATCTCAAGGATCGATTGAGCCACCACAGGGAAAACTTCCTTTAGGAGGGGGATAAAAGTCATTGGGTGAGCCCGAAGGCCTCATGCCAGCCACTATAGTTAAAAGAAGGGGAAGAGAAATCAGAGAAAAACACTCAAAGAAATGAGAGGGAGCAGAAGGAGGCAGCAATATCTTGGAGCTGGGCAGGATTTGAGCACGTATACTGGAGACTTCGGAGCAAAAATGATGCAAAAATTGGTTACAGAGCTCATCAGAGGGATTAGCAAGAGGACATTAGGTGACAGGAGAGTGTTGATAGTAGAAAAAAGAACCCGCTGGTTATCCATGTTCTCCTGCTTATCCATTGTCGGAAATCCCAGACATCCCTTACCCCAACGACGCGCTCCAGCTCCTCCTTCCAGTAGATTCTGGGTCTGCCTGGGGGTCTCCTACCAGTGGGACGTACCTTGAAAACTATAGACATTATAAATGAGATTTATAATATCTATGCTGAAAACCCCATAGCGAGGCGTTCAGGAGGCGTCCTAACCAGATGCCTGAATCACTTCAGCTGATATATATGTAAACACATACAATGTACAAATTTGTATTTTTGTCAAAAAATAAATGATATTTAAGATACCTAAAACTGAGTGTGAATAGATTAACAATATGTCTGGGTATCTGTAATTTTTCTTTGATGTAAAAATTATTATTATTGTTGTTGTTATTGTTGCTGTTAAGTGGGTAATCAACATCAACAATAAATACTCAGTCTAAGCACTGAAAAAAATAAACTGGCACTTTTACTTTCTACAGATTTTTGCTTTCTCTACCTTGATCTTTTACAAACAAATTTGCAGTTGAAAAAAACATTTAGTAATTTTGTCATTTTGATTATATGTTACAACGGCCTGCCATATAGGTTCCCCCTCCCCCTCCACTCCTGTGGTTGACATGAATCCCAAAGTCCAGCCCCCACAGTATTAATTTCAGGAAGAAGCATCACCAACCTAAAATCCAACGTTGCTCTCCGTAACGTTACAACATAGATGAAAGATTTCGAAACATTTTTTTCTTTTACTCTTTTAGCCAATGTAGCTGCTAACTGCGCGGACTAGCCAGGCGGTTTGAGACCAGATAGGAACATGGACTGGACAGTGAGGAACCAGGTTCTGCTGCGCTGCGTTTTAGCGTTGCTTTGCTACGCTGGTCTCCCACAGAAGGTATGTAAGCTAACAAGCATGTTAATAACATGAGATGAATGTTAGCACATGGTTAGTTTAACATGGGTTCGTTTCTGTGTCACAGAAATAACAATATTTGCTCATTTTTGAAGCTAAAAGTCTGTCAGGATGTTCGGTGCTATTAGTTAGCCGCTTAACTCTCAAATTACCTTTAATGACCCTATAAAGTAAATATTATTTTATTAGTTATGAAAACCTGCACGTTCCAAGCCCCGGATGTCCAGTTCTGCAACCAGGTGTGACTTTCACTCTAATTCCAGAAAGATTTAATTTCATTTTGATGTTTGTTGTCAGGACGCGATTCCACACAGTCAAGATGTTGATATGAGTGATATTTTTCAAAAACTAAAGGTCACAGCGTTTGATAACAGAGACGATGTTTGTCAAGTAATTTTGATTCAAACTTTCAGTATCACCTAATGTCAAATTCCACATGTGACATTGAAGTTTGTCATCACATGTAGATACCAGAAGGTAACATCCTGTTTGAAACCAGCTGTTATAATAAAGATATTTGCTTTAGATTCACATCTTTATGAAGCTATACAGTCTGCAGGGTTACAAAATGTAGTTATACACTATTTACTCATAATTAATTCAGTGTTTTTTAACAGTTTAACTCATTCCACTGCACATCTGGATGAGTACTAATGAATGTTTGTGTTTCTGAGCCATGCCAGCTGCAGGTGAGACGTGATTTGTAGCGTCAAACACAAAGTGTTAAAGTTTCAGTATTTAAATAATTGAACGTCTGTTTTTCACTTATATATATTTTTGTTTGTGCAATAAGTTATAAAATCAGTATTGCTCATAAAAAACCATCATGTTGTGTACAGGGATGGTTGGAATAAAAATAAAACTCAGATCTGTCACTGCTGAAAGACGTAGGTGTTGTGCTGCAGCTAAGAAGCAGATTAAAGTGGGTTTATAATCCCCTTTTACTGTCTCAGGTTCCTCTCTTTGCATATTAGACGGTGGAGTAAGACTGATGATGAGGGACGAATATCTGTGAAAGAAATGCTCTGCGCGCCATTTTGTTCTTGCTGTCAATTCCTCACAGTTGACACATTCTTAAGGGTGACTTGTTTTTCCTTTGAAATAAGACAAACTGTTTCTGTAACTCAAAGCTTGATACAACATCTATTCATATTTTTGGTCACCTCCTCTCACAGTGTTCTTACACGCCTGTATTTCTACCAAATGACACAGATGTGTTCCAGATGTGGTCTGCCATTCTGCTTGTCCGAGCACTTTTAACATTTATACCTGTATAAATGGGTTTAGATTAAAAAAGGGGGGTTGAAGTCATGGTGTAGCAACATGTGGTGTCCTCCTCTAAGGCTTTCAGAGACCTTTAGAAAGTTATCATGACTTGATCTGTGAGACATGTCGCTTGACTAGTCCTGCTGTGGTAAAGTTATTACCTGCATAAGTTAGTATCATATACTTTTGGGATATTATATCTGTTTGTCTGATAAACAGATGTGGGATCTGTTTTATTTGTTCCTGTGTTAGATTTTACAGTCAAGTTGCAAAATTACTGTTTCTTTCTGCAGATTTTAAGAAGATTATAATTAATTGCAAATGTTTCCTTTTTGTCCAACATGTCCTACGTGACCTGTTTGTTAGTGTCTGTCTTTCTGATATTTGGACATTGTTTTAAATATGTGATATAGTGATATTGAAGCCTCCATGTTTGTTGTGAGCGATCTCTTGCTGTCTGCCGTCTCTGCTTGTGTTGCTCTCAGTCCTGTCGTGGTTTGGTTCATGTGAAGAAGAGAGTTGCCGGGGTAACAGTAAAATAATCTTTACCATCTTTTTTTGGTTTAATAAACCTCTTTATAATGTGGTTAGTAGCATACGAATGAATCAGATTAAAAAATTGTCTGTGTGTTTATGTGTGTGTGTGTGTGGGGGGGGGTCACAGTGCAGGTGCTCAAATTAAAGTTTGTTGAAACATGTGAAAAGCTGCCGGTTCCGTGTAGTTTAGTGTTTGGAAAAAGGTTTTGGAGGCACGGTGACACTCCACTGACCGCTGGCGGTGATAATACACACATCAAAGTCCCTTTCATCTACTGGCTTTAGTACAAAAGAAAATATTATGGTCTCACAACAAGAGGCAAGTTTTTTTTGGTTTCACCTGGTTCTGCAGAATTGAGCAACTGGTATTATGCAACACTTCTGTGTAATGGGGAGGAAATGCAATATTAGTCTTGACCTCTAAATCACATTCATTGCGAGCAGACGGCCACGATAAAACAGACGTTCCCGAACACTTCAACATATTCATCACTCGCTGAATGTGAGTGTTCATGCAAAACCAGGAGGCCGACAGATGTTTGGAAAGTCATTTGTTTGCGAAACCAAGAGTCCTGCTAGAGGTCATGGGGGGCCCAGAAACAGATTAGTTATGATTTCTTTCTCTGGCACGTTTGTGTGGCGCTCGTGAGCCTGAAGCCCAGTGGGAACAGTCGCAGGTGCACGTTATTGACACAAATGTTTGTAAAGGATGTGTGAGACTACAGGATCCAGTTTTTAACCACTAATATAGAAACTATTTAGTTGTTTTGCTTTGGTTTCTCTTTGGTTGGTAGGAATATGCTCGAATTCACCCAAAATCATGAATCATGTTGTTCGTACACACACACTTTAATATATATATATTTTTTTTGTTTTTTTCCTAAATGCCCGAGAGTAATTTGGGACTTGATTTTATCATAATCTAATCTGTGACAATCTGTTTTTGTATAAGAAATGTAAAAGGACTCATGATCGAAAAAATGTTAAAGCTGCTGCCAGTGGATCATTAAGATCACCATGGTAACAGCACACCTGTTTGATACTCACTATCTGCATCATTAATACAGGAGGCCTTAAACAAACTGTGCAAAAACTAAAATCTATTTTGAAAAATTCAGCTGTGCGTGTCAGAAGGGTTTGGTGGTCACCCGTGTACAATGTTTAATGTCAGACATGACACGTTAAAAAGCCGTTCACCTCCAGTTTTCACGTAATTTGAGGCACACTCTGGGTAAAAGAAGATTCTGGTGTTTTAATGTAAACACTGTCAAGGTAGGACTGGGCGATATGAGTTAAAAATAACTCTGCATGCAGTAAGTGATCACCTCCACTCCATGAACCAGTTTAAGATGATATCATAAGGATTTAATATGACTATAAACTAACACCGGAACTCATGCTAACGCGGCTAGCGAAGCTAACGTGGCAACATTCTCAACACAACATCCACCGAGCAAATTAAAGAAGCTTACCTCGAAGAAAATATACGCACCGAGGATTTTATAAGTCCTCATCTTCTCCACTGTTGTGTAGACTACAGGACTGTTGACATTCACATTTTCACACACGTTGTGGTCGGTCGTCATGGAAACGCGTCCCCTCTTAAAATGGTGGCTGCGGGTAGCGAGGGAAACTGTCCCGGATACTGACGTCACACGAAAAGGTTTATATGCATTAAACCCTAATAAGAACATATATATATGTCCGAGTCCTGATCGGGAGGTAACGACCGATTCCGATGGAGTCTTAAACTACGTGATCGAGCCCGATTTCCGACATCCCTACCAAAAACCTAAACTGAAACTGTGTGAAAGAAAAAAACCATCAGGTCAGACCTGTAAAGTCCTGTAAGACCTGTAAAGTCCTGTAAGACCTGTAAAGTCCAGCTTTTCATGACCAGTTTCAACTATGAATGAAGTATAAAAAGTATTTCTGAGATTTAGAGCTCCAAAGAAGCCGAAGGTTTTTCTCTTCTCACCAAAATCCTATTAGTTTAGAAATATTTTATGTCTTTATCTTTTCATTTTGTTCGTGCTGTGCGTGTAAGTCTTCCACTGAAAGTGTGACAGAAGCAGAAAGATGATAAATATTCATAAGGTGCGTCACAGACGGGCTCTGACACTCTTGATTTTAAAAAAAGGAAGTTTTGAAATGACCGTTGATGTTTTATAGACGGTTGAAGTTTCTTACTGAAACACTGCGTTAATCTGAAGTATCTGCTGCATTTGTTGTTCTTCATTCCACATGAACTAAGAGCCTGAATATTTAGGCTCTTTTACCATCACGAATAAGGCTAAATCTTCCGAAGTTGTTGACTGTGTTGACTGTGGGGGTGGGGGGGGGGGTCAGCAGCAGCATCATGGTTCAGCAAAAAGCCGAGCAGCTTTCTGTCTCCGCAGACAGTCAATTGAGATTAAAATGCAGAAAATATGAAGGAAGTCTCGAACATACTCGTATCAGAGTAACAAGTTGAGTTTGTGTATTTTATTAGGTGGGTGAGCGCTCCAGAGTTCCTAACCTCACTTGACCTTTTCCTGGTTCCTGGTACAAAAACTGTTAGTGTTTGTAAAGTGTTTCAGAACACTGGAGTGAATGACTGGCGCTCACGTCGCCCACGGTGTTTAAATTTGGCTTAAACTAAGTCATGAGTCAGTATCATGTTGCTGCTGTCGTGTCTGTCGTTAGCGTTGTTGCATGTGTATTTCATGTTCTTCATCATGTCTCATTCTCTCTGGGTTTTAACGTGCTGCCTTGTCGTCATGTCTGATCCCACCTCCCGTCATGGAGGAGCAGCAGGGTTTGGATTCATGTGGCCTGACAGCCTACTGATCATCTGTGCAGAGGGAAGTTGAAGCGCTCGTCTCTCATTGTCCTCAGAATAACTTATTTGTAAAGACAGAAGCTGCTTTTCAAGAAATACTGGATGACAAGATTGTAACTCTTGTCTTTCTGGTACTGTGTGTGATCTGTACGGTGGCCTGTAAGGCGGCCTGTACGGCTGCAGAGTTTATATCATAATAAAGTCGGTTCTGGTCCTTCAGACAAGTTTTGGTATTTTGATACAGCTTTTTTTGGACACAAATTTAAAGGGACTTTTTTGTTTTTAACCAAACAGGAAGTTCTGAGTGACTCAGAGACGGTGGTTGTATTTCCTCTCTGCGCCCATCATGATGCAGCTTTAGTATTTTTATTATTTATTGACCTCTTGTCGACCTTTAGAAGCATTTCAGTCGTCCAGTCATCTCTCGTGTTTGTGTGTAATTGCTGTGGAGCTGCGAGGCTCGTGTTCACTTGGTCCATGTTGATCAGTGTCGCTGCAGGTTTGCAGGAAGACGAGCTCGACTTCATTTCACGAGGTTTCCTGCAGTGAAGATAACAGACTTTGTTTTGTTTTGTGGTACCGTGTGTGTAGAGGTGAGAAGACACGTGTGATCAGAATCGACTTAAAGTTCCTCCTTATTCCAACAAGTGCTTCTAGTTAGTCACATGATCTTTTGGATCAATAAGTTTCTCCCACCAGCTCAAACAGCGATTCTAAAAATGTGTGTTTGGATGAATAACATGAGACTGAACTGAAGCCATTATCAGATGCATGTCCTAATTTCACTTTAAATGGTGCTTAAACAAAATCAGACATGCTGTCAGTGGATTTTCTGTCTTTTTAAGCTAAAAATGATGATTATTGTTTGTAATTTGTGTGTGTTGTTTCTGTAGGGCATCTGCAAAGCCAGCACGGTTTCCCTTCCTGAAAACTTGCTCTTTGTTGCCACGTTGGATGGAAACCTGCACGCGGTCAGCAAGAAATCAGGTTCCATCAAATGGACCCTGAAAGAAGGTGAGAGACATCTAGAGTCTAATTCTAGTGACAGCTGTGCCTTTTCTCAGTGTTCTGTAATTATATTCAATGATTTTATTATTTGTACATTAATACAGAATTAATATTTATCGATATTTTTACAAATTTTATGTATTCACACTATTTTTTCATTAAAAACAAATGATAATTTAACTGTTTCTGTTTTCTCTGATTAATGTGTTTGTGTTTGGACCAGGTTTAAAGCTCGACCACGTTTTCTCAGACACGAGTAGTGGGTAATTATTAACCCAGCGAGGGGCAAATATAGCCTCTAATCAAGGTCTGAGTAGGACAGAATCAGCAGCTTTACACGCAGCTCGTCCTGTTAATGGTCTGTACGCTTTAGGATTACATTATCCAGGGTCAAATTGGAAAACTTGTACCCAAAACAGGACATTTATTTTATTTTATCAGCTGGTACGAAACAAATCAGCCTGTTTAAACGCTGTATGATATTCAGTCTTCCTCCTCCGCGGTGTCTGTTTTCCTGGAACAGCTAATGAATAGAGATCTCAGCAGTTCTGTCTCGGGCTTTTCACACACCTGTTGCTGGGCTTCACTCAGGCAGACACACACCTACATAATGAAGCAGAAATCTTTGTACAGTTTAATCACAAACGCGTCACATTGCTGTTTACTTATTTCACCTCGTTGGCTTTGCAAACACGTATTTACCCACATATAGCATTAAAAACAAACCTTTGTTTTCCCAACACACTCCAATTACACTGACTGGAAACTAAAGCTTCTTGAATACAGTCATTTACCACCGTCTGGATTATCTGACAGGGAGCTCCAGTCATTGTTGACCCCTTCAGGCTCAGAGATCAGCTCCACCTGGGCCACACCCCATTTGTTCACACCTGTGTTTGTCTTGTTGTGGCTGAGGCTTCGTGTTCTGGCAACAATGAAACGATATAAGAGGTCCAAGATAAACTTTCACAAACCATGTGAAGTTTTTTTAGATGATATTTAATACTAATGAGGAGAAACTGTGTGTTGCACCATCTTATTTCTCCCCATCGTTGTTTTCATGTTTGATTAACTGTCAGAAAACCGTTAGTGGACGTACCTGTTTACCTGTTTCTGTTTGATCCACAAGGGATCTGTGTTCGTTTGGACTTTGTGTCCTCTGCAGCTGAATGTCACCAACGTTCAGCTCGTTTTTTGTTGTTTTTTTTTTTTCAACCCAACCGTCGCTGGTCTTTGTGTTTGTCATTGTTAGAGGAGTTTCTTGTCAGTCCTGACTAGCATCTTGTTTCCTCTTTGTTCTTCTTACAGATCCAGTTCTTCAGGTCCCCACACATGTAGCCGAGTACGTATCAGCTTTCAGCCTTACGCAAGAAAAAATACTTGTATTTAATAGGGCAATATTATTATTATTATTATTATTCATAGTTATAAATAAGGATAATATATTAGTGTAATAATCAAACATATTTGTTAAAATGATGACTTGGTTATGTTAATGTCCAGCTGTTTATTCCATGTTGTTCAGTTTAGTGTATGTTTCAGGGATTGTGTCCTGCTTTTGTCCCACCAGGCCTGCGTTCCTGCCCGACCCTAACGATGGCAGCTTGTACTCCCTGGGAGGAAAAAACAACGAGGGTCTCACAGTAAGAAGGAATCAAACTTTCTAATTAGTCGCAGTTTGTTAGGAAACGCAGCACAATTTCCTGTTCTGGAGAAAACTCGTTGTGCATCTTCATTATGAAGCTGCAGCTGTGGTGTGTTTAAGGTGTTTCTGTATTTTTGGGTGTCGGTCATGTTGAAGTAGGTTTTCTGATTCTTGCTTTGACAGAAGTTACCGTTCACCATCCCTGAACTGGTCCAAGCGTCTCCCTGTCGCAGCTCTGATGGAATCCTTTACATGGGTGAGACTCATTCAATACCTGGGATAAAAAGAAAAGTGTGTGTGTGCACAGATCAGGTCACCTTTTCTAACAGAACAGGTGTTATCAGGCTTCAGCATTGTCTTTTTAGTATCATCTGTTTTGAATTATAACTGCAGGAAAGTTAATCGTGCGTTTGTTTGAACAGAAGCTGCTCACATTTCCCTGCCTGGCGTTTATCAGTCCAGTGGTTTGTTTTGTTTTAACTGAAACTGTCGACTATATAGATACGAAGAGTCGCAGGACTTAAAGTCTCATTCTTACATATTTTTGTGAGTGTCATACACTTCTTGCATCATGAATCTGTAGCTTTATGTTCTGTATTAAAATACAGTCATTAATTTCGGGGAACTTATTAATACTTAAAGGAAGTATGTATCTGGTGTGTATGAAGGGCATCTCTGGGCCAGTTCTCTAAAAGAAAAAACACATTATTTAAGTTGCAAAAAGGTTTTTTCCATTAATTTGTCACATCACTGAAGAGGTTTTTTTTTGGCGTGTGCAGGTTGAACGCTGCAGTAACTGTTTCCTCTGTGTTCATGTGCAGGTAAGAAGCAGGACTTGTGGTATGTGGTGGATCTGCTGACGGGTGAAAAACAGCAAACTCTGACTTCCTCTTTCGCTGAGATGTTTTGTCCGTCGTCATCCCTTCTCTATCTGGGACGCACGGGTAAAAACAAAACAAGATATGCAGTTTGGTTTTTTCCCCTTTTTTATAACAAGCTTCATTTTCACCGTCTTGTTTAGTATCTAGTTTGATTTCTGAACAAGCTGCAGGTTTGTTCTCTTATCAAACTCTAGACCAGTAAGGAACTATTATTTACCTGTAAAATCTAGAATCACTGATCTCGTTTCATCAGCTGTGTGATCATCTGACCTGGTGTATTTGAAAGAACCGGAGTTGAAAGTGACGTCTTGTCTTTCCGTGTTGTTTTCGTGTTCAGAGTACACCATCACCATGTATGACACAAAGAGCAGAGAGCTGCGCTGGAACGCCACCTACTCAGACTACGCCTCCACGCTTCCTGATGCCGACACCAAATACAGTAAGACGGCTCCTCGGCAGCTTCAGTCTCTGACACGCAGTGTCCATCAGATGTGTCTCTGTCCTCCACAGAGATGGCGCACTTCGTGTCCAATGGCGACGGGCTCGTGGTGACTGTGGATAGCGACACCGGAGACGTTCAGTGGGTCCAGAACTACAACTCTCCGGTGGTGTCCATGTACATCTGGCAGCGCGAGGCTCTCCGCAAAATTCCCCACACCAACGTCGCCGTGGAAACCCTGCGTTACCTCACCTTCATGTCCGGAGAGGTCGGCCGCATCACGCAGTGGAAATACCCGTTCCCAAAAGAGAAGAAGCCCACCAACAAATTCATGTAATTTAAGTTTGTTTTTATTTTTTTTTTACAAAAATCCAAAACTTCAGAGACAAAATGGGAGAGTTTCAGCTCTGCTTTCACTCTACAGTCCAGTTTTATTTTTAAATGTCGTGTCCACACCTGCTGCTGCTGGAAAAACACAAACACAACTACTCCAACCTTTGTGAAAGCGTTAAGGCTGTCAGGGGGTTTCTGTTTTGTCATCATGAAACCGGACATTAAATCTGTATTTATTTTTTTTCCATTTCAGGGCGACTTTGTATGTGGGTAAATACTCCACCAGCCTATATGCATCTCCCTCTCTGGTGCATGACGGCGTTACCGTGGTGGTGAGCATCAGATTTAAGCAGGTTTACTGTTGTCTTCTGAATGTTTTCACCCAGCAGTTTATCTCATTTCAAGGTTTTTTTAATCAGTCATGAGTTTTTTGAAGTTGTTTTGCACGTCTGTCAAGGATTTTCTGTTTAATCATGATCTGATTGTGTGACAGTTTGACCCTGAAGACTCTGAAACAAGAGTTTATTGTTCTTAGAGCAGGTTCTGTTGTGTGTGTGTGTGTTCAGCCTCGCGGCAGCACCTTCCCCCTGCTGGAAGGACCTGACAGCCAGGAGACAAATGAGGACAAAGAGTGTGTCATCACCCCGAGCACCAAAGTGAAGCCCAACGCTGGACTCCATGAGAAACATCGGATCAACTTCATGAAGAACCACCTGCTCCTCATAGGTACGAAACCAGTCAAACATCAGACAGTTTAGGCTCTTATCAGCTGCTGCCTTGCTCGAAAGCTGTGTGGAAGAAAAGAGTTTCAGGTTTGAGGTTTAGGTTCCACAGTTTGACATGAAGAGGGAAGTTTCCTGTCAGCACCGTTAACCCTGTTTCAACTCTGAGCTGGCTTTTAGTCAGTGTTGCTCTGAGACTGCCCTCTGCTGGAGGATGAGTGGAAGTCAGTTACTACTCCATAAATCTGTAGATGTTTTTAAAGCACTTTATGAAAAGATAAGTCACTTTCTGTGCTGGGTGAAATGTATCTGTGTGTTTTAAATCAATATCAGGTGAGTTTGGGCTGAAAACATCTCGTATACGTGACACTTCCTGCTCGGCGTTCAGTTATCTAGCTTCACTTCCCTTTTCTCTACCCAACTTCTACTTTAAAACACTTTGTTCTCAACGTGTACTTCAGAAGTTAAAATTGAAAACCTAAAAAAAGTCTCTAAAGATGCGTTAATGGTATTATTGTGTCTCAAATGAGAAGATCTGACTCGTGATTTCTTGTTGAAATTTTAGTTTTATTAGTTTTTAATCAATTAAAAATTCTCAATTTAAAGAAAATGTTCATCTTTTGTTGGCTGTTCATTAAACATACAAAAATGACTCAAGTTTTAACTCCTAATGCAGACGTGTGGAGACGCAGTGATGGCGGGTGTTTTACCAGCAGCCTGGATGTTAGTAACATCAACAACCTGAACAAATATGCTTGAAAGATGCAGCAACATAACGCATGAGGAAAACACAGGAATCAGGAAAATCAAAATACAATTTGAGTCATTTGACAGTTTTTTTTTTTTTTCGTGTGTTGCAAAATGAACGATTTACATCAGTGACTGTGTTTACATGCAGCCAATAACCCTTTTAAAACCCGAATATTCTCAATAACCCGGTTCCGCAAGGCAATGTAAACACTGGCAAAAACCCGAATATGCTCATAACCGGGTTTTTAAAAACCCGGTTTTTACCCCTGGGGTAACTCTTTTCTAACCCGAATATTTAGTCGTGTAAACGCGTATCGTCATAACCCCATCAAAACGTGTGTTCAGCGCATGTTCTAATTGCAAGGAATCTTAGTCTATTGAGTAGAGAGACTGTGCGCCAGTACGCTGGAAGCAGGACTGACCCTGAGCTGCATGGTGCCCTAGGTGAAAAAGGATTTTGGCGCCCCCTACTGCCCAGAACAGAAACAACATAACTCAATAACTGGATTACATTGCAAAAAAATATTTATTTATACTAAAATGAACAGTAGAGAGGATAGATATACTGTAGATAGATAGATATTTAATTATTACTTATTTTGCTCTTTACATGAGATGAATGGTGTGTCCAACAGTTTGTCCAAAAAAGAAAAAGAGAATTTGGCACCCCCTCCAACAGAGGGCGCCCTAGGCAATTGCCTAGTCTGCCTATGCCCAGAACCGGCCCTGGCTGGAAGTAAACAAGTCGAGGTCAACATGGCGAGACGCCGCACAGCACCACACTTTTGGAACGAGGAGGAAACCAATTTTTTCACCAGTCTGGTGAAAAGTATGAACATTATGTCTTTTGTTGACGGCAGGAAGTACAGAGATAGCGGTGTTGTTGTTTTTGGATACAGGAAGAAGAATCGGAAATGACGCATATTGCGTCTTGAAGTAGTCCGTACGTCATGAGGCTACCCCAACATGCGCGTTTAAATCGGGTTATTACAAGTTTCATGTATACAGGGGTAACTCTCTCTACTTATGCATGTAAACGGGTTATTCTGAACATTTCAGAAACCCGAATAACCCGATCTTAACCCGAATATTGGCTGCATGTAAATGTAGTCAGTGTTTTTTCATTACTTGATGGTTTATGGTGTTCAGTAGTTGCCATGGCAGCATGTGGATGAAGGCACCTGATGGCTCAATTTAAGGAGCCTAAAACGAGCTGCCTTCGTTTCCTCGTGGACATTGTTACATTGCAGAAATGCAGTGTGTAAAATGTCCCAATTCTTTGCTTAGTTATGTTAAAACAAAATAACCAGGTGTGTGTAAACACACTGTGAAACAGAGTGTTTTCCATGTGGAGATGATAAACTAAGAGAATATCATTATACTGTATACTGTATGTTGTTATTCAGATAAGAAGTGAAGTGTGAGATTTATTCAAATGACTCAGTCCGTTAGATTCATCAGGTTAGTGTTTGTCCTCTGCTTCACATGCAGTAATAACATTGTTCTTGATGGTTCCGACTCACCTGGACAGACATGACGAAGCTGATTGGCTCATTTAAAGTGTCTGCTCAGAAAATAATTTTTATTTATATTGGACGTTGTTTAAATACCTTTTATGTGTTTTAGGTTTTATTTTCCTCCAGAACATGTTTCAGTTTATCTAGTGCAGATGAATTTGTCTGTAAAAAGAGCTTTATGTTTTCTTTAGAATATTTAGATTTAGATGCGTTTTTTTTCCTGGCACTTCAGGTCATCATGAGACACCGCCCGATGCTCACACCAAGATCCTGGAAAAGTTTCCCGACAGCTTTCCTCGCAGCACAGCTAATGTCATCCCACCATCTACTGACACTAAAGGAGACGAGGTCTGTGGATCATCTCACTCTGGTTTCAGATGTTTTACTGATCAAGCAAATTTACACATTTGTTTCTCATTTTATTCCTTTCTGTGTCCTTCGTTCTTCTTTTAGAAGATTAATGACAGTGGAATGGATGATGGACCGACTTCAGCTGTTCCTGACACATCGATCCAGGATCCGGGGATCGGCGGTCGGACTCTGCGTCCAGAGACTCCTGTGGACTCCATGCTGAAAGACATGGCCAGCATCATCTTCTCCACTTTCCTCCTGGCTGGCTGGGTGGCTTTTGTTATCATCTACCCCAAAGTAGGTCAAACTAAGACTTCCAACCGCTCAGCTGTATGAGATGTTTGCTGAGCCTCGGTTGTGTTTATACACTAACTGTCCTCCATTATCTCAGAGCGTGCACAAGCAGCAGCAGCTGCAGCACCAGGAGTTCCAGAGGCAGATGGAGGAGAGGTTGGAGCTTCTCCAGAAGCAGCAGCCCTTCTCCCCTGCAGACGTGGGCCCTGGAGACGGAGACTACCTTGAAGTGACCCGAACTCGCTCCGATTGTTCAGACCATAGCAGCCCCAACGTCACCCCCCGCGCCTCTAACCACTCCGACTTGTCCATGTCGGAACTTGGAAGTTTGGCAAAAGAGCACGAAGAAGGAGGTTAGACTCTAAAATCTGTTTGTCCTGCTTGTTTAAGACTTTTTAAAGAGGCCCTACCATTAAAAAACGGTTTGTCTGAGGTTTCTGTTGAATATTTTAGCTCCACAGGTGTTCTTACCTTCATACTGGGTGTGAAAACAGGTCAACAACTTCTCTTTCAGTTTTTATCTCTCAAACTACGCAGGTGGTGATAACACCCGATTTCTCCCGAGTTCGAACGGCCTGTATCTGTTTCGTCACAACTCCTTTGCTCGTTAGTATTCATCAGCTCCCGCAGTTGAAACCACGCCTAGCATGCTGCTGGCTAAAAGCTGTTAGCATAACATAGCAAACAGAAAGACACGACGTCTGATGTTGCCATGCGCAGCGGGGCAGGAAACAGTATACCTTGCTCTCATAGGCTAGTTTGTTAGCCAATCTGAGTCCAGCAAATTCAAATAATGAATATGAACGAGCTGCTGCTCGAGGCCTGACGGAAGGAGCCGGAACCACCCGAATTTTAATGCAGATAGATTAAAACAGGGGTGTCCAACTCCAGGCCTCAAGGGCCAATATCCAGCATGTTTTGGATGTTCCTCTGCTTTAGCACACCTGATGCAGATGAATGGGTCGTTAACATGCTTCTGCTGGACTTGCTGAGATGTTGCAGATTAGAATCAGGTGTGTTGAAGCAGGGACACATCTAAAACATGCAGGATAGTGGCCCTCGAGGCCCGACTTTGGGCACCCCTGGATTAAAAGGTCTGTTAATCAGTGTTTCCTAACGTTTTTTAGATATAAATGTTTCATATTACAGGTTAATACAAAAGAAATAACCACAAAGTCCTGAAATTTGTATGAAATGGCCTCTTTAACACAACGTTTTTCTGTTTGTGCAGACGATTCCAGTAACGTCAGAGTGGGGAACATAGCTTTCCATCCCAGACATGTTTTGGGACACGGTGCTGAGGGGACTATCGTGTACAGGTAGGGGAATCAGCCTGTAGCATATTTTAAACTTTTATAAGACTTTTAGTTGATAGTGTTGTTTCTCCACTAGGGGACGGTTTGACAACCGTCCCGTAGCAGTGAAGAGGATCCTCCCAGAATGCTTCAGCTTTGCAGACCGAGAAGTTCAGCTGCTCAGGGAGTCTGATGAGCACCCAAACGTCATCCGCTATTTCTGCACTGAGAGGGACCGTCAGTTCCAATACATCGCCATTGAACTGTGTGCTGCCACGCTTCAGGAGGTCACTTACATTTCTGTTTCTCTTCAGCAGAACTCAAGTGTTTACATCATTTTATCTTGGTTTAATTCCTATTTATTGTGTCTCTGAATTGTAATTTTTATGTTATTTTACTACTTCATATTAATCAATATGACGTTTGTGCTGTGGAAACTTTTCCACATAAATCAGGATGTAACAGATTTCCAGTAATAGTCTCAAATAGTCTCAAATATGCATATTTAGGAAATAATTTTGATGAAGGTGCATTTACTGGAAGTGATGATACACAGGAACATGTAAACAAAGCAGAGGCAGTGGCAGAAAATAGAGAATCAAATCAAGACTCTGTTTTTTCTGAGTGTCTCTTTCTGAAAGAGAAATTGATTCAGCCTCAGAAATGATGTAAAGAGAACTGGTTTTGATGTGCGAAGCAACATATAGCTGAAATCAGCTTCAAGTTCTGCTGAACAAACACAGTCAGCCTCAGTGTCATGAAGGATGCTAAATGTTATGGATAAACAGCCTGATCACAGCAGAAGAAGGAGAAAATGAGACGAAACAAAAAATCTACCAAGAAATCTGTCAGAGTTACTCATCTCAGATCATGAGCCTTTCAGTTACAGGTCATGTTGTTCTTAGAAATATCTGATGTTTAACTTGTGTCTCTTCTGCATGAAAATGGGTTTGACTCGAGCTGCACAGATGAATCTTTCCATGGATCAATCCAACCCACTGAGTCAGAACATTTATATTTGGTCCTCATGAAGTCTTTTATTTCTGCACGAGTGATTTCATCATCCTCTGGGTCTTATTTAGGAAAATACATTAATGAAGCAGTGTTGCTACAACCAGCTGATATACAGCGTTTCACTGTTTTATCAATGAAAACACAAGCTCACAAATGTTTTTCAATGTCCATGTAAGATGTAAACAAAGAGCTGCTTCCTGTTTCATTAGCTTTTGAAATTGAGACTTATAAACATTCATATTTGCCTTGTAAAGGTCAAACAACACAAATTAGCAACATGTTTCATTAAAGAAAGTTATGTTTCTAAATGTTTCAAGACCTGAGCGAGTCCGAAACACTTTCATTCTGTATCATTAAAGCAGTAGCTTTAATGTTTCTTTTGATCTTTTCTGTTTATTCTTTATATACAGTTTATACAATAAAACATAGAAATTCTGATTGGCTTAAATTATTACAAAACGAAGTTCTAAAGAACTTTTGTGTTTTGTAGAAGAAATTTGATTATTAGTTTTCAGGCTGTAGCTGCTTTGACACATCCACATTTCTTCAGAGATTTTCTAGTTCTGAATTATAATTGTAACTATTTTATCTTTTAATATTTAGTATGTGGAGAGAGAGGATTTTTATCGCCATGGACTCGAGCCTGTCACTCTGCTGCAGCAGACCATGTCAGGATTGGCTCATCTGCATTCTCTCAAGATAGGTACTTGTCTAATGGACTGTACTTCCACAGTCTTATTGTCTTTGTTTGTTTTATACTTTGGTTTTGTTCTGCAGTCCACAGAGATCTCAAACCCCACAACATCCTGGTGTCCATGCCCAACGCTCATGGCCGAGTCCGAGCGATGATCTCAGACTTCGGTCTGTGTAAGAAGCTTGCAGTGGGACGCCACAGTTTCAGTAGAAGGTCTGGGGTTCCGGGCACGGAGGGGTGGATCGCTCCAGAGGTTCTCAGTGAGGACTTCAAAGACAATCCTGTAAGTGGAAGGAAGAGCTGCAGCATCTGTTGTTTGATGTTAATGTTCGTTTTTAGAAACAGATGAGCTTGTTTGGAGTTCTGATGTCCTCCTGTACGTTCCTGCCTGACAGACCTGTGCTGTCGACATCTTCTCTGCTGGATGCGTCTTCTACTACGTGGTGTCTCAGGGAAAACATCCCTTTGGCAAGTCTCTTCATAGACAAGCAAACATCCTGCTGGGCGCATACAGCCTCGACCATCTGCTAAGTGACAAACACGGTGAGAGTTTAGAGTTCTTTATCATTTTGAGCCCGTTCCAGTACGTTGAGTAACTCTAGTGACGTGTTTGTATTTTCTCTCAGGAGACATTGTAGCCAGAGATCTGATAGAACAGATGTTGAGCATGGATCCTCAGAGAAGACCTCCAGCTGAAAGTGTTCTCAAACACCCTTTCTTCTGGAGTCTGGAGAAGGAGTTGCAGTTCTTTCAGGTTGCTGATCCTTTCCTTCATGTTCACGGGCATAAAGATTTATTAATTACAATAAAGTGTTTTATTTCTGTCACACTTCTCACCGTGTATCTGGAGCATTAGATCATTTTTCGGTGAATTTCACAGGATGTGAGTGACAGAATAGAAAAGGAGCCGCTGGACGGACCTATCGTGAGGCAGTTAGAGAGAGGAGGCAGAGCTGTCGTCAAGGGCGACTGGAGAGAGCATATCACGGTACCACTGCAGACAGGTATGAGACAGACACACAACACCTGCAACGGTTTTCTAAACTCTCTACTGCACTTTGTTCTGGTGCCTTGAGGTACCAGAACACATGAAGTACTTCAGTTTTAAGTATCATGAAGGCCAGTTTTCTCTACATCTGAGTTTAGTGTAGAAAAGGATTTTGAAATACTGTTTTTAAAAATATCTTATTTATTTTTTGCTGTCTGTCCAATCAGTAAACGTCTCTGTACACACACACCTCAGTTTTTGCTGTGTGTATTAAAGCGGACCTTAGTGCAGTCGTTACACAGAAAACTCTCTTATGTGTGTACAATTCCATAAAGCTCTACTTTCATCTTTAATGAAGCACATGAATGTTTATTCTGATCCAGATGTTTGAGTTTTTACAGTGATGAGAAGTTTGACTGTTCTCAGACAGCGACATGTTACAAATGCTTCATGTTTCCATAATACACTGAATATCCCTTAAAACCTGTTTCCTCTTGTTTCTCTAAACTTTTTGCAAACTGTGTGTAACGTGCTGCTTGTGACACGTTTGGTGTTCCAGTTGATTTGAACTTGTCTTTTGTAACTGGACAATTAAAACCATGTGTGATTTGTTACATCAGCTGATCGAACTTCACAACCTGGTTTTGTTCTTCTGTAGATTTGAGGAAATTTCGTTCCTATAAAGGTGGTTCAGTCAGAGACCTGCTGCGTGCGATGAGGAACAAGGTGACGGTTAATTCACTTAATAATTACTTTAGCGTGTTCATGAAACTTTCCTGCTGTCAGGTTCATTGTTGATCTTCCCTCCACAGAAACATCATTACAGAGAGCTTCCTGCTGAGGTGCAGGAGACTCTGGGCTCCATCCCTGATGACTTTGTCTCATACTTCACATCCCGCTTTCCTCACCTGCTCATGCACACCTATCTGGCCATGCGGACCTGTGCACCTGAGAGGCCATTCCTGCCTTACTACTCCCTCGAAGACCAACTTCAGAAAACACAGACCCAGTATTCACACCAAGGGCCACAAAGACAAACTCATCTCCTGCAGACACAGACATCAGCACCTTCATTACAACCGCAGGATCACTGGCAGTGTGTGCAGGTTAACCACACGGCAGCTGCTGAGTCAGTGCTCTCCACACCAAATGAACCCGTATCGTCCCAGTTTCCTGCTCAGACAGAGACAAAGACAGACTCAAACAGTCAAACCCTGAACTCACTGGCATCAGATTCAGATCCTCTCACACAAACAGAATCTGCTCAACCTAACCCGTCCAGTCTGACTCTGGAGCTGGTGGGAACTCAAGCACAGTAAACAGATGGGACTTTTGCCTTATAGAATAAAGAAGACCTTTAAGTTTGTTGCTGTTCTGTTAGCGGGTGTGGACCGGGCCTGCAGTGCCTGGGATGCACCTCCACATGCAGCAGCTGACTTTAGATGAAGTGCCTTCTGCTGATCTGGATTCAAAACATCCCCAACACAGATCTGTCAGCTGAGGAGAAACCACAGTGTTGTCAGAGGTTTACATATATGTAGCTGGACTGAGGAAAAGAAAAGTTTTAGAATTCCATCGTGTCCCAAAAAGTGTCCAAATGATATCTATTCTTTTCTCTGGGAAATGCAAATGTTGTTGAAAGCTCGAGCGACTTTATTGTGCAATGCGGTGTGTTTCTGTGTGTATTATTCTGTACAAACAGGTGAAAAATTAGGATTGTGAGACACTCAACCTGGCCAGTGTGCCTTTTTAGAGAAAACCCTCACTATGCTGTGTGAGTCCAGATCTTTAAAACAAACTATGCTTGATGTGCTTGATTCCAGTTAATGCTGCTAAACATCTTCTCTTTCTGTCGTGCCGACATGGTGAGAGGGAAGCGCTCCGAAGGCTGTTCAGGGTCAAATCTGAATACAGGAAATAATTAAATTCTCATGTGTACGTTCTGAGAAGAGGCCACAAAATGTTTATGTATAATGATTTTTAATGGTATCAAAGTGAAATTGATGATTTGCACATTAAATTCTATTTTGTTTTCTATTTTTTTTTCTTTTGTTCATTGAACTGGTTAAATATCAGTCATGCCTAAACCCTGCCTGATTTTTAAAAGTTTTAACAATATATATATTTTTTTGTTGAAGCAATCACTAAAATAAAACACCAAACCAGTGCAGATAGTTTGTAACTTTTGTTTTAACTCAAAGTAACTTTAGTACAAAACGCCTTTCCCCGTGTCTTACCTTTTTACTTTTTTTTAAATTATTTTTTTTTTATAAATACAATTGATTTTATTTTTTGCTTTATTTGATTCACTTTACCAGATACAGATCACTGATTTAAGCCACTGAACTCAGTTCATGGTAAATAAGTGAATCTCCAAACCAAAAAATGTCGTTTGTTCATTTGCCAGCTGCGAAGACTTCAGTTTGTCCAGCTTCGTGAACTTTGAGTCTACATTTTGTGTGGACTTGGATCGTCCTGCGTCATCCAGCCTGGACGTTTCTGCAAAAACGAAACTTTGTGTTGCGCATGCGCAGTAAGCGCAGCTGGTTTTCCGCTAGCGAGTGCGGAGAAAAAGCTCATTGAATTTCCGCCGGCTTTACTCTGAAACACATCCGTTCAGACAGAGGAGGAGATAAAACGGCTGATTTATCTCGGGTTTTATCTAAGGTAAGTACATAAATGTAATTCTATTTCCCGGAGGAACATTTGTATGCGTTACCTCATCTGTTCCCGGCTGCACAACTCTTTCTGTTTCTGCCATTTTTGCACAAAACGCTTTATTTAAACATAACAATTTTAAAATTGAAGCTGTTCTTGAACCATTTGGAGTAGAAATATGGTTAAGACCTCTTTAGAAATAAAACAGTCTGAAGTTTCACCCATAATAATCGGAATCAGTGTGAGTGTTACTTTTACTGAGTATGATCCTGAATAGGTAGACAGAATTTTTTAATGGCCGCCTGATTATTTTTTTATGTACTCTGAAAATGAATTTAGCATGGTGTGGTGGACTGGTAAACAAAATGATTGCAGGGCTCTAGACTAACATTGTTTCCAAGGGGCACTGTAGCCTCTAACCTGAAATCTCTAGGGGCATTTTCCAAAGTTTGGGGGCACACCCAGAGGCATCCGCGCAGCCCACCCCAACCCAAAAAAATCAACTGTCAGTTAGTGGCGCCCCTAGATACACTAAACTAAATGCATACCTGTTACGACACAGTTTGTGCCGTATACTACTGCAGTGTTTTACGAGGGTATCGTGCAGGGGCGGACTGAGACAATAATTCAGGCCGGGAATTTTGATATCATCCCGGGTCACCACCATCCAATTATTGCACAACACCAAGATTGAGTTCGGTTGGATGCCTGTTGATGTAAAAGTGTAAAATAATAAAACAAAAGCTCCACATGCATCCACACACAGCTTTTTCTGTTCCTTTCCTCTGTGAAGTAATTATTTTTGTTCTCCTGTAATAACCTACTCAAATCACATAAACTAAAATTCTATTTAATCTACTAATATTAGTTTATTAAATAAAATAAGTCCCACCATCATCTACCTAAACCTGAGACTGATGCTACAATGCAGTTATTACATGATGAAAAAGACACTAAAATTATTTTTAAACCTATTTTCCCAAAATATGAGCTGTAGTAAGATCAAGGGAAGATGGTTATGTGTACTGTGTCTTGTGTGGCACTACAACATCCAAAGGTATATTTTTGACCCGTTTTAATAATAAAACATCATTTGATTGAAAGTAACCTGTTATCCAAATCAATTTATGTAGCTGATAAAACAAACTAATATTCACAATGGCTTTTTTACAACCATATACATTAAAATTAGATTTTATTAAAGATTTACTTATTTTAGGCTGTTAAAAAAAAGAAAAACATCTATTTCTAATCCAAGACATCTCGTATGAAAAATGTTAACAATTTTATTGACTCTACACCTGTCCTAGATGAAGCAACTGAATATTTCTCTGTTATATACACTCACCGGCCACTTTATTAGGTACACCATGCTAGTAACGGGTTGGACACCCTTTTGCCTTCAGAACTGCCTCAATTCTTCGTGGCATAGATTCAACAAGGTGCTGGAAGCATTCCTCAGAGAGTTTTGTCCATATTGACATGATGGCATCACACAGTTGGCGCAGATTTGTCGGCTGCACATCCATGATGCGAATCTCCCGTTCCACCACATCCCAAAGATGCTCTATTGGATTGAGATCTGGTGACTGTGGAGGCCATTTGAGTACAGTGAACTCATTGTCATGTTCAAGAAACCAGTCCGAGATGATTCCAGCTTAATGACATGGCGCATTATCCTGCTGAAAGTAGCCATCAGAAGTTGGGTACATTGTGGTCATAAAGGGATGGACATGGTCAGCAACAATACTCAGGTAGGCTGTGGCGTTGTAACGATGCTCAATTGGTACCAAGGGGCCCAAAGAGTGCCAAGAAAATATTCCCCACACCATTACACCACCACCACCAGCCTGAACCGTTGATACAAGGCAGGATGGATCCATGCTTTCATGTTGTTGACGCCAAATTCTGACCCTACCATCCGAATGTCGCAGCAGAAATCGAGACTCATCAGACCAGGCAACGTTTTTCCAATCTTCTATTGTCCAATTTCGATGAGCTTGTGCAAATTGTAGCCTCAGTTTCCTGTTGTTAGCTGAAAGGAGTGGCACCCGGCGTGGTCTTCTGCTGCTGTAGCCCATCTGCCTCAAAGTTCGACGTACTGTGCGTTCAGAGATGCTCTTCTGCCTACCTTGGTTGTAACGAGTGGTTATTTGAGTCACTGTTGCCTTTCTATCAGCTCGAACCAGTCTGGCCATTCTCCTCTGACCTCTGGCATCAACAAGGCATTTCCGCCCACAGAACTGCCGCTCACTGGATATTTTTTCTTTTTCGAACCATTCTCTGTAAACACTAGAGATGGTTGTGCGTGAAAATCCCAGTAGATCAGCAGTTTCTGAAATACTCAGACCAGCCATTCTGGCACCAACAACCATGCCACGTTCAAAGTCACTCAAATCACCTTTCTTCCCCATAGTGATGCTCGGTTTGAACTGCAGGAGATTGTCTTGACCATGTGTACATGCCTAAATGCACTGAGTTGCCGCCATGTGATTGGCTGATTAGAAATTAAGTGTTAACGAGCAGTTGGACAGGTGTACCTAATAAAGTGGCCGGTGAGTGTATATTCGGTGTTGTAATTTATAGACGGCCCCTGCACCCTGGTGCACCTGCAGGCTGCATCAAGGCTGATGAAAGTCTCCCAGCGTGCAGGACGACTCGTTTAGAAGGAAATACGATTATAAGCTCGCAGTCTACCTCACTGTGATGCACTGAGGTGTCGGTTTGGTAAAAGCAACGCTCTGCTGATAAGTTATTGATCTAGAAAAGCCAAATCTGTGAATGTTTTTCTAACTTTACTGCTCCATCTTTCATGGGCCATGTAGTGTTTAAACTGGGAAGTCCCTGATTTCTCGGCAGTTTTCCCAGTGTGTTGAGGACCACACTAACAGCAATACAGACATTGTGCCGTTTCGTGAGTCATACCTCAGCCACTTGAACTCCGACATCCACTCATGTCGGAGTTTTTTCACTTTGCTGGAGCCGGGTATTTCGGATTCTTCCAATTGCGTGTCTGTGACTCTAATATCGACTACAGGTGACGTTTGATCATGAGCTGGCCTGAAAAAACGATCTGTCGTCCTCTTCGCCATGATAGCGGAGCTGTCCCTCTCAGCCAGTGACTGTATAAAGCTCTCAGTTGTAAAATTGCTGCGCTCCTCCTCATTCAAAGCGAGATTGTAACACAAAGGCAGCCTTGCTCCAGCCAATCGTATCCTTCAGGCACTTTCGGCCAATCTCAGCAAGTAAAATCTATATTGCTCGCTGCGATTGGCCGAAAGCACCTGGTTTCTACAGGATCCTGTCAGCAGCTGTTTTTTTTTTCTTCATGTCCGCAGCAGGTTCTCAGTCCCAATGTGCTGTTTGGACCCTCGGAAATCTTTGCACATAAAATAGAAAAAAAATTCTATTCTTGAATGCTTCATCTACAGTCATTATCTTGGGCTCTAATGAAAAGTTACACTCAGGACTAACCTATCCCAAAACCAGATTCCTTCTCAGTATCACTGACAAATAGTATGGGTGCCACAAAACTACTTTTAGGTCTAACTAACAGGCAACAATGCTTGTGCATATAAAAAAGGTCAAAACAAATTGTATGGCTCATCCATAATTCCAGAAATACTGTTTTGGGAACTGCTGGTCCTGGCTCTCTCCCTGAACCCCCTCCTCTGTCCACATCCTCTTGGCTTCACTTTGGCCCCATCACTGTGTCGATGCGTCGGAGTGGGGTTCCCTATCAGAGGGCTGCCTTTGTTCTACACCACAGGGGACCTAGTCTTCATCTGAACCTATATCTGAAGCATGAAGTAAAAATAAAGAAATGCAATAAAGAATGAATTTTGTATAAAATACATAACTTTCATTCTTACTAGGGATGGGACGATACACTTAAACTCACGATACGATGCACCTCGATATGTCAGAGTCACGAAACGATATGTCACGATACGATATCAAAAAAGAAAAAAAAAAGAAAAAAATATTACTACATAATAACAACTTGTTTAATTTTGTTTCAGTTGCACACACGGAAACACAAGGCCTAACAGGATAGCGCTTTTCATGTTTTTAGCACATTACTGAAGAGTTTTCTCTTCATGCTGAGTTACTATGATTGGACACCTCTCTGAAACATTCTTTTGTGCAGAAAATAATGTGCAGCGGTCGCACTCGCAGCCTGATGAGGCTGAGTCACAGATATTACACGAGCTAATCAAAATTTAGCTTTTGCTTTAATCAACAACAATATACTACAAAGGGACAGGTCCCATTCTAAGACGTTGAAGCTGCTGCAGTACGAACCATCGGCTTCAAACGGTAGTACGGTCGCGCGCGCGCAGCTGCACCTGTTTGCAGAGTCACACTTTGTAACTGGAGCTAATAGCGTTGGCTAACAGTGTACCAGTAGAGAAGAGCCTCATTCTATGCCGCCAATCCGCTGAAGGGCGAACTATCGGCTCGAAACGATACAGATCAGAGCTGCTCCTCTCATCCAAATATTCCTCCATTTCACCTGTCCCTCTCTGGCGCGTGTGTCAGTCAGAGTGACATTTCAGTCACAGCACAGAATGCCGCGCCTTGTTAGTCTGCCAGTCACTCCCATTTTCATGTTATTTTTTAAATCTCAGACTGTATCCGGGGAGGGGGGGTACGTTTTCCTTCAAGCAGTTTCACTATGTCTTTTAAATCTGATATATCAGTGTTATCCAGAGTGTTGATTTCTCTCACATTCCTTCGGATTTCTGGGCAGCTCAGTGCTGCTGAGACAGCTGCTTGTTGCTCCAGGTAGCGCGCTAGCATGTCGTACGTGCTATTCCACCTGGTCTGGACATTGGTGATGAGTCTAGTCTTTATTTCGCGATCCATTTTTTTCAAACTCGATGCGTTTCGTCACGTTTTGTATCGCGATATTTCGCCAAACGATATTTCGTCCCATCCCTAATTCTTACACTACTTTTTCTTTGTAAACAGCACCATTTTTATTAATCACAGCATCATTTGTAACAATAAAGACTGAAGCTAATGGTACAGTTTATTTTTTCCAAAATTCCAAGGAAAAAATAAAAAAAAACTAGATATATTTATCAATAAAATATTTTTGATAATGACACAAATGTAACACTATTCAAGAGGAGTTTCATCCTCCTCAGAGATTGCTCCACAGACAAAATGGAGGACGTCTCACTCTTCAGATGAAATATCATTAGAATCGTCACTGTCTCTCCTCAAACACAGTCCCACAGCTTCCTCCAGGTTGTAGTTCCATTTTCAAGTACGTTTTGTCATTTTTTTTCCAAATAAAGTTCTCTACCTTGTGCATAACACGCGTAACGTGCGCATCCATAACATTCCAAAGCTGAAGTGACCGCTTTTACACACACCACCTTTGCGAGGGGTTCCTCACCTTTTGACTACAAATTCTAGACCTAGACTTTTGTACAGAATTTCATTGACTACGTAAAAAATCACTGGTATTGTCTGATATGATTTGTGGAAGATACATTTGTCAGAAGAGGAGGTGGAACTTTTGAGCAGTCAGACGACTTTCAAATCGATGAGGTTTGTCCATTGGTTCAAATGAGATGTCAATCAAAGGCTTAGATGTTTTAGGAAGCCCTGAGAAAGTTTGAAGCTAATATTAGCTGCTACCAAAAGTTATTTATTTGGACCCTTTTCAGTGTAAAAAGACCATTTTTGATGAAGAACTATTGGATTTATGAGTCATACAATGACATAAACGGTAAGATAGATTTTTTTTTTTTTAATCAAGTGGTTTGACAAAAACACTCATTGTGTCTAAACCTTTGATTATATCCTTTATTGGCATACATCATTGGAATCACAAGACTTTTAGCTTTCAAGTTTCAAGTTTATTTATTTATAAAGTGCCAGTTCATGACAAAGTCATTTCAAGGCACTTTACAGAAAAATCAACCAATTAATAATAGCAACATTTCCTATCCAAGGAACCAGCCGATTGGGTTGAATTGTTAATTCAGCTCAATCCCCCATCCTGAGCAACGATGTTTCAAACGATGTATAACTTTAGGTTACTGTTGTAACTCCGGTTCTCTGAGTAACATGAGTGAGATGTCTCACTATGGGATACGCCCCTCCGGCGGATTCCTCAGAAGCACTTATCTCATTACGCAAATTCTGATTGGCTGGTGATCGTGACGTCCATGTCACAAGCCACGATAAGTAGCATACATCACCATGTAGCGCCATTCAAGATAAACACCTTGCTTCGCCCAGCAGGAACGGTTGTCTGATGAGACATCTCACTTATGTTCTCAGAGAAACGGGGTTACGACAGTAACCTAAAGTTATCTTTCATAAGATTAGTTTCAATGTCTCACTATGGGATATCGAGACTCCCATATTGCTAGACAGCTTATCCAGTGACCACCAACCTTCACAGGGGGACGTTCTGACCCGCTCGGAGAGCCAGAAGCAACACCACCTTAAGTGACAGAGTCTTAAGGCCAATGTCATCTACTGGTTCAAATGGAGGTTCTGAATCCCCTTTCAGCACCACAGACAGATTCCAAGAGGGCATCAAAGGCTGAGACACAGAGAGAAGCCTGCATGCTCCCTTCATAAATCTGCACACCAGGGGGTGTTGGCTTGCCAGTTTCTTCCCAAAACCTATGTGGCAGGCAGAAATAGCAGCCAAGTACACATTTATTGTGGAAAACGCCTTGTTTTTGTCCAGCAGCTCCTGCAAAAAGGACAAGATGGCATCTACCGGTCACTGGAAAGACAGGAAATCTCTATCCTGGCACCAGCCCTCAAACACCCTCCATTTTGAGTCATATAGGGACCTAGTGGAGGGGGCTCTAGCATTCTAAATAGTCTGAATGGCAGCTGGAGGCAGTCCTGTTGCCTCTAAGCTGAACCACTCATGAGCCAGACCCACAGGACTAGGCACTCTGGATGCCGGTGGAAAATTGTTAGCCTTGCGTTGCAAGATGGATTCTTGTGAGATTTGGAGTTTTCCCAACCCACAAAAATCCGTCTTGTACCGCTCCATTGAAAACCGTCTATATCCGTGAAAAAAATGTTCGGACCAATTGTTGTGCTTTGGGGCGGGTGTTCAGGTATGATTGACAGCAAGTGCCTGGCAGGCAAAGCAAAACAAACATGGCTGCGCTGGTGGGTGTATGCATAAAAGCGGCTATTGAATCTGTTTAAGGAGAACTAGAGACAATTCATTAAAAAATGAGCAAAGGTAAGAACTTTGTGCATTTCTTGATGGTAAAGATGTGTTGTACTTTTCTTAGTGGAAACGATGTGTGTGTTTTACTACCGAATGGATTTGCAAGAGCTGGATTTGCTGTGATTGGCAAAAAACAAATCATCAAAGGCAGACACTTGCTGTTGCATCCTCCAATCAGCTTAAAATAGTATGCCAGATGTCCCTCCCTTTTATAGACCGTTTCAAATAGAGCGGTTCCAGATGTATTTGTGTCCCCAATTCAACAAGAGGTGGGGCTACATATATATCTGGCAGAGCCAGGTTAGAAAATTGTTCCTCCCGCCTAAAACACCAGATCCCTGCGAAGTGGTAATTTCCAAGGTTGGCCCCTCAGGAGCTGGAAAATGTCAGTGAGCCAGTGAGGGGCCACCAGCACAAGCGTATGGTGCTGAGCATGTACTCTGAGCAATGTAGGGGGTATCAGTGCAACTGGGGGAAACGCATAAAACAGATCCCGAGGCGTCAACGCCTAGCGGAGCGTCCTGATTACGTATTGAGAAGAACAGTGATCATTGAGCATTCTCTTTGGACATGAAAAGATCCACTGCTGCACGCCCAAACCGGGTCCAGATCTGTTCCATTATAGCTAGATGCAGAGTCCAGTCCCTGTACAAGGAAGTTCCCCAGGACAACAGGTCTGCCCCGATTCAGGACACCCGGGACGTGGGTGGCCCTCATCTAAAGGAGACGCCTGCTGTGCCACAGGATCAGTCTGCGTGCCAACATGTGTAACCAGTGGGAGCGCAGACCCCCTTGGTGGTTTATGTAGGCCACAGTAGTGATGTTGTCTGTCCTCCCTAGGACATGATGGCCAGTGAGGAATGGTAGGAAACACCTCAGGACTAGGAAGACCATGAGGAGTTCCAAATAATTTGTGTGTCCCCTTGAGCCCTGTGCTCCACACACCTCTCACATAACGACCCTCGGGGAGTCTGCCCCATTCGGACTCGCATCCGTCATCACAACTTTCCTGGAAAAGACAGCCCTTAAAGGTGTCCCTTGTACCAAGAATGGGCAGCGCCAATGCCGGAGCGCCATGACACACTGCACGGTGACCATCACCCTGTGGTGCACTGGAGACAATTTCAGGGCTGTAACCCAGCTCTGAAACTCCCTCATGTGCAGGCAACCTAACGGCACCACCAAAATGGATGACACTATTAGGCCCAGCAGTCAAAGGCACAGCCCGAACCGCACCGACCTGTGAAGGCTAAAATGCGCGAGGCAGGATTGAGATCTGAGTCCAGATCTAACCCCAGAAAAGTAATTTTCTGTGATGAGATTAGCGTGCATTTCTTCTGGTTTATTTTTAAATCAAGAGCACGTAAATGTTGAACCACTATTTGTGTGTGAGACGCAGCCTCATCCCTGAACCCTGCCAGCAGTAGCCAGTTGTCCAAATACGTGGCCAGGTGGATGCCCCTCCTTCTCAGAGGGGAGATTGCTGCCTCCATACACCGAACAAACACTCTCGGACTCAGGGAGAGACCGAAGGGGAGCACGGTGTACTCGTAACAGATTCCCTGAAAAGCAAACCTCAGATATTTCTTGTGCGGTGGACACACTGGAATGTGAAAGTACACGTCTTTCAGATCTACTGAAGTGAACCAGTTGTTCTGACATATCAGACACAGGAGGGATGCGTGTGTCAGCATCCTGAACTTGTACTTTCTGAGGTGTCGGTTCAGAGCCCTGAGATCCAGGATTGGGTGAATTCCGCTCCCTCCTAGTTTGGGGACCAGAAAATACCTGTAGTAGAAGCTGCACTGAGCCTGCTCAGGAGAGACTACACAAATCGCTTGTTTCTCCAGCAAGGAGGAAATCTCTGCTTGGAGGACACGAGCTAATGGTCCCTGAGCATGAGAAAACACCACGCTGGAAAATCGAGGGGGAACTCAGGTGAACTAAAGCCTGTAACCCCGGGCTCACACTGCATCCAGATCCGGTCCGGTGCGGACCCCGCAGGTATTCCGTTAGATTAAAATCCCTTTTGAAGGCTCACAGTAGCTCCGCGCGGTGCGGGTCCGGTTACGGGGGCCGTACGGCACTACGGAAAGAATCCGCAAGGTTCTATTTTTTCCAGACGCCGGAGAGGATCCGCGTCAAGTTTGATGAAATCTGACGAACTATACAGGAAGTGTGGCTTGAATATCCGGTGTTTTTTCAAAATAAACGAGTGTACAAACAATTGTAACTTGACTCTTCTTTTTAGACAGCACACGCGCTAATAGGAAATGTAAACATTACATCACACCCGGTGACACAGGGTCCCGAAAGCCTGCAGCACAACACATTTTCACACATTTGCTAAATAATGGACGTGTTCTCATGTGAAGTCCCGACAAAACGATAACCCACGTGAACTTCTGTTCTCGCGGGTGACGTTTACGCACCCAGCACCAGAGCTGGCCGCATTCCCTATCCGGAGCAGATGTGAGTGGTAGCTTGCGGAAAAACCGCACCGAAGCCAGACCGAAGCCGTTCCGTAGGCAGTGTGAGCCCGGCGTAACCCCTCTATATTGTTTTTAACACCCAGTTTGAAGCCAAAATTTCTGTCCATTCCTGCATGTGCATGGAAAGTGGGGAGATGGCTCTCACGGCTGCTGCAGATGATACAACACAGCCCTCTAGTGGGTGCATTGGGTAGGTGCTCATATTGTTTACTGTGCATACGCATGGAGGGGTCGGCTGGACTGGCTGAGGTTTTGGAAGCCGTGGAGTCCGGAACTGATGCGGGGCTGCCTGGGGAGGAGGAGCAGATTTTCTGGGAAGGCAAAGCTGAAGTGTTTCACCGTCCTTTTTCTTTGCCTCGCACAGCAGCTGCAGGCGTGCTAGAGCAGAGCCGAAGAGGCTGTCAGGCACGATTGGCATGTCGAGGATCTCCTCTTTCTCCCAGTCGGGAAGGTTGGTGAGGTTAAGCCATCATGCTCATTCCTGCAGAACCATAATTCCCATAGCTTTGCCCATTGCTTGGACCACACAGCGTTGAACGTGCAGGCAGACATCCGTTAGCACTGTGATTTCTTCCCACACATCAGGGTCCGGCTTTGCAGCCATGTCCTTGCACAGCTCCGCTTGATAAGCTGAGAGTATGGAGGAAATGTTCAGAGCACTGACTGAAAGCACTGCCGCTTTATAGGCCCTCTCAGCGCCGACTGTAAGTGGTCCACTTTTGAAGGGAGTGTGGGAGGCCTGGAGGATGTCACCAAAAGCCGTGGGTGCAGGTGTACTGCTACCAGCGGTTTTATGCGGGGCATCTGGAGCATTCCAGCTTTTTCCATTCCCTCGAACTCTAGCAAAGAGGAGCCCTGGATTGGGGTCTTTCGAAGGGACGGTCCAGGAGGTTTGCACCTCCTCGAGGAGCTCTGGAAAGGCCAGAAATAGCGGCTTCGCCATCCTCATGGACTGAGGCAGCCGTTTTCCTTCGTAACGGGACCTAACGGTTTCAGTCACGACGGACGGCCACGGGCTGTTCAGCCTGGATGCAGCACGTTTGCACACTGACTTCATGTCCAGCTGTGCAGCCGGGGAGGTCGCTCCATCCCACGGAGAAGACGAGACACTAGGCTGTGTTGCCTGGATGGTGGGGAGGAAGCCGTCTTCCTCCTCTGATATGAGGGGCCCGTCAGTGTCCTCGAGTTCGTCCTTATAGTCTAATTCCAGCACGTCCTCCGCAGGCTGGTTCGTATCGGC
The DNA here is from genome assembly GCA_006937955.1 of Pachypanchax playfairii. Lineage (NCBI taxonomy): Eukaryota > Metazoa > Chordata > Actinopteri > Cyprinodontiformes > Aplocheilidae > Pachypanchax > Pachypanchax playfairii. The sequence goes on along the minus strand of SSNP01000216.1, from coordinate 330,739 downwards.
CAGGTCAAGCTGGGAACCCCAGCTAGGCGTGGCGTACATCTCCGGGTCCCTGGAGGGGTTGACAGATTACATGCGCGGGTGGCAGCTAGGCTGTCGGCAGGTAAGGGTCCTTCCCAGACAGACTAGCTTGGCGTGCTAGTTTTCAGCGGAGACTCTTAACGGTAAAGCGTGCACAGTGCTCGCATGTTCCGGGGTTGTTCAACGCCAGCCAGGCATGTTCCAGCCCGAGGCAGCACGAGCAGACCTGGTATGGATCTTTACTCGATATTTTGTTCCCACAGGCACAGAGGCGAGCTGTTGCGCCCTCAACTTGCGTTCATACAGGTAAACTGGTGTGTTTAACCAAGGTACACGGGCAGCATGCGAAGAAATGAAACAGCCGCACTGGTGTGTTAAGACTGTGAAAGTGTGCTCCAACCTATGGTGAAGGTCTGACCAGGAGAAGCAAGCTAGTATTCGACTACGGAGTAAAAGGGAAACTGGCTCCAGTCTGTGACGGGTTAAGCTAGCTTGCCGGTGATAAGATGCTACCGAAGCGAGAACAGGTGGGCGAATGGAATGGTGCTACGTGGTGACACATGCTACTTATAGTAGTTACTACTATAGTAGTTATTACTGCTTTCATCTGGACAATAACAAACATTACTGATAGGGATGCACCGAAATGAAAATTCTTGGCTGAAACTGAAACACCGAAAGAAAGTGTCAATTAACAAAATATAACAAAATTGGAAAAAAAAAAAATTGCTGCGATATCTCAAAAAGTCTAAATTGAGAGAGACAATATTTTTGTTTGTTGTTTTAGTACTTTGTGAAATAAGTAGGGCATATATTTAGTATGCATCGCATGAGAAACCCCATGAGAACGCATGAGAAATTTATGGTTTTTGGTATTATTTTCAGTGTTTTAGGTATAAGTTTTAAATGTCCTACATTCTTAAACGTTGCTTGAGGTCTGCGTGCAGCTTGCACTAGCAGCTAGTGCAGACAAGCTTCTAGGGAGTTAAACAGGGATGGTAATGACTGTCAGGCTGATTCTGTAAAAATCAGAGAGGAGGATTAATACAGGGAATAAATGAGGCCAGAGATGCTGCTAAATAACAGGTGGGAGCTCCTACGTGCAGGGGATCGGGAGTTCGTGGGGAGAGGAGAGGTACTGCAGCAAAAGCTGGAACCCTGTTTAGATTTTACCATTCCAGTCCTGATAAGGAGAAGGACACATAGAGAACGCAGACAGCCGCGTTCGAGGAGATTATCAAAAATAAATATCCAGCGTGTCCCCAAACATTCAGTGAATGATTATGCCGTTAGAACTCTTAAATTAGCCTTATTAAATGTTCGATCTTTAGCAGGAAAAACATTTTTAATCAATGATTTTATCACTGAACATTGTCTAGATTTTATGTTTTTAACAGAGACATGGATACATGAAAACGATCATACTGTTCTTATTGAGTCCACCCCTCCCAATTATAACTTTATTAGTGAGGCCAGGGTGAATAGAAGGGGAGGAGGGGTGGCTGTTATTCTGAGTGACACATATAAATACAAGAAGTTATCTCTGGGAACATTCTGCTCATTTGAATATGTGGCTCTACAGCTGACCACCTCATCCAGAGTCATGTTTTTAAATGTCTACCGACCACCTAAATACTGTGCAGATTTTAATGAAGATTTTAATGAGCTGCTTTCTTTGATCTGTGTGGATTTTGACCACATTGTTATCGTTGGTGATTTTAACATCCATGTTGATGACCTTGAGGATAAAAGAGCTAAAGACCTGTGTAGCACTCTAGATAACTTCGGGTTAACTCAGCATGTCACAGGACAAACACATTCTAGAGGACACACCTTAGATCTGCTCATCTCAAAGGGTCTGGACATTTCCAAGGTTACTGTGTGTGATGTGGGTTTGTCAGATCATTGTTGTGTTTTCTTTGAGAGTGTCATGCCAGTGCACACAAATGTTTCAGCCAAGGTGATAACAAAACGGTGTATAACTGAGAACACAAGTGAGATGTTTAATCAGGTCTTCCATCTAACACCTGCCATATCAGGGGCTTCAACCAATGAACTGCTCACTAGCTTTAATGCTAACATGCTAAATATTATGGATTTCGTTGCTCCCACGAAAGTGAAGGTTATCTCTGGAAGGAAAAAGTCTCCATGGAGAAATTCCACACAGGTGAAAAATGAAAAGAGGGAGTGTCGTAAAGCTGAGCGCAGATGGAGAAAAACTATTCTGCAGGTTTATTATGACATCTATAAAGAGAAACTTCATCTTTATAATCTACAGCTGAGGAATGCAAGGAATGCATATTTTTCTGACATCATCTCTAAAAACAGTCATAACGCTCGGGCCTTATTTGCTACAGTCGACAGGCTAACAAACCCTCCTGTTTCAGTAGCTCCAGAACTTTGTTCCATCAAGGCCTGCAATGACTTTGCTAAATTCTTCACTGAGAAAATTCAAAATATTAGACAAGCAATTAGCTCATCAACAGCAGGTTCAGGTCATGTTCTGTGTCCACAGAGTCCAAACACCATGACACAGTTTTATCCCATTAACAGCAAAGATCTGGAGGACATCTTAGGTCAACTGAACTCCTCCTCTTGCTGTCTGGACATCCTGCCCACTGGTTTTCTAAAAAAGGTCTCAAAGACCTTAGAGCCAGATCTGCTACAGATTGTGAACTCGTCTTTAACGACGGGTGTTTTCCCAGAACTGCTGAAAACAGCCGTTATTAAACCTCTACTAAAAAGGGACAATCTAGACAAAACACAGATGATTAACTACAGGCCGATCTCCAATCTTCCGTTCTTGAGTAAAATCATTGAAAAAGCAGTTTATCATCAGCTAAATGACTTTATTAGACAAAACAACTGCTATGATGTCTTCCAGTCAGGTTTTAGACAGCACCACAGCACCGAGACTGCTCTGACCAAAGTTATTAATGATATA